>CM038721.1:39330478-39512978 GCA_021613375.1 Megaleporinus macrocephalus | reverse complement strand
GAGAGAGACATACATACATACATACACATATTTACATATCTATACATATGCATATACATATACATATATACACACAGCAGTATAGATTTACTGTCTTCTGAACTCAACTCAGTAATATCCAAATAGCTGCCAACACAAGTGAGTACCCCTCACAGTCAACCAAACGTCCAACCCGGGTCCATAGTGTCAGTAGTTAGTGTGAGTATCATTATTATCTAGCACTGCCTGAACCTTCTTGGGCATGGAGTTCACCAGAGCTGCCCAGGCAGCTACTGGAATTCTATTCCACTCCTCCATCACAGAGCTAGTGGATGTTCGACCAATAGAAAAGCTCCAAAATAGCTTGGAAAAAAAGTCTGGTTCCATTTACTTACATTAAAGTTGAAGACTTGTTTTTCTCGGGGCAGCGACAACATGCTTCTATACAGCACCAAATGGGTTCTGCTATTGTGATGACATCAAGCTCGTAACACATTTCCATTAGCCTGAAGAACCATTTCAACATGAAAACACTGAAGCACACAAACTGTTCTGTGTAGCTCTGTGTGTGAACTCATAGATCTTTATATATATATATATATTTATATATATATATATCGTTGCTGTCTAAAGAAAAACATTATTTTTCAGCATCTTTTGATCACAACAGCTGTCGTTTACATCGTGTGAGAATTTCAGCCAGGTACTCTTCTGGACGCTAAAGTCCCAGACCCTCCTTCCTCACTTAAGAATAAACGTTTCGGCTCATATGGATGGATATAGGAGTTTTTAGGGGTTAAAATGAATTAACACTGTATTTCTCAGTGGCTTGTTTTACAATTTACATTGTTATACAGTGTGAGTTTCAATATAAATACATATAAATACTGCATAAACGGGCCATTAACTATTATATTAGACATTTAAATGAAAAATTGCCTCGTTAAATAAATTAATTAATAAATTCGTACTGATTTCAGTTCTATTTCTTACCATAATACAATGATATTGATTGATTTTGTCAGATTGTATTTCTCTCTTAAACCAGTATCAGTGCTAAACTGTTATATGGGTCAGGCCTACATGCTGTGACTGTCAGGACTCCACCAGTCAGTCGAGAGTCTGAGAGCTTTCACACGAAAAGCTTGAAAATGTAATTATTTGGGAGAATAAATTGTGCGTTCAGCTGGTCAGTTGCTAAGCACCAGTGAGAGTTTACATTCAGCAGAAAGCTGAAAGCCATGTTTGCTGATATGTTTAAGTTGCCACAGATTTTCTCTCCTGAAATTAAATTCAGTATTTACTGAATGAGCGCAAACATGAAGAGCAGCGTGACACTGACTGGGACAAATGGAGTCATCTGCTTATCGTCAGCTCTCTCCGGAGCACCTTTGCCTCTTCTCTGTTGAGATGTTTGTCACACTCGATATCTAACAAACACGGCCTTGTTTCTCGGGCCCTGGTCTGCGGCTGTGTAGCGCGGTCAGTTCTCAGGCCAGGGGGCTTCCTCTGATTGAGCTCTGTGTAATTTTACTTTGCACTGATTTGATGGAATTTAAACAATGAGGAGCGAAAACAAACAGGCAGGTTAATTTCGGGGGGAGCGAATGACCAGAGCCTGGCCTTCTGGAGAACGAGCCGGTCACATACGAAGAGCAGCTGTGAAGTTACTTGATCTTGAAGTTACAACGTGAAGAAACTGTTAACCTGAATTTCTCACTTTAACACTGATTTTATCAACCAAGACTTACTGTGTGTCCAAAGTTTGCTTCTTTAGCTAAAATAGCTATGAAGCTAATGAGTTAATAAGGAATGGACCATTGGCAAAAATGATATACATATATACTTCACTATTAATGTAAGTTAATTAAACCAGAACATTGTTTGATGAGTGATTTCGGAGCAATTCTATTGGTTCATTCATTATGAAATTTGACTCACAGGAGATATATATATATTGCGTGGGACTGGTGACTATATATATATATATAAAAACTACCGCTCAAAAGTTTGGGATCACAGTGAAATGTTCTTGTTTTAATGGAGGATCTTCTTCCTTAACACAACAATGGACTGACGGGTCTCTAAAGAAAGTTGTTTCTTTCTGGTCATTGTGAGTCGGTCAGCAAGCCATCAACTGCTGATCTTCAGATACTAAACTAACCTAGAATGTTGTTCCCTTTTATATTCACTTATTAGTAGAATGTTTTTCAGCTGTGATCACAATTGAGCAAGAGTGTCCCAACAACCAATTAGTCCAATAACATCCTTAACTTGGATTGGTGGTCGTACCAGGAGATTTAGACAGAGGACTGAGAATTACTGATTATAGAACTATATGCAAAATAAGCCTCTATACAAAAATAAACTTTAATACAAACATTTTTATTCTTTAAAAATCATCTGATACACTTACATTAATTGTGAAATGGACAATATTGTGAATTGTGTGAAAATTGCATGAAATTAAATCTTATATTTTTTTTTTTCATTATTTATTTAATTTACCGGCATTAATTTAATTTACCTGTGTTAAGTTCATTTACCAGCATTCATTTAATGAACCAGTATTAATCAACATCTCACAAACTTTAAAAATGATCTTACAGTCTCTCACGGAACTGAGTCCACCCCTCACATTTCTGCACTTATATCTTCTATATGTTCTATATGTTCTATATGTTCTTATATAATGGCCAGTTGTTTGGCTAAAAACAGTATTTGTAGCCTTAACACTTTTTTGTACTTCAGTTTATATAGGACAGAATTTTTCCCAAGCTATTTTGGAGCATTTCTGTTGGTCCATTCATCATGAAATGTTCATACAATGTAAACAACAGCCATCAAATGAAGTAGTCGTGTTCAAATGAAGTAAAAAAATAAAAATGGACCAAAGTTGAGATATGTGTTATTACACAAACAGTAAGTAACCAAGAAAGCAAATTTATTTAAAATATTTCAAAACAAGAAAACATTCTAAGCTTGCATTAGCTTCATAGCTCCAGTCAGCAGGCGGGGGGATCCCCTCCCTAACAGGCCTAATCACTGTCCTGAGTGCTGATGATTTGCGGCTGACTGACCAGAGGCTGCAGAAGAATCCAGCTCTTTGTGTGACTTGGTGGAGTCAGCTACTTTATCAAGGTCAAGAGGAGGTTAAGGTCTGAGAGGGGAGAAAATGTAATAGAGCCACTGCTTCTTGCATGAATCCCTGAAAACATATCATCACCGCTGTCCAAAGAAAAACGCATATCTCCCTTTCTTTCCCTACATAATTCAAATTCAGCAGACAGAGTTTACATTCAATTCGATTTTATGATGAATGGACCAATAGAAATGCTCCAAAATAGCTTGGGAAACATTCTGGTTCCATTGACTTACATTGAAAGTAGAGACAGTTTTTGTCCTCTCCAGTAAAGTTGCCATTTCTGAGATACTTGAAGATAACTGTAACTGTTTTAGATATACATGACTTAATTTGCATTGTGTCAAATAATATATATATATATATATATACAGTATATATATATATATATATATATATATATATATATATATATATATATATATATATATATATATATATATATATATATATATATATAAAGCAATGCGTTTCACTTGAATTTCATTATAAAATCACACTGTTAGACTTAATTATATTTAATTTCTAAATAATTTAAAAGATACTGATGTAAATTTTACTTGAACTTAGGGACATAAAAGTTCCCCTAATTGAAGAATCACCCATATATATATTTATGACCAGTTTCCCAGACATGGATTAGGTCCAGACTGTATTGCAGTGCTAATAGCTCTTCAAGTTTAGGCTTGAGCTGAGCCTGGGAAACTGGGAAACCAGGCCCGAGGGGTTAAAAGAAGGCTGGGCTGCACTTTGTTGAAACCAGAAGGCCTTTTGGTTTGCCGTGTCCTGTGAAGGGCGAGACAGCCCATGTGGTCGCGTGGAGGTGGGGGGCCGTGCTTACGCAGAACAGCTGAGCTAATTACAAGACAATGGTGAAGTGCTTGTGGCTTCAGGTTATACCTCTTACCCCCTTTTACTGCTTACAGGGGCACATTTCAGAGAGGAAATGCTGCTTTACTGCCAGGAGCAGCTAAAAGAAAGCTGTACTTCACAGCTATTAATGAGCGGCTTGCTTCAAGCTGGGATTCGTAGCGGGAAGTGCTGAAAGTTTAATGTGAGGCCTGTTTGAGAGGAATTAGAAAGAATTAGAACGTAGGGGCGAGGAATTTATATACGGCTGTATCTCACTAAAACGGTGACGGTGCGAAAAGAAGCAGAGGGGCTGGACTTTAGCCCCTTTCTGTTTTTACTCCCCCAAAAATGCAGACTGCTGGAAACACGCCAGCTGTGCATTTAAACAAAGACGGTCTGGAACGACCGAGAGCACAAACATACTGCAGAGCGAGTTTCCCACGACTTCCCATGACTTTAAACCAAATATATATATACACACACTAATCAACACCACCTCCTTATATCTACATACATTCTCCACTGTATCAGCTCCACTGACCATACAGAAGCTCCACTAACAGACTGTAGTCCATCTGATTCTCTGTATACTTTATTACTCTGTTCTTTAATGATCAGGACCCCCACAGGACCACCACAGAGCAGATACTATTAGGGAAGCGGATCATTCTCAGCACTGCAGTGACACTGGCACATTGGTGTGATAGTGTATGTTGTGCTGGTGTGAGTGGATCAGACACACTAGTGCTGCTGGAGTGTTTAAACACTGTGTCCACTCTCCTTGTTCGTCCACCTTGTAGATGTAAAGTCAGAGACAGTAGCTCATCTGCTGCTGCAGTTTGGTCAATGTTGGTCAAATAATACATGCTCTGTGGTGGTCCTGTGGGGGTCCTGATTATTAAAGAACATGGTAACAAAGTATACAGAGAATCAGATGAACTACAATCTGTAAGTGTATAACTACAATGTGCCCCTATATGGTCAGAGGAGCTGATATAAAGGACACGAGTGTAAAACAAGGAGGTGATGTATATATACACTACCGCTCAAAAGTTTAGGATCACGTTAGAATTTCATTTCATACAATTTTCATGCAAATCACAAACAATATTGTTCATTTCACAATTAATGTAAGTGTATCAGATGATTTTTAAAGAATAAAAATGTTTGTATTAAAGTCTATTTTTGTATAGAGGCTTATTTTACATATAGTTCTATTATCAGTAATTCTCAGTCCTCTGTCTAAATCTCCTGGTACGACCACCAAAGTTAAGGATGTTATTGGACTAATTGGTTGTTAGGACACTCTTGCTCAATTGTGATGCACAGCTGAAAAACATTCTACTAATAAGTGAGTATAAAAGGGAACAACATTCTAGGTTAGTTTAGTATCTGAAGATCAGCAGTTGATGGCTTGCTGACCGACTCAAAATGACCAGAAAGAAACAACTTTCTTTAGAGACCCGTCAGTCCATTGTTGTGTTAAGGAAGAAGATACTCCATTAAAACAAGAACATTTCACTGTGATCCCAAACTTTTGAGTGGTAGTGTATAATTAAAGACTCTAAACTGAACACAGTTTCTTTGGTGAGGGTCGGTCAACATTGATAATGGAACTAATGACGTCTCTACTCAGGCTTGAGGTCTTGAATGTCACTAAACGGTCACCTTTCACCCAGTTCCAGTTCCTGAAGCACAGTCTGCCACCACGTCTGGTGGAGTAGATTGGAGATGGACAGAAACGAGTCCTTATCTCAAGTCGCCGCGTCCTTCTCAAGGCTCACAGAGACACAAAGGCCAAAAGCTGAGAGAAATATAAACAACATATTCTGTATTAAAAAGACTCAAATTTGTTTAGACAGTCGACATCCTTTCCACATATACACACTTGCAGGGTGAACAAGTGCACTGGCGACTATCTGAGCTGTAATGCAGAGGTAGAGCGGCTACAAGGCTAACAAAGCTAAACCATTATTAATGAAATTGTCATTGAGTTATAGATTTAAACCACATATATATATGTGTATATTTCTGTATATTGATTTATTAGTGAATGTGTGAGGTACCAAGACTGAGAGGAAAGCACACTCCTGTTACGTAGCGCTAGCTGTTTGTCCAGGTGGCAGTCATTTCCTTTAGCATACAGCCTCTTCTCTGGCTAGTTTAAAGTCTGGGCTAGATCAGAGGAACGGGTCAGTTTATTTAGCTGGACTTTTATCACTCCACAACAGCCTTTTTAACCCTCATTGTTTGACAACAGTCAGCACGAGATGGAGTGATTGTGGTTGCTTGGCTCAATTCTCACACATGCATTAGCCATCCAGCCAGCCCAGTGCTACGTCAGCAAAGGCTACATGACGGCTCTAAGAATTTTATGGATTTTCACTTCCAGATACTGCAGCAGTTTTATGAAGTCTGCTTGTTTAGTTTTGCTGTGAACACTTGAGGCTGATTTAGCTTAAAATGAACAGATCAGTAACGTTCTACTGAAGAGAACTGCCAAGCGGTGGCGTCTCGCAGGCGGTGTCGAACGCAAGAGGTAGCGGCCAAGTCCAAAATGAATGGGTTCCTTTAGAGCTCTTGTACAAAATCACTGTTTGAAAATGTGTCATCATTTTTTTATGCAGAACTAATCAGCACTCAGTAGCTGTAATGCTAACCATAGCAGTAATGCCAACCAGTCAGTACTCAGTAGCTGTAAGGCCAACCAATCAGCATTCAGTAGCAGTGATGCCAACCAGTCAGCACTCAATAGCAGTAATGCCAACCAATCAACATTCAGTAGCAGTAATGCTAACAAGTCAGCACTCCAAAGCAGTAAGGCAACCCAGTCAGCACCCAGTAGCAGTAATGCTAACCAATCAACATTCAGTAGCAGTAATGCAACCAGTCACTACTCAGTAGCAGTAAGGCCAACCAATCAGCACACAGCAACATTAATTCAAACTAATCAGCACTCAGTAGCATTAATGCCAATCAATCTGCATTCACTAGCCGTAATGCCAACCAATCAGCTTTCAGTAGCAGTAATGCAAATCGCTTAGCACTCAGTAGCATTAATGCAAACCAATCAGCTCTCAGTAGCATCAATTACAACATATTAGCACCTAATAGCAGAATTGCAAAACAAATCAGCACTCTGTAGTAGTGTTTTTAACCAGTCAGTACTCAGTAGCAGTAGTGCCAACCAGTCAGTACTCAGTAGCAGTAGTGCCAACCAGTCAGTACTCAGTAGCAGTAGTGCAAAACCAATCAGCACTCAGTAGCATTAATGCCAACCAATTAGCACTCAGTAGCATTAATGCCAACCAATCAGTACTCAGTAGCAGTATTGAAAAACCAATCAGCACTTAGTAGCAGTAGTGCCAACCAATCAGCACTTAGTAGCAGTAGTGCCAACGAGTCAGTACTCAGTAGCAGTAGTGCCAACCAGTCAGTACTCAGTAGCAGTAGTGCCAACCAGTCAGTACTCAGTAGCAGTAGTACTGTAGCTCCAGTATTAAAACTAAACACACGCCAGACGCCAGACGTGTCCTGACTGATGTGCTATGTTTGGGGTGAACTGTGTTAATCTTATTGATGTTTCTACTTTGTGTGTTTCAGATATTGATGAGTGCTACACTATGCCCGGTGTGTGTAACGGTGGAGAGTGCACTAACACGGCAGGCAGCTTCGTCTGCACGTGTCCCCGCGGCTACATCACCAGCACAGACGGGTCCAGATGTGTAGGTAAGGCTTCAAACTTGCCCGCAGTCTCTCCCCGTGACCAGACGCACCTGCTTATAGAGCTACATCAGCAGCAACAGAGTCCAGGTCTTAATGCCTGAGACAAAGTTTACGCCTGGCTGTTCCTGTGACCTGTAGCTGAATTGAAAGATATTAACCTCATGCCTTTAGACTTCTCAGATAAGGTCAGGTCCACAACCCAGGACAGAATAAGCACACATTTAACCCTTTAGATTGGCAATAAAATACTATATTTCATTAGAATAAATGCAAATAAACACAAATACTGTAACAAAACTATTAAAAAATAGATTTCACATAAAATTTTAAATTTATCGGAGAATGAATTTGCTAAATCAACCAAACCTTTAGAAGATAACTACAAGTAATGCAATGTTTCCTGGAGGAGAGATGTTTGGAACTGGGTAAGCAGGCTGTCATTACTCATTACACTGAGGCTGTTTGTATTCATTCCGCTGTTTTTCCGGGCAGAGAAACACTTACTGGCCAAATAAATATCAGTTCCTCATAATTGTTTCTGTATATTCACACACACAAACACACTCACGGGACCAAACACGCATCACAAACACAGATGAGTTCAGGTATGTAATGTTAGCCTTCCTGTTAACACACACCTGTCTGACATCTGGCCGTTTCTCGTTCTCTGCCCGGATGAGTCATTCGGCCTTTCGCCTTGTGGTCATCCTCGATCAGCTCAGGCACGTGTGAGTGTGCGTATGACTCAGCTCCACATCTGCTGCGAAACACTAACAGGTGTTAATGAAAACAAGCGGCTCCTAAAAGCTCTGAAAGCACACTTTCATTTCTGGACCCGGTTCATTCATATAAAACAACTTCTTGGCAAAAAAATATAATCTACACAATTTACGCTTTTCCTATATGCCGTTAGCTGGTGTCAGCTGATGGACTACAGCTGGGAATGGGGGAAATTGTGTAAACGTTATTTTGTGTGTATAGAGTGTTCTGTGTGCCTGTAGAGTGTTCTAATGGGACTATAGAGTGTTCTTGTGGAACTATAGAATGTTCTTGTGGGCCTGTAGAATGTTCTAATGGGATTATAGTGTTCTGATGGGACTATAGAGTGTCGTTCTGGGACTATAGAATGTTCTCGTGAGCCTGTAGAGTGTTCTGGTGGGACTATAGAGTGTTCTGGTGGAACTACAGAGTGTACTTTTGGGACTATAGAGTGTTCTGGTGGAACTACAGAGTGTACTTTTGGGACTATAGAGTGTTCAGGTGGGCCTGTAGAGTGTTCTGGTGGAACTATAGAATGTTCTTGTGAGCCTTTAGAGTGTTCTAGTGGGATTATAGACTGTTCTGGTGGGACTTTAGAGTGTCCTGGTATAACTATAGAGTGTCCTTCTGGGACTATAGAGTGTTCTGGTGGGCCTGTAGAGTATTTTTGTGGAACTATAGAATGTTCTTGTGGACCTGTAGAGTGTTCAGGTGGGACTTTAGAGTGTCCTGGTAGAACTACAGAGTGTTCTTTTGGGACTATAGAGTGTTCTCATGAGACTGTAGAGTGTTCTGGTGGAACTATAGAGTGTTCTTGTGGGCCTGCAGAGTGCTCTGGTGGGCCAAAGACTGTTCTGGTGGGCTATAGAAGGACTATAGAGTGTTCAGGTAGGGGTATAGAGTGTTTTGATGGGCCTGTAGAGTATTCTTGTGGAACTATAGAATGTTCTTGTGGGCCTGTAGCGTGTTCTGGTGGGACTATAGTGTGTTCTTATGGGACTGTATAGTGTTCTGGTGGAACTATAAAGTGTTCCTGTCGGCCTGTAGAGTGCTCTGGTGGACCAAAGACTGTTCTGGTGGGCTATAGAAAGACTATAGAGTGTTCAGGTAGGGGTATAGAGTGTTTTGATGGGCCTGTACAGTGTTCTGGTGGGACTGTAGAGTGTTCTGGTGGGCCTGTGGAGTGTTCTGGTTGGTCTGTAGAACATTCTGGTGGGACTGTAGAGTGTTCTGGTGGGCCTGTAGAGTATTCTTGTGGAACTATAGAATGTTCTTGTGGGCCTGTAGCGTGTTCTGGTGGGACTATAGAGTGTTCTTTTGGGACTATAGAATGTTCTTGTGGACCTGTAGAGTGTTCTGGTGGGACTATAGAGTGTCCTGGAAAAACTACACAGTATTCTTTTGGGACTATAGTGTGTTCTTATGGGACTGTATAGTGTTCTGGTGGAACTATAAAGTGTTCCTGTCGGCCTGTAGAGTGCTCTGGTGGACCAAAGACTGTTCTGGTGGGCTATAGAAAGACTATAGAGTGTTCAGGTAGGGGTATAGAGTGTTTTGATGGGCCTGTACAGTGTTCTGGTGGGACTGTAGAGTGTTCTGGTGGGCCTGTGGAGTGTTCTGGTTGGTCTGTAGAACATTCTGGTGGGACTGTAGAGTGTTCTGGTGGGCCTGTAGAGTATTCTTGTGGAACTATAGAATGTTCTTGTGGGCCTGTAGCGTGTTCTGGTGGGACTATAGAGTGTTCTTTTGGGACTATAGAATGTTCTTGTGGACCTGTAGAGTGTTCTGGTGGGACTATAGAGTGTCCTGGTAAAACTACACAGTATTCTTTTGGGACTATAGTGTGTTCTTATGGGACTGTATAGTGTTCTGGTGGAACTATAAAGTGTTCCTGTCGGCCTGTAGAGTGCTCTGGTGGACCAAAGACTGTTCTGGTGGGCTATAGAAAGACTATAGAGTGTTCAGGTAGGGGTATAGAGTGTTTTGATGGGCCTGTACAGTGTTCTGGTGGGACTGTAGAGTGTTCTGGTGGGCCTGTGGAGTGTTCTGGTTGGTCTGTAGAACATTCTGGTGGGACTGTAGAGTGTTCTGGTGGGCCTGTAGAGTGTTCTGGTGGGCCTGTAGAGTGTTTTGATGGGACGGTAGATGCAATAAACAATGTAACTTGAGAAAAACAACAAACAAAAGAAATATTGGTGCATCACTAATAATAAATAATGAATCGTGTCTGTTCCAGCGTAATCCCAACAACACCATTATAAACAGAAGAAGAAAGACCCATGAGTTCAGTGTTATGGCAGAAATGGTCCATGACTCACTCCATCTCTCTCTCTCACTCTCTCTCTCTCTCTCACGCTCTCTCACTCTGTCTTTGGCCTCCCTGACCCCCGTGAGTGAATGTAGTCTGAGGCTCTGCGCTGCTACTGCTGCCATACACTCTATTATACATTCACAGTAACTCTGACTGATTACTCTGCGGTGACGTTTCTCCTGGCAGAGACCCTCCGAGCCCCTTTCTGTCCCCCACTCTAACAGACCTGACCCACTTTTTGGATTAACCCCTTAAGCTGCAGCCTTATTGTTCATCTTTTAATCACCAGACTTCATATTCAGCCACTACTGTGAATTATTCCACACTGGTCTGGGTGGGCAGTAGAGTGTCCCAGGTGGGCTGTACTGACTGGTGCTCTGGGATGGCGCAACATGTCAGTGAGATTGTAGAGCTTTTACAAGCTTGTACAGAATTTGCGTTGGGCCATAGAGTGTTCTGGGATTGAAGGCTAGAGAACTGGGTTAGTAAACCTGTGTACTATGTAGAGCTATTTGGGTTTGCAGAACATTCTCGTGGGACTGTAGAGTATTTTGGGCTTGCAGAACTTTCTGGTGAAGCTGTAGAGTATTCTGGGTTTGCAGAAGGTTCTCGTGGGACTGTAGAGCATTTTGGATTTGCAGAAGGTTCTGGTGTGGCTGTTGAGCATTTTGGGTTTGCTGAAGCTTCTAGTGGGACTATACAGCATTTTGGGTTTGCTGAAGGTTCTGGTGCGACTATACAGCATTTTGGGTTTGCTGAAGGTTCTGGTGTGGCTGTAGAGCATTTTGGGTTTGCTGAAGCTTCTAGTGGGACTATACAGCATTTTGGGTTTGCTGAAGGTTCTGGTGCGACTATACAGCATTTTGGGTTTGCTGAAGGTTCTAGTGGGACTATACAGCATTTTGGGTTTGCTGAAGGTTCTGGTGCAACTAAACAGCATTTTGGGTTTGCTGAAGGTTCTGGTGGGGCTATACAGCATTTTGGGTTTGCTGAAGGTTCTAGTGGGACTATAGAGCATTTTGGGTTTGCTGAAGCTTCTAGTGGGACTATACAGCATTTTGGGTTTGCTGAAGGTTCTGGTGGGACTATACATCATTTTGGGTTTGCTGAAGGTTCTAGTGGGACTATAGAGCATTTTGGGTTTGCTGAAGCTTCTAGTGGGACTATACAGCATTTTGGGTTTGCTGAAGGTTCTGGTGGGACTATACATCATTTTGGGTTTGCTGAAGGTTCTGGTGGGACTATACAGCATTTTGGGTTTGCTGAAGCTTCTAGTGGGACTATACAGCATTTTGGGTTTGCTGAAGGTTCTGGTGGGACTATACATCATTTTGGGTTTGCTGAAGGTTCTGGTGGGACTATACAGCATTTTGGGTTTGCTGAAGCCTCTAGTGGGACTTTACAGCATTTTGGGTTTACTGAAGCTTCTAGTGGGACTATACAGCATTTTGGGTTTGCTGAAGCTTCTGGTGGGACTATACAGCATTTTGGGTTTGCTGAAGCTTCTAGTGGGACTATACAGCATTTTGGGTTTGCTGAAGCTTCTAGTGGGACTATACAGCATTTTGGGTTTGCTGAAGCTTCTAGTGGGACTATACAGCATTTTGGGTTTGCTGAAGCTTCTAGTGGGACTATACAGCATTTTGGGTTTACTGAAGGTTCTGGTGGGACTATATAGCATTTTGGGTTTGCTGAAGCTTCTAGTGGGACTATACAGCATTTTGGGTTTGCTGAAGCTTCTAGTGGGACTATACAGCATTTTGGGTTTACTGAAGGTTCTGGTGGGGCAGAAGCATATTTAGGTTGGTGCTTCGTTCAGCACGGAGAACCGCACCGAAGCTGTTGAGGTCGACAGTAATCATGCTTAACGCCCCGTCACACCGTGAAAACCTGGTCTGGAAAAAGAAAGGAGAAAAAAGAAAGCCAGCGTTTGTGTGCAAAGAAAAAAGGTCTGGTTTCAATTATGGCCATCATCTCCTGCAGAAAAAAATACCCCACTCCTGCGCTCCATTTTCCCCTCCCTCCCTCCCTCTCTCTCTCTCTCTCTCCCCCAGCATGTCCCCCCGTGGGCCGGCCAGTGGGCTCTAAAATGTGTAGTTTCAGCCTCCAGACGGGCGACTGCTTATGCCGAACGTAATTGGCCGGGATTGCTCCACATGGAACTGATTAATTCCAGAACGCTGCCTCATTAGCCAGGCTAATCGACATGCGCCAGAGTACTCTCTCTCTCTTTCTTTCTCTCTCTCTCTCTCTCTCTCGTTCTCTCTCTCTCTCTTTCTGTCCTTTCACCCGCCTCGTTGACCTTGACCAAGAGAAACTCTGAAACTCATGAAAGAAATTTCATTAAACTCTGTTCATTCAGTTCCACCAGCAGATCAGAGCAGCCCCAGCTTCCTCTCTATTATTATGATGCACAACGTAACTAAACCACTGAGGGGTTTGAAGGCCTTTCACCTGCAGAACCTCTCCCGTGGTCCACCGGTGCCTCTCTCATTGAGCTAATGTGAGCACTGACAGCTTCACGATATGCTGATATTTATCGATATGACACCCTCTGCTGTTCAGTGGTAATTCTTGGATTCAGTGCAGATCAGTGTGAAAAAGTGGTATTTTAACCAGTTTTTAAAAAATGTGGTTCTAGCTCATCAGACGTTACATCATGCTACGCAATGTTGGCGGGCAGTAAAATCAGCTAACAGTCGATTAAAGGAAATGAAAAAGGTATGAAAGTGCACTGACTTCACTACCTGCCGGCGTCCTTGGGAGAAAAACACTGCTTGGAAATCTGTTACCTGTAAACACATGAGCTCAGCATCCGAAAGCTGAATCACATTTAGGGGAAATGGGAAAATGAGTCAGCGGGGCAGTGGATGATTCACGTTACTCATTTACTGACCGCTTCTTTAGATCTGTGGCTTTCACTTTTTCTTTCTGTCTGATTGTTCACTCTCTGTCTCTCTCTCTCTCTCTCTCTCTGTCTATATATATATATATATATAAACACTACCACTCAGAAGTTTGGGATCACAGTGAAATGTTCTTGTTTTAATGGAGTATCTTCTTCCTTAACACAACAATGGACTGACGGGTCTCTAAAGAAAGTTGTTTCTTTCTGGTCATTGTGAGTCGGTCAGCAAGCCATCAACTGCTGATCTTCAGATACTAAACTAACCTAGAATGTTGTTCCCTTTTATACTCACTTATTAGTAGAATGTTTTTCAGCTGTGATCACAATTGAGCAAGAGTGTCCTAACAACCAATTAGTCCAATAACATCCTTAACTTGGATTGGTGGTCGTACCAGGAGATTTAGACAGAGGACTGAGAATTACTGCTAATAGACTATATGTAAAATAAGCCTCTATACAAAAATAGACTTTAATACAAACATTTTTATTCTCTAAAAATCATCTGATACACTTACATTCATTGTGAAATGAACAATATTGTTTGTGAATTGCATGAAAATTGCATGAAATGAAATTCTAAAGTGATCCTAAACTTTTGAGCGGTAGTGTACATATATATATATATATATATATATATATATATATATATATATATATATACTGTCAATGTCCAATGAAAACAAGCATCTACAAAATGCTTTACAGGAGAGGCCAATCACTCTCTTTACTTTCAATGTAAGTCAATGCAACCAGAATTTTTTCCAAGCTATTTTGAAGCACTCCTATTGGTCCATTTATCATGAATTTATCTCTCAGTGTAAACAGCAGCTGTCGTGTTCAAACAATGTAGAAAAGGGTTTTTTTGGACAGCGATCGTATAAGCACATTTTTTCCAAGTGATTTTGGAGCATTTCATACACGTACTGGTAAACTCAGACCCAAAGGACCCCTGGGATGTGTCAGACCCCCATATCAGTTCAGTTTTCTGTTCAGTTAAGTTCAGTTCAGTACAAACCAATTATGCTCAATTCAATGAATTAATTTTAGTTTTGTTCAGTACAGTTAAACGTAGTTCAGTTATTTATATACGTTTATATAGGTGTAGTTTTGTGTGACTGAATTCAGTTTAACTCAGTTCACCTCAGTTTACTTACCTTCATTTCAGTTCAGTTCCTTTTATTTTAATTAGTTTAATACAATGCAGTTTATTTCAGTTTAGTTTAGTATTTGGATTAAAGCATGTGTACATATAGAACGGTTAAGAGACCTTTAAAAATATTAGATAATCTCTCTCTCTCTCTCTCTCTCTCTCTCTCTCTCTCTCTCTCACACACACACACACACACACACACACACACACACACACACACATGGCCGCACTAAATCAGGCCCGGAAGTGTGTTTTACTCGCCTCATTGTCCAGTGCCGCCGACTCTGGTGGGAAAATCTTCCTCCATTAAGCTCTGCCTTTCTGAAAAGTTGCTGTTTGTAAAATTTATGACATCCCCCATTCCTCATCTCTCTCTCTCTCTCTCTCTCTCTCTCTCTCTCTCTCTCTCTCTGTCTGTCTCTCTCTCTCTCTCTCTCTCTCTCTCTCTCTCTCTCTCTCTGTCTCTCTCTCTCTCTCTCTCTCTCTCTCTCTCTCTGTCTCTCTCTCTCTCTCTCTCTCTCTCAGACCAGCGTGTGGGGACGTGTTTCTCCGCTCTGGCTAACGGACGCTGTGCTGCGGAGCTGACCGGCCAGTTCACTAAGATGCAGTGTTGCTGTGAAATGGGACGCTGCTGGGCTCTCGGCCACATTCCAGAGATGTGTCCCGTCCGCGGATCCGGTGAGTGTGATTAAGACAAACCTGCTGTGGACACGTTACATCCAAGCAGAGACACAACATGTCCAAAAGTATCCAGACAGTGAGTGAGTTCAGCCCCCCAGCACTAGGCTGTGGAGCGGAGGAACTCTGTGGAGTGATGGAGCTCCATCCAGCACCTCTAAGATGAATCAAACTGATCATCCAACATCAGTACCTGACCTCACTAACACTCAATCAAATCCTCATAGCAATGTTCAACATCAGTACCTGACCTCACTAACACTCAACCAAATCCTCACAGTAATGTTCAACATCAGTACCTGGCCTCACTAACACTCAATCAAATCCTCACAGCAATGTTCAACTTCGCTGTCTGACCTCACTTATACTCAATCACATCCTCACAGCAATGTTCCACATCAGTATCCGACCTCACTAATACTCAATCAAATCCACACAGCAATGTTCCACATCAGTACCTGATCTCACTAACACTCAATCAAATTCTCACAGTAATGTTCACCATCAATACCTGACCTCACTAACACTCAATCAAATCCTCACAGCAATGTTCCACATCAGTACCTGACCTCACTAATACTCAATCAAATCCTCACAGCAATGTTCCACATCAGTACCTGACCTCACTAATACTCAATCAAATCCTCACAGCAATGTTCAACATCAATACCTGACCTCACTAATACTCAATCAAATCCCCACTGCAATGTTCAACTTCAGGTCTGATAGAGTTTGTTCCTAGTGGAGACGTATAGAGTATAGACCTCACTTATACTCAATCACATTCTCACAGCAATGTTCCACATCAGTATCCAACCTCACTAACACTCAATCAAATCCTCACAGCAATGTTCCAACATCAGTGCCTGACCTTACTAATACTCAATCAAATCCTCACAGTAATGTTCCAACATCAGTGCCTGACCTCACTAATACTCAATCAAATCCTCACAGCAATGTTCCAACATCAGTGCCTGACCTCACTAACACTCAATCAAATTCTCACAGTAATGTTCACCATCAGTACCTGACCTCACTAATACTCAATCAAATCCTCACAGCAATGTTCAACTTCAGGTCTGATAGAGTTTGTTCCTAGTGGAGACGTATAGAGTTATAAAGTCTGAGGTTTACAGACAGTATCAGACCTCAGTGTCTCCAGCTCTCAGCACCTCCTCTCCTCACTCACATGCTAGCCATCTCCTTGGCCCTGAGTGTGAGAGGGTATGTGTGTATGATCCACAGGAATGCAGGCTCTGAGTGTTTGCCAAAGCCTGTGATAGTCCTCAGTCTTCTGCTTCATCTCCGTCTCCACCAGATCACTGCTGCTTTCCTACACAACTCAAACCACCCGGCCAGACGTTCTGCGCTGGTGTTAATGGG
Organism: Megaleporinus macrocephalus; assembly: GCA_021613375.1. Lineage (NCBI taxonomy): Eukaryota > Metazoa > Chordata > Actinopteri > Characiformes > Anostomidae > Megaleporinus > Megaleporinus macrocephalus. Next base: position 39,496,090 of record CM038721.1, on the reverse strand, counting down.
CCTCTGCTTATACATAGACATACTCCACTCTTCTACACTGTCGTTCAAATATGTGAAGCCTCTGCCCGCATGGTTTTAACCCCATCTTACCCAACATACAGTCAAATGCAGAAGTTTGGGTGCTTAATCACACAGGAGGGTCTTACACAGTAATGCGTTGGTGGGAAGAAATTAAATATTTTTTTAATCCAATTTATACAATTCAGCATATAAATAGAGATTATTCAGAAAAGTGAGATATCTAGGTTCCCACCAGTGGATGTAATCATTTAATTTTTTAATGGAATTTGAGTGGGCGTACCCAAACTTTTGCATGCAATTGTAGGAAGCACCCCAGGGTGGCCATAAGTGAAGTTACCACACCCCAGTTACCTCTACAGACATTATACACACCCCCATTCTCACTCCATTCCCGCGTTGAACAACATCGCACCCACCACCTCCCCATCTCCTCCCCATATTTAATTCTTATCCCAAAGGCCTGGGGTTGGAGGGGCATCGTTCATACACAAGCACCAAAGCCACCCAGAACTCCAGCCCAAAGCCTTCTGAGTTCGTCCCCTTGGTCATTTCCAAGCGTGGTCAATTCCAGTCAACGCATACAAAGATTTAGTCTTGATGAGACAAACACACACCAACGAACGACCAGACAATCACACGGATTAGTAGCAAATATTCAGCTAAAAGAAATAAAATAGAGTAAATAAATAGAAATAATGTCCCCAAGTGACTAAAGCCTTTGCGCAGTACTGCATGTGGGAAGGAGACCAGATGTAAATCAACTTAAAGCTAAAGCTGGAGCATTTACTGTCCACTGTGCCCATTAAACAAAGGTATAAATAAATATTATGAGTTTTATAGGCCGCCTTATATAGTCCTTCTGGTCCCTCTGCAGGGTGAGACCATTTCAGCCTGAGGGTTTTTAGCTCTTTTGATTTGGCTGAGTATCATTTCCAGTGTTCTCTGCTGACCAGTGCAGAAAAACTGGGCCATAGAAGTTCTCGCCTACTGCAGAGTCTGGCCTCATGGTCTTTGTGCTAAGAGCATTAGTTGAACTGGAAGCGGTTAGCTGAGTAAAACAAGAAAATTTAATAAACTTCAGAACATGATGCTGCTATGCTAGACCATTAGTAACCACACAGCTATTTAAGGTGGACTGTGAGAATTCCTTATTGGAAAATGCTTCCAGCATTAAATAAAGTTATGAAATAACTTAAGTTTAGGAGAAGGACCACACCCAAACCCCTCCTCTCCATCATAACATGCTCTATATAAACCACTCCTCTGCCCACACCTTCTCGTGATGAAATTCGCACCGACATAGCCATGGCTTCGTATTGCCGCGCCGATGGCTCCTCCTCATTCTCTGTCAAGGCTTTTGGAGTCTGGCTTTAAAACCTAGCAGCAGAAGCCACCGAGAACTCCAGCCCCAAGTTTCTCAGAGTTCCCCTCCTTGCCCTGCCTTAGTGGTCCGCACTTCGCAAAATGAAGTTATGAAATAACTAGAGATGGATTGATCAGTAGAGATGGACTGATCAGCGCTTTTGAGGCCGATTCCAATCGACAATCACCTTTCAGAGCGATTGGCCGATAGCCGATACCGATCGAGGGCGGGGCTATATTCCACGGCAGGGCTACATGTAGTTATTAGTGCAAGCAAGTCATGAAACATGGTCTAAACTGGTTTATTACCATTTTTAACTAACTCAGCATAATATTTTAAATAAAATTAACAGTAAATAAACAAAGTAAATCAAACAAATATCAACAATACTACAATCATTACATTTAGACCCTTATTTTAAAACTAAAAAAGCTAATTTAATAAATACAGTAAAAACTGCAGTCATTAAACACAGACTCTTATTTTAAATGTAAATCTGTAATCATTAAATGTAGAATATTGAATTGTAGCTGCTGTTCTGTTAGTACCGGTCAGATCTGGTCTGTAGGTGTTCTGGGTTATTAGTTTTGTGTTAGCTGTGTGTGCTAGCTCTGCTGTTTACTGATACTCACTGTATTTAGCTGTGTGCAGTGCTGTATCAGATTAGTAGAGTTAAATATCTTTGTCTTGGTTCCCCAACGAGACTTTTTCACTAATTTTAAAAATGCCCTGGATGAGTCTGCGTCACATACGGCTTCAGTCAGTCTGTGGAAAATAAAAGGGTATGTAGTGGTTCAGATAGGAATTGCAGGGACCTGGCTGGAGGGGGTTTCAACAAAATACTAGCTGTAAATACAGAAATTAGGTCATTTGTTTAACGCCATCGATCAGCTCTCGGGATTGGATAAATTGGAGAAATATCAGCCGATCACATATTTTAATTAAAAATCGGCTGATACCAATACATAGCTGATCGATCCTTCTATGTCTAGAAATAACTTAAGTTTAGGAGAAGGACCACGCCCAAACCCCTCCTCTCCATCATAACATGCTCTATATAAACCACTCCTCTGCACGCACCTTTACGTGACGAAATTCGCACCCCACCCCCTCCCCAGCTTCTGTGTTGTGAGAAGATTGAGAACATACAGACACTGAGACGCACCAGAAAACAGGGTTAGGGAGGGTGCAATACACAAACTCACCACTAGAGGTTACACACTGCTCCTTTAAACCCAAAGCACACTGACCTGTCCAGCGTTTTCCTCCAGTGAAACAGAACACACAGCTCTGACATTGTCCCCCTCTGTGTGCAGATGAATATCGGAGACTGTGCATCGAGGGACTTCCGTTCGGAACTGGAAATGGAGGTGGAGGTGGAGGTGGAGGCAACGGCAATCACTTCGGCTTCAAGTGGCCCGGACAAAACGGAAACGGCGAACACATCCCCGGCATCGGCGGGGTCAGGATCGACAGCGGGAACGGCGGCGGAAGCTCTCACGTCGGTAAGTTTGTGGCACTTAGGTTTCACTCTTCTAGACCATTAATACACAGAACACACCGCATTACATACTTAAACAAATAGAATAATATGAATGAATAAAGTATTCTTTTAGAATAAAAGCTATTTTGCTGGAAATATTGAACAAATATTCAGTTTCAGCGCATGTAGTCAGAACACTTTAATATTTCAGTAGACCAGCAGCACGGTGGTGTAGTGGTTAGTATGGTGGTGTAGTGGTTAGTATGGTGGTGTAGTGGTTAGTATGGTGGTGTAGTGGTTAGTATGGTGGTGTAGTGGTCAGTACGGTGGTGTAGTGGTTAGTATGGTGGTGTAGTGGTTAGTATGGTGGTGTAGTGGTCAGTATGGTGGTGTAGTGGTTAGTATGGTGGTGTAGTGGTTAGTATGGTGGTGTAGTGGTTAGTATGTTGGTGTAGTGGTTAGTACGGTGGTGTAGTGGTTAGTATGGTGGTGTAGTGGTTAGTATGGTGGTGTAGTGGTTAGTATGGTGGTGTAGTGGTTAGTATGGTGGTGTAGTGGTCAGTATGGTGGTGTAGTGGTTAGTATGGTGGTGTAGTGGTTAGTATGGTGGTGTAGTGGTTAGTATGGTGGTGTAGTGGTCAGTATGGTGGTGTAGTGGTTAGTACGGTGGTGTAGTGGTTAGTACGGTGGTGTAGTGGTTAGTATGGTGGTGTAGTGGTTAGTATGGTGGTGTAGTGGTTAGTATGGTGGTGTAGTGGTCAGTATGTTGGTGTAGTGGTTAGTACGGTGGTGTAGTGGTTAGTATGGTGGTGTAGTGGTTAGTATGGTGGTGTAGTGGTTAGTACGGTGGTGTAGTGGTCAGTATGGTGGTGTAGTGGTTAGTATGGTGGTGTAGTGGTTAGTATGGTGGTGTAGTGGTTAGTATGGTGGTGTAGTGGTCAGTATGTTGGTGTAGTGGTTAGTACGGTGGTGTAGTGGTTAGTATGGTGGTGTAGTGGTTAGTATGGTGGTGTAGTGGTTAGTATGGTGGTGTAGTGGTTAGTACGGTGGTGTAGTGGTCAGCACGGCAGACAGCAGACAGTGTATTAATAACCATCTACTGTAATAACTGTCTGTAAGGGGGCTTTTAGAGGTGGACGTCTGGTTCTATTCACCTCCACTGTGAACAGTTCTGACTCCCAGATTTTGAAGCTTTTCACAACAAACCACTCTGAATGATATGAAATGAAAAAAATCAGCGTTCCTCTCTGAATATACATTATTATATATGCTGCAGACGTTTGAATCTCTGTTGGTCACTCACTGATCTACCTGCCTACAGTTGTGTACAAGAGTTTAAGCACACCTGGTCAAATTACATGTTTCTGCTGATTCTGTAGGTGTAAATAAGGTGTAACACACATCTGCACATTTAATTACACAACTTACAGTTACCGAATACAACGTAATATGTGACCTGTGCAAAAGTTATGGCACACCTCATAGGTTTTCTCCCCAGAATGTTAAGGTATGCAGAAAAAGGGGCGTATTTAAATCTGTTCTCTGTATTTTTGCTTAAAAAAACAACAAATCTTTAAATCCAGACTTGCATGCAACAGTGTAAAATGTGAAATAATATGTTTCTGGGCATAAAACACAAATTATTTTTCTGTTAACTTGCTAATTAATATTTAGTAGATTGAAATAGAATGGAAAAGAGCACAAACACTAACTTTCAAAAGTTAAAACAACTATATATATATATATATATATATATATATATATATATATATATATATATATATATATATATATATATATATATATATTTGATTCTTCATTCTCTCCTGGTATTTGTTCTCAGGTCCCCTGTCTAAGAATGATAGCGCCATCGACGTGTGTAAACATTTTACAAATCTGTGTCTGAACGGCCGCTGCATCCCCACCACCACCAGCTACCGCTGTGAATGCAACATGGGCTACAAGCAGGACGTACGCGGGGAGTGTATCGGTAAAGCACACACACACACACACACACACACACACACACACACACACACACACACACACACAAACCTGAATAGTTTTAGGCAAGAAAGCAGAACCTGATATAATCTGACTCTGACTCTCTGAACACTGCCAGTCAAAAGTCTGGGGGTTCATCTTCACTGGTACTTTGGGTTTTTAACACACTGCTTCATGCATATCAAAGTATCTTCCTCAGTGCGAAGAGCAGGACCTCAACAGTGCAGTTGAGTTTTAAGGTCTGATGAGGTCAGACCCTTCCTACAAACGAGTGGAGAGAAATGGTAAAGCTCTAAACTCCTGTGTTCCAGTTTCAGTCCGTCATGGCCAACATTCATATTTGATTAAAACCATTTGGGAAAAGGTGTCCCCAAACTTTTGAAAGGCAGTGTCTATTGTAACAGACTGAGTGCTTTCATATGTTCACCATATGTTTCACATTTTCACCACTGATTGTTTATGCAAAATCAAAGTTGTTCAAAGTGGAACTCCACCCAAAAATCCCAATTGGTTCTAGACCGGTTGATTTGATTGACAGGCACTGCTTTGTCTTTTTCTTTACTGTGATTGTGTTAGGAGTAACAGTGCTAGAATATAAAGAGTATAAATATTAGTTTTCTTGGGTTAAAGTTTCCTGTAAATCAGTTCAGGACAGAACTGAATGATCAGGGAAAGCAGCCTCTCCTCTGCTGCCATCTATAGGCCACTCTTGGTACTGTTATGTCTCCCTGCTGGGCTAAAAGTGGCAGCAGTGGTTCTGATACAATTGAGATGTGTAATATTAATCCAGTATGAATCTGCAGTGTGTGTAGAGTTTACAGTCTGACAGTAATAACTGTGTACTGATTATAATCCAGTATGAATCTGCAGTGTGTGTAGTGTTTACATTCTGACAGTAATAACTGTGGAGTGATTGTAATCCAGTATGAATCTGCAGTGTGTGTAGTATTTACAGTCTGACAGTAATAACTGTGGAGTTATTATAATCCAGTATGAATCTGCAGTGTGTGTAGTGTTTACAGTCTGACAGTAATAACTGTGGAGTGATTTTAATCCAGTATGAATCTGCAGTGTGTGTAGTGTTTACAGTCTGACAGTAATAACTGTGGAGTAATTATAATCCAGTATGAATCTGCAGTGTGTATAGTGTTTACAGTGTGACAGTAATAACTGTGGAGTGATTATAATCCAGTATGAATCTGCAGTGTGTGTAGTGTTTACAGTCTGATAGTAATAACTGTGGAGTGATTATAATCCAGTATGAATCTGCAGTGTGTGTAGTGTTTACAGTCTGACAGTAATAACTGTGTACTGATTATAATCCAGTATGAATCTGCAGTGTGTGTAGTGTTTACAGTCTGACAGTAATAATTGTGTAGTGATTTTAATCCAGTATGAATCTGCAGTGTGTGTAGTGTTTACAGTCTGACAGTAATAACTGTGGAGTGATTATAATCCAGTATGAATCTGCCTACAGTAATAACTGTGGATTGGTTTTAATCTGGTTGGTGATGGTGGGATATCTGGGACATTTTTCAGATAATGAATCTCAGACGCTACACTACACAGCCTCCTCTGGGAGACTAACCCAGCCTGAGCAGAGATTAAGCTGATCTTCCTCCTCTTCCTGTTCCAGATGTGGACGAGTGTATCAGTAACCCCTGTGTGAACGGAGACTGCGTTAACACTCAGGGATCGTATCACTGCAAATGTCACGAGGGCTACCAGGGCACCGCCACCAAGCAGGCCTGCATAGGTAATTACCTTCCTGTCATGTTCTAGATACAGAGGCCTCAGTTCATCTGTTATCACTGCCATATGAAGCGTCTCTACATTATATTCTGATTGGACTAACAGGAAACGTCCAGCTGTAGAGCCTTACATTAGCTGTGTTATTGGAGATCTGATCTGAATTAAATCATGAGTGTAAAATAATTAATATAAAAGAATGTTTTAGTTATCATCAGTGGTAACAGCAACTCTTTAGGCTTAATTTAATCAATAGAAAGGTGGAAGTCATAAACCAACATACCTGCAGTTAAACACGATGTCCTCTTCTCACTCATATATCATTTATCTACATCATTTGAAAATGAAAAATCATTTTTGTGTTATATTTATATTGTGATGAATGGTCCAATAGAAATGCTCCAAAATAGCATGGAAGGATTTTCTGGTTCCATTAACTTACATGAAAAGTAAAGACCAGTTGCCATTTTGCATTTTTCTTTAGACAGTGACAATATACATTATAATATATAGTTGCTATGGAGACAAAACCTTTGTTTTTTGTTTTGAAACACCATCTTCAAATTGAATTAACATTTCCTGATGAATAGACTAAACAGTTTAAAGAGTCTGGCTCCATTATCTTCTATTGAGATAGATTTCTGATTGGACTAACAGGAATTGTCCCGCTGTACAGCCTTACATTAGCTGTGTAATTGGAGATCTGATCTGAATTAAAATCATGAGTGTAAAATAATTAATAGAAAATTATGTTTTAGTTATCATCAGTGTTAATTGCAACTTTTTAGGGTTAATTTAATTAATAGAAAGGTGGAAGTCATAAACCAACATACCTACAGATAAACATGCTGCCCTCCTCTCACTCATATATCATTTATCTACATCATTTGAACACGACAGCTGCTCTTTATATTGTGTTTTATTTATATTTTGATGAATGGACCAATAGAAATGCTCCAAAATAGCATGGAAGGATTTTCTGGTTCCATTGACTTACATGAAAAGTAAAGAGCAGTTGCTATTTTGCATTTTCCTTTAGACAGTGACAATATACATTATAATATATTGTTGCTATGGAGACAAAACCTTTGTTTTTTTGTTTTGAAACACCATCTTCAAATTAAATTAACATTTCCTGATGAATAGACTAAACAGTTTAAAGAGTCTGGCTCCATTATCTTCTATTGAGAGAGATTTCTGATTGGACTAACAGGAATTGTCCCGCTGTACAGCCTTACATTAGCTGTGTAATTGGAGATCTGATCTGAATAAAATCATGAGTGTAAAATAATTAATAGAAAATTATGTTTTAGTTATCATCAGTGGTAATTACAACTTTTTAGGGTTAATTTAATCAATAGAAAGGTGGAAGTCATAAACCAACATACCTGCAGTTAAACACGATGTCCTCCTCTCACTCATATATCATTTATCCACATCATTTGAACACGACAGCTGCTCTTTATATTGTGTTATATTTATATTTTGATGAATGGACCAATAGAAATGCTCCAAAATAGCATGGAAGGGTTCCATTGACTTACATAAAAAGTAAAGACCAGTTGCCATTATGGAGATATATGTTTTCCTTTGGACAGCAACAACGTACATTAATATATATTGTTGCTATGGAGACAAAACCTTTGTTTGTTTTGTTTTGACAGAATTTGAACACACCATCTTTACATTGAATGACCATTTCACGATGAACAGACTAAACAGTTAGAGTCTGGCTCCATTAACTTCTATTGAGAGAGATCTGTGGTCCTGTATACACGTAGATGAATGATTCACTGTGACTGTGACTGGTTTTCAGATATTGATGAGTGTATTGTGAATGGAGTCATGTGTCGTAACGGCCGCTGCGTGAACACAGATGGAAGCTTCCAGTGCATCTGCAACGCTGGCTTTGAGATCAGCCCTGATGGGAAAAACTGCATAGGTGAGCGTTCAGACTCCTAACGTTCCTTTCATGGGACTTCATTACGTTCAACGTCATAAATCAATGTACGAGCTTAATTTAATCATGCCACGCATTTCCATCCATCAACCAGAGCCAGTATAAAGTCCCTTACCTCGTCATATCATCTGTTTTAGTTTTAACAGCAACATCACTCCAGCCCGTACGTCGTAAAGAACCCCCGGTTAGTTTTTTAGCATATACAGTAAATTCTTAATGCTCAACATGAAAGCTCGTTCTAACTGCTCTGAAGGTATGGATGCTGGGTGAACTCCTGGAGAGAGCAGCGAACATGTGGCGGGCATGAATTATGCTCAAACTACTTCTGCGAGAGTTAATTAAACCCTATCCTTTTGGTGTAGATCATGATGAATGCACCACCACCAACATGTGTCTCAATGGCATGTGCATCAACGAAGACGGCAGCTTCAAGTGCATCTGTAAACACGGCTTTGCTCTGGCGCCAAACGGCCGCTACTGTACCGGTGAGTGGATCACGTCTGCTACCGTCAATGCTATTTCGGTTGGTTCACCTCTTTATTGTATCCCCATCATTATTCAACCTAGTCTGATCTGCAGCATCAGCAGCACATGCTCAAATACCATAGACAAACATTGGGATGCTTTGGGTTTTTTTTTTTACTGGGCCCAGTGAAAGACTGGAAACCCCCACAATTATAATAGAAACCAGTTAGATTTTATTTTGAGTCATTTTTCAGTTTTAAGTTTCCCTCACTTTCATATTATATCACTTTCACGTATCACTTTCAGTTTCATTTATACTGAAAAAGCTTTAAAAGTCTTTAACTCTTTCATGCATAAATGATTAAAAATTGCATTCAGATTTTTTAAATGCTTTTTTTTTTCTCAGATCTGCATAAATCATTATATGAAATTTTATTTTACATAAAAATCAGTTTTATTTAAAAGTTGTCCACATATGTGGACGCCATGCATTAGCGGAGTAAAAAAACAGAAGAACATACGATTTTTAAAACCATATATTTTTGCTTATATTTTTCCTCAAATCTTTCTTGAACTTTTACATTTATTATTTTGTAAAACTAACATTTTATACAAACAATGCTGAACTTTAAGCTTCTTTTTTGTAACTTTTAAATAAAAAATGCCTTTGTTGCATGATGTCCACATATGTGGACAGTTGGGTTCTGAGCCATAAAAACATCTAAAATAAGGATTAAAGAGCCGGTTAGGGAGCAATGAGTTAGTATTCGTGGGAACATGCATGGACGTCCTGGTGTGGCACAAGCTGTGCTAATGACAGACGTCAGACTCTGTTGTCATGCAGGATGTGTCTCTCCAGCACGTACATCTCATTACCTGCAGCATGACGTTGTAAACCAAACCTGTAAACTGTGCTGTAAACTGGAGAAGTGACTCATTCGACTCGCTATAAAACATTTCTCCCAGATTTCTGAGCACAAGCTGCTCTGAGATGAAACTGTAAAGATATTGCTTGTTTCCTGAAATTATAAGAAGCTCAGAGTTTAGCTGAGGACTGAAATCTCCAGGAGAGGAGTCAGGAGGGTGGGAATCAGGAAAAATACCATGTGGTCTGGAAAAGAGAATGCATGACCAATCTAAGGAGACTGCAGTGGCTTGGTTTGGTCTACACTGACCTCCACCAGTAACTCTTAGATGAACTCAGTGTGAGTTCAGTGTAATTTGAGAAGCGCTTTTACAGCCAGGGTTGCCAGAGCTGCTGAAATTCAGCCCACTTGAAGTCAGCTCTTTGGTATATCTAATAGTGGTTAGTATGGTGGTGTAGTGGTTAGTATGGTGGTGTAGTGGTTAGTATGGTGGTGTAGTGGTTACTATGGTGGTGTAGTGGTTACTATGGTGGTGTAGTAGTTAGTATGGTGGTGTAGTGGTTAGTATGGTGGTGTAGTGGTTAGTATGGTGGTGTAGTGGTTACTATGGTGGTGTAGTGGTTAGTATGGTGGTGTAGTGGTTAGTATGGTGGTGTAGTGGTTAGTATGGTGGTGTAGTGGTTAGTACGGTGGTGTAGTGGTCAGTATGGTGGTGTAGTGGTTAGTATGGTGGTGTAGTGGTTAGTATGGTGGTGTAGTGGTTAGTATGATGGTGTAGTGGTTAGTATGTTGGTGTAGTGGTTAGTATGTTGGTGTAGTGGTCAGTATGGTGGTGTAGTGGTTAGTATGGTGGTGTAGTGGTTAGTACGGTGGTGTAGTGGTTAGTACGGTGGTGTAGTGGTCAGTACGGTGGTGTAGTGGTTAGTATGGTGGTGTAGTGGTTAGTATGGTGGTGTAGTGGTTAGTACGGTGGTGTAGTGGTTAGTATGGTGGTGTAGTGGTTAGTATGGTGGTGTAGTGGTTAGTACGGTGGTGTAGTGGTTAGTACGGTGGTGTAGTGGTTAGTATGGTGATGTAGTGGTTAGTACGGTGGTGTAGTGGTTAGTATGGTGGTGTAGTGGTTAGTACGGTGGTGTAGTGGTCAGTATGGTGGTGTAGTGGTTAGTATGGTGGTGTAGTGGTTAGTATGGTGGTGTAGTGGTTAGTATGATGGTGTAGTGGTTAGTATGATGGTGTAGTGGTTAGTAAGGTGGTGTAGTGGTTAGTAAGGTGGTGTAGTGGTTAGTAAGGTGGTGTAGTGGTTAGTATGGTGGTGTAGTGGTTGGTATGGTGGTGTAGTGGTTACTATGGTGGTGTAGTAGTTAGTATGGTGGTGTAGTGGTTAGTATGATGGTGTAGTGGTTAGTAAGGTGGTGTAGTGGTTAGTACGGTGGTGTAGTGGTTAGTAAGGTGGTGTAGTGGTTAGTATGGTGGTGCAGTGGTTAGTACGGTGGTGTAGTGGTTAGTACGGTGGTGTAGTGGTTAGTATGGTGGTGTAGTGGTTAGTATGGTGGTGTAGTGGTTACTATGGTGGTGTAGTGGTTAGTATGGTGGTGTAGTAGTTAGTATGGTGGTGTAGTGGTTAGTATGGTGGTGTAGTGGTTAGTACGGTGGTGTAGTGGTCAGTATGGTGGTGTAGTGGTTAGTATGGTGGTGTAGTGGTCAGTATGGTGGTGTAGTGGTCAGTATGGTGGTGTAGTGGTTAGTATGGTGGTGTAGTGGTCAGTATGGTGGTGTAGTGGTCAGTATGGTGGTGTAGTGGTTAGTATGGTGGTGTAGTGGTTAGTATGGTGGTGTAGTGGTTAGTATGGTGGTGTAGTGGTTAGTACTGTGGTGTAGTGGTTAGTACGGTGGTGTAGTGGTCAGTACGGTGGTGTAGTGGTTAGTATGGTGGTGTAGTGGTTAGTATGGTGGTGTAGTGGTTAGTATGATGGTGTAGTGGTTAGTATGGTGGTGTAGTGGTCAGTATGGTGGTGTAGTGGTCAGTATGGTGGTGTAGTGGTTAGTATGATGGTGTAGTGGTTAGTATGATGGTGTAGTGGTTAGTATGGTGGTGTAGTGGTTAGTATGGTGGTGTAGTGGTCAGTATGGTGGTGTAGTGGTTAGTATAGTGGTGTAGTGGTTAGTATGGTGGTGTAGTGGTTAGTATGGTGGTGTAGTAGTTAGTACGGTGGTGTAGTGGTTAGTACGGTGGTGTAGTGGTTAGTACGGTGGTGTAGTGGTTAGTATGATGGTGTAGTGGTTAGTATGGTGGTGTAGTGGTTAGTATGGTGGTGTAGTGGTTAGTACGGTGGTGTAGTGGTTAGTATGGTGGTGTAGTGGTTAGTATGATGGTGTAGTGGTTAGTAAGGTGGTGTAGTGGTCAGTATGGTGGTGTAGTGGTTAGTATGGTGGTGTAGTGGTTAGTATGGTGGTGTAGTGGTTAGTATGATGGTGTAGTGGTTAGTATGATGGTGTAGTGGTTAGTATGGTGGTGTAGTGGTCAGTATGGTGGTGTAGTGGTTAGTATAGTGGTGTAGTGGTTAGTATGGTGGTGTAGTGGTTAGTATGGTGGTGTAGTAGTTAGTACGGTGGTGTAGTGGTTAGTACGGTGGTGTAGTGGTTAGTACGGTGGTGTAGTGGTTAGTATGATGGTGTAGTGGTTAGTATGGTGGTGTAGTGGTTAGTATGGTGGTGTAGTGGTTAGTACGGTGGTGTAGTGGTTAGTATGGTGGTGTAGTGGTTAGTATGATGGTGTAGTGGTTAGTATGGTGGTGTAGTGGTTAGTACGGTGGTGTAGTGGTTAGTACGGTGGTGTAGTGGTTAGTACGGTGGTGTAGTGGTTAGTACGGTGGTGTAGTGGTTAGTATGGTGGTGTAGTGGTTAGTATGATGGTGTAGTGGTTAGTATGGTGGTGTAGTGGTTAGTATGGTGGTGTAGTGGTTAGTATGGTGGTGTAGTGGTTAGTATGGTGGTGTAGTGGTTAGTACGGTGGTGTAGTGGTTAGTACGGTGGTGTAGTGGTTAGTATGGTGGTGTAGTGGTTAGTATGGTGGTGTAGTGGTTAGTATGGTGGTGTAGTGGTTAGTACGGTGGTGTAGTGGTTAGTACGGTGGTGTAGTGGTTAGTACGGTGGTGTAGTGGTTAGTATGGTGGTGTAGTGGTTAGTATGATGGTGTAGTGGTTAGTATGGTGGTGTAGTGGTTAGTATGGTGGTGTAGTGGTTAGTATGGTGGTGTAGTGGTTAGTATGGTGGTGTAGTGGTTGTCTGCTCCGTGTGTTTCCGGTCAGTATAGGTCATGGAAATTCAGTGTATGTCAGTAAGAAGTCAGTGTATTTGGCGTTAGGCTCAGAGTGGGAATTCTCTGGTGCTGCTGTTTGAGTGAGATAGCCTAATAACTCCCACAATATAAATATAAAAAACACAGAGTTGGTTTGATCTCATTCCAAACTACAGCTTCTATAAAGGTCTGGAAAGCCTAGTCAAGTCACCCCAGTCAAATCACGTCCTCTCCAGTGAACGCGCTGCCAGACTCTTTGCACAAGCGACATTTCACGTGTTAAATCCAGCGAATAAATAGTAACTCTGCATTAAACTCTTCTCTGTGGGTTTATTTTCACTTAGGAACGCTCGTGACGTGACCGGGCCGCTCTGTACATGTGCCTTATTTAAATACATGGTTAAGGAAACACCTCAGACTCTAAGCGAAACTGATTAAACCTGAGGTTCAGTGATCTGGACGCTCCTCTAATATGAACCGGCTCATTAACTGGACCTGCTTTTCGATCCACCTTCAGACATCGATGAGTGCCAGACGCCGGGTATCTGCATGAATGGCCGCTGCATCAACTCCGAGGGCTCCTTCCGCTGTGAGTGTCCTCCGGGACTGGCCATCGACGTGGACGGACGGGTATGTGTGGACACACACATGCGCACCACCTGCTATGGCGCCATCAAGATGGGCACCTGCTCGCGCCCGTTTCCCGGAGCTGTGACCAAGTCCGAGTGCTGCTGCGCCAACCCTGAGCACGGCTTCGGCCAGCCATGCCAACCGTGTCCCGCCCGTAACTCAGGTAACAACCTTCACTGCAGATTTCTACTGCATAGCTAACACCTTCAGACCTTCATTCATTACCTGGACACCTTACTCCACCATACTGACCATTAAAAGTACTAGTGAAACCCTAATCCTGGCTTTAACCTAACCTCACCCTAATCTAATCACTGTGTCCACTCACTGTCCACTCTGTTAGACACTCCTACTACTTGCTGGTCCACCTTGTAGATGTAAAGTCAGAGACAGTAGCTCATCTGCTGCCCACAGGACACTGTTGTCTTTATAGTTTTGGTTGGTGGACTATTCTCAGTCCAGCAGTGACACGAAGGTGTGCATCTGATCCACTCACACCAGCACAGCTCACACTAACACACCACCACCACATCAGTGTCACTGCAGTGCTGAGAATGATCCACCACCTTAATAGTACCTACTCTGTGGTGGTCCTGAGGGAGTTCTGACCATTGACCATTAAAGGACTACAGTCTGTAAGTGTAGAACTACAGAGTGAGCCTATATGGTCAGTGGAGCTGATAAAATTCACATATATATATATATTACTGTAACTTATCTATTACTGTTTTACTTAGTTTTACTTAGTCTTTCTTTTCTAATGCTCAGATAATATTTTAAATATTATAATGCATATGATAGAAATTATTAGATATTATAGATAGATAGATAGATAGATAGATAGATAGATAGATAGATAGATAGATAGATAGATAGATAGTAGATAATAGATATTATTCCAGAAAATTCAGAACAGTTTGAGGAGGTTTTATACTCAGTTCAGAAACTTGTGGTAATAATTGATATTTTATTTAGAAATAAATTATACCGCACATATTTAATATTATATAAATATATTTTATATTAATAACTAGACCTGCAAAGATTGTTTTTATGTGGTAGACACATATATCATAAAAACGTATCTGAATGTGGAGTGTATGCAAAAGTTTTGGCACTTCTGGTCTAATTGCGTGTTTGCATGTTGTCTAAGTATTAATAAGTAAACACATCACTCTATAGAGAACTCACTTCTTCACAATTTAATACACAATTTCTGTTTATTTACTGGATTAAACCTAGTAGAAAGAATTAAACCTAAACTAAGTTTGTCTCATCATACCTGTTTTTCTCCTCAGCTGAGTTCCAGGCAGTGTGCAGCAGTGGAATCGGCATCACTACAGATGGAAGAGGTGAGCGTTAACACACGTGAACACACGAGCAGTTTTATGGCTATATAACTGCACTCAGGTCAGTTTGTCCAGCTCTGACTCTATGTTTGGGTTTGGGTTCTCAGACATTAACGAGTGCGCTCTGGACCCGGATATCTGTCAGAACGGGATGTGTGAGAACCTGCGGGGAAGTTACCGCTGCATCTGCAACATCGGCTACGAGTCCGACTCCAGCGGCAAGAACTGCGTGGGTGCGTACAGACAGGGACACGGACCCCCTCGGCCAGTCGGTCAGACTGACACCAACACAGTTTTATTTCACGTAGAGGAAGATGGTCTTGCTGGACACGCCTGCACCACATGCACAACGTTATACAGACTTACAGACGATACACAGCAGCAGCAGGGAATTTCAGATACTGACACGTCCCTCAGTGGATCAGTTCAGTGGTGACTGTATTCGTGCTGATTGATAGTATTCGTGTGTTTCTGTTTGTTTAGACATTAATGAGTGTCTGGTGAACCGGCTGCTGTGTGATAACGGCCTGTGCAGGAACACGCCGGGCAGCTTCACCTGCTCCTGCCCCAAAGGCTTCGTCTTCAAACCCGACTCAGAGACGTGCGAGGGTGAGTTTTTCGTCCCCCAGTGATTCATTAACCAGCATCTGTTTAGACGAACCAAAACCTGAAATGAGCTGGACTTGTTTTACAGTGTGAGGTACAGTAACTTCAGCCATTACAGACACAAGTTGGGGTCTAAGTCCAGTATGAATCTGCAGTCTGACTGTAATAACCGTGGACAGATTTCAATCCAGTATGAATCTGCAATATGTGTAGCTTTTACAGTCTGACAGTAATAATTGTGGAGTTATTTTAATCCAGTATGAATCTGCAGTCTGACTGTAATAACCGTGGAATGATTTTAATCCAGTATGAATCTGCAGTCTGACTGTAATAACCGTGGAATGATTTTAATTCAGTATGAATCTGCAGCCTGACAATAATAACTGTGGAAAAATTTTAACCCAGTATGAATCTGCAGCCTAACAGTAACAATTGTGGAAAGATTTTAATCCAGTATGAATCTGCAGCCTGACAGTAATAACTGTGGAAAGATTTTAATCCAGTATGAATCTGCAGTCTGACAGTAATAACTGTTGAGTTATTTTAAACCAGTATGAATCTGCAGCCTGACAATAATAACTGTGGAAAGATTTTAACCCAGTATGAATCTGCAGCATGTGCAGCTTTTACAGCCTGACAGTAATAACTGTGGAAAGATTTTATTCCAGTATGAATCTGCAGTTTGACAGTAATAACTGTGGAGTTATTTTAAACCAGTATGAATCTGCAGCATGTGCAGCTTTTACAGCCTGACAGTAATAACTGTGGAAAGATTTTATTCCAGTATGAATCTGCAGCCTGACAGTAATAACTGTGGAAAGATTTTATTCCAGTATGAATCTGCAGTCTGACAGTAATAACTGTTGAGTTATTTTAAACCAGTATGAATCTGCAGTTTGACAATAATAACTGTGGAGTTATTTTAAACCAGTATGAATCTGCAGCATGTGCAGCTTTTACAGCCTGACAGTAATAACTGTGGAGTTATTTTAATCCAGTATGAATCTGCAGTTTGACAATAATAACTGTGGAGTTATTTTAAACCAGTATGAATCTGCAGTTTGACAATAATAACTGTGGAGTTATTTTAAACCAGTATGAATCTGCAGCCTCACAGTAATAACTGTGGAAAGATTTTAACCCAGTATGAATTTGCAGTTTGACAGTAATAACTGGGGAATGATTTTAATCCAGTGTGAATCTGCAGCATGTGTAGCTTTTACAGTCTGACAGTAATAACTGTGGAAAATTTTGAATCCAGTATGAATCTGCAGTCTGACAGTAATAACTGTTGGGTGCTTTTAATCCAGTATGATTCTGAAAAAACGGGCGTTCTTTGAATATATGTTCTGCTGCAGCACCAGCCTTAATCTTCACTACATCCTATATCACTCCCTATATACTGTATCACAGACCCACGTTTTCCTGACCGACTCTCTCTCTTTCAGACATTAACGAGTGCGAGTCCAGTCCCTGTATTAATGGAATTTGCCGAAACCTGGCCGGCTCCTTCACCTGTGAGTGTTCTCATGGCAGCAAGCTGGACTCCACCAACACCATCTGCGTGGGTAAGTACGGGTCACCCTGGCAAGCTGGACCTCACGATTACCACCACATACGCATTAAGAACATATCTCTGTTTTCCTGTGTTCTTTCACCAAAACATACAGTCTAAAGTAATCGTGAGCTGCAGGACGGAAGGGTTTAGTGGGTTCGCTGTACCAGCACACCTGACTTAACTTGTCAGGTTGAACCAGGTGTAGCAGAGCAGTAATATAAGACAGTGTGTGAGGTGTAAACAGAGTGATTCAGAATGAGTTTTGGTGTAAAATGGTTCAGATGGTGTTTACAGTGGTGGTGGTGGTGATGAGATCCAGGGGTCTCCATGTCTACAACACAAATATCAACATCTTATTTGTCTACTGAGCTATAGAATATTAAAAAATAATAGGGACTATTTTGCCTCACAACACCCTGCATGTATCCCTCCACCATGAATTGATAACATGAATAGATTTTACTGCAAAACTAAACAAAGTCATTCATTCATTCATGTAACGTCTTTCTGTGAGGGAGCTTTTAGAGATGGACGTCTGGTTCCATTCACCACCACTGTGAGCTATTCTAATCAATTGAACATTTTATTTCACACCAAAGTGACTTTCTTTACATCTTAATGATTGAATTTTTCAGAAAGTCTGTATCTGTGCAGAATTTAACTGCTCATCCATATACAGTAATAAATAATCTCCAGCCTCCCTATAAAGGGTTCCATTACACTAAACTCACCTTACAGGGTGATGTGAGTGCAGGTTTTGGTAAGTGATCATTATTTTCTCATTTACCTTCATTTGCGCGCAGTGTGGCAGTGAGCAGCTAGATAGGAGTCAGTGACTGGTTTCCTGCTGAGTCGTATATCTGGAGTTATTTTGAATGTACTGTATGAATATTGGGTTTTTCTACGTCTCAGTGAAGTTCAGTGTTCTTTCCAGGTCAGTGATTACTAGTGATCGGTTTGCGTCCTCGACACTGAAATATGGACATCACACAGACAGATACTCACTCTCTCTCTCTCTCTCTCTCTCTCTCTCTCTCTCTCTCTCTCTCTCTCTCTACCCCCTATACAGACAGTATGAAAGGCACCTGCTGGCTGAATATCCAGGACGGCCGCTGTGAGGTGAACATTAACGGCGCCACTCTGAAATCCGAGTGCTGCTCCACTCTGGGCGCTGCGTGGGGCAGTCCCTGTGAACGCTGCGAACTTGGTATGAAAACACACAGACATATAACTACAACATATACACAACTACATATATACATATATAGATATACATACGTATATCACTGCTGCCAATATGAAGCCTTGAAAATCCAAACTGATAACTTTAATTATGAAAAACATACTTTACTTTTAATGTAAGCCATTTTCTGAAAATGTACATGCAATATACCTTTTTTTGGACTATATAAACAGAAATTAACACATACATTTATAAATGAATGAAAAATAAAAATTGTCCAGTTTGACCAAAATAAACAAAAATAAATATATATGTTTATTAATAAATTGTAAAATAAATACATTAAGTTTGAAGCTTATGAGTAATGAGAGCTGGACAGGCTGCACCCCTAGCAGATTATTTATATCATTATATCTATCTATCATTATATCTATCTATCTATTATTATATCTATCTATCATTATATCTATATATCATTATATCTATCTATCATTATATCTATATATCATTTTATCTATCATTATATCTGTTTATCTATCATTATATCTATCTATCTATCTATCTATCTATCTATCTATCTATCTATCTATCTATCATTATATCTTTTATTATATCTATCTATCATTATATCTATCTATCATTATATATATATTATATCTATCTATCTATCTATCTATCTATCTATCTATCTATCTATCTATCTATCTATCTATCATCATATCTATCTATCTGTCATTATATCTATCTATCTATCATTATATCTATCTATCATTATATCTGTCTATCATCATATCTATCTATCTATCTATCATTATATCGTCTATCATTATATCTATCATTATATCTATCATTATATCTATCATTATATCTATCTTTCATTATATCTATCATTATATCTATCATTATATCTATCATTATATCTATCTTTCATTATATCTATCATTATATAAATCTATCTATTTATCTATGATGTATATATGTCCATTAATCCCTTTTATCACTTTCTACAGACACTGCCTGTCCTCGTGGTCTCGCTCGGATGAAGGGGCTCGTATGTGAAGGTACTGCTCGTACACATTCTCAGTTTATCCAGTTTATTTAAATGTTTTGGATTATCAGATATTAGTTCATAAAGGTGTAGTACAGCAGTTCCTGTATGTCTTAAATATAGAAGTACACATAAACACCTACACAAAAAATATTTATTGAACAGGCTGTTTGTTTCATTGTCATCCGATCATGTGTCATTTTTTCTTCATCAGACATAAACGAGTGTGAGGTCTTCCCGGGGGTGTGTGTTAACGGTCTCTGTGTGAACACACACGGCTCGTTCCGCTGTGAATGCTCTGAAGGACTCACGCTGGACGAGGGGGGACGGACCTGCGTAGGTAAGAACGCTGGTCTTTTATATGTAAGCCTTTGCAGTCTAGATCTTTATCATTAGTATTAGTATTAGTATTAGTATTAGTATTAGTATTATTGTTAGTATTTATTAATGTATAATAACTCTAGATGTAATCTAATAGAGAAGTTTCTTATTCTAATGTCCAGTTCCACCTTAGAAAGGTGGTGCACTTAAACATGATGGATATGAATATGAAGCTGGTGAATTTGATGTGGGCTGGTATGCAGGTACGCAGCACTAGTTCAGCTATTCTGCTGTCATTTCCTGTCACTGCAGCAACCAATCAAATTCATTTAAGATGATAAACTCAAAAACACAATAAACCATAAAGCTCAGAAATAAGATTTTTATTGAGCACACAGTTTAAACCAGCACAGACAGATAGACAGACAAATTGATAGATAGATAGATAGATAGATAGTTAGATAGCTAGATAGATAGATAGATAGATAGATAGATAGATAGATAGATAGATAGATAGATAGATAGATAGATAGATAGTTAGATAGCTAGATAGATAGATAGATAGATAGATAGATAGATAGATAGATAGATAGATAGCTAGATAGATAGATAGATAGATAGATAGATAGATAGTTAGATAGCTAGATAGATAGATAGATAGATAGATAGATAGATAGATAGATAGATAGATAGATGGATAGACAGATAGACAGATAGATAGATAGATAGATAGACAAACAGACAGACAGATAGATAGATAGATAGATAGATAGATAGATAGATAGATAGATAGATAGATAGATAGATAGATAGATAGATAGATAGATAGATAGATAGATAGATAGATAGATAGATTCTGACTGCATGTTCCTCCTGGTTCTCTCTCAGATGTGCGCAGTGAGCAGTGTTATATGAAGTGGGATGAGGACGAGTGCGGAGAGCCGTTGCCGGGTCGCTACAGGGTGGATATGTGTTGCTGTTCGGTGGGTGCTGCATGGGGGGTGGAGTGTGAAGCCTGTCCCAAACTAGGAACTCCAGAATACCGGACCATCTGCCCCAGGGGGCCTGGATTCGCCAACCGGGGGGATATCCTCACTGGCAGACCCTTCTACAAAGGTACACGACAAACTTTACTCACGTTAATCTACACAAAGCTGCAAAACTACTGTCTCTGTAGCTCAGGCGGAGTCAGTACATCTAAAATCTATCTGTTCTAATGATATCTGCTCTTCTTACTGGTGTAAATACACTTCCACATCAGATGATGGTCTTTAAACAGTCAGCGTAGGTGCAGAGGACTTACGTACCATAGTGTATGTTCTGTATACTTATGATTCTATATCGTTTATATTTAATCATAACATCATTTTGTGACGTGTGTCTCTGTCTCTCCTGTCCAGATGTGAATGAATGCAAGGTGTTTAAGGGTCTGTGCACACACGGAACATGCCGGAACACCATCGGCAGCTTCAAGTGTCGCTGTAACAGCGGCTTTGCCCTCACCATGGAGGAGAGGAACTGCACAGGTGGGCAACGACGTGTTCATAAGCCAGTGTTTAAGCTGTGTCTACAGTACCTGCTTTATCTCTGATCTGCTTACTTCTTATAGTTCTTTTGATGATAAAGATTTAAATTAACATCTTTGCTCACTAGCAGCAAAGCCTCAGAGCCTTCGAGACCCTTCGAGAAGGTCTAGGAATAAAAATAACAGTAATAATAATAGTTCATAGTATTAATTCATTAATATTAGTATGAATTAAACTTGACGCATATGAATACAAAGCTGATGAATTTGAGGAAATGATGATTATTCACTGTGCTAGTGTGCTAGTGGGCTTTCCTCCGTGCTCCTGTGGTCATTATAGAGGTTAACTGGTCCACTGTGGTGGGTCGATTGCTCTGTACCACTCACTCTGGCGTCAGTGGCCTATGGGGCACCACTGTTTTGCCTTTGGGAGGCACTTAATGTCCATCCTTCATTAAAACAGCTCACATCCCACAAAGTTAGAGCTTTCCGAGATGCTGCCGCCCTTCGCCCAGGACCCTGTTATCAGACCTATTTGGACATCAGTCACATCAAATCCCCCTCACTGTAACCGAGTTCCTTCTAAACCAGGGTCCTGATATTCTGATATGATGGTGTATGTTGGTTAATATGCTTAAAAGTGAGATTTTAAATGTTTTTCTGGTATTTACGTAGATACAGCCGAGCGAGCTCTCTCATTGGTCAGGACTTCAGGAGCTGAACTAAAGGCCTCACAAGTTAGATTTACTACTCACATGATTAGGAAGTGACATTCTCTCCCTCTCTCTCTCTCCCTCTCTCTCTCTCTCTCTCTCTCTCTCTCTCTCTCTCTCTGTTTCTCAGATATTGACGAGTGTGCTATTTCTCCGGACCTGTGTGGTCAGGGTACGTGTGTAAACACACCGGGCAGCTTTGAGTGTGAGTGCTTTGAAGGCTACGAGAGTGGCTTCATGATGATGAAGAACTGCATGGGTGAGTCTCACACACGCTATAATAATAATAATAATAATAATAATAATAATAATAATAATAATAATAATAATAATGTGTGTGTATATATATATTATAACCCTAATCTTATAATCTCACTGAACAGTTCAAATAAATGGCCCATCTAAAAATTCTTTCTCTCTCTTTCTCTCTCTCTCTCTCTCTCTCTCTCTCTCTCTCAGACATTGATGAATGTGAGCGAGACCCCCTGCTGTGTCGTGGAGGAACCTGCCTCAACACTGAGGGCAGTTATGAGTGTGAATGTCCTCGGGGTCACCAGCTCAGTCCTGAGGGGTCGTCCTGTGAAGGTACAAGCAGCGTTAAACTGATAGATAAATAAATACATTTCTATTGTAGTAACGAAGCTGTGTTTGAACGTCACTGCCACTTCTTCGGAGTGCTTCTGCTCAGTCGTCTCTCTTTTACAGACGTGAACGAGTGTGAGCTGAGCGATAACCTGTGTAAGAACGGTCAGTGCGTGAACACGGCGGGCTCCTACCAGTGCTCGTGTGATACAGGTTACCAGGTCACTCCGGACAGACAGGGCTGTGTAGGTGAGTGAAAGGAGTTCCCTTATGTCTATTATAAACATTATATATATGCATATTATAAGTAATAATAATAATAACAATAAATAAATGTACATTCTATTCATGAGGAACTTACATGTAGGTTATGCATATATACAGTTTATATGTCTTATAGCTTGAAGAGTCAGTCAGTCTGAAGCAGTGATGTTGTTTCTGGTGTCTTCTATTAGATATTGACGAGTGTACCATCATGAACGGCGGCTGTGACACCCACTGTACCAACTCCGAGGGCAGCTATGAGTGCAGCTGCAGTGAAGGATACGCTCTGATGCCGGACCTCCGCACCTGCGCTGGTACACACCCACCAACACACACACACACACACAGCTGTTTTTGTATGTTGTCAGGATGTGAGGTCAGACACGTGTCCCACATGTACTGGTTATATGTAATACATAGTAATAATAATGTCTCCTGTATGTAATATATAATACATACTTTTGCACGTATGCAAATATCTATATGCAGTAAGTTCCATATGGATTGTATACAGTCCTCATCAAAGTAAACACGTCCTAAACTCTACATTTTAATACACACTTACTGTTTATTTGCTGAATTTAACACTTCGGGGGGAAAAATTAAACCTAAAATGTGGCCTTTGTAAATGTTATGGTCCATTTTAGGTTTTATTATTGTTTTTCCAAAATGTACATCCAGCAAAAAGAAAACACAACAGCATTTTTTAAAGGAGAACTCCACCAGTCTTCCAAAATTGTGGTTCACTTTGTAGAGAAATTTACCAACTCTGACTTCTTTACTGTGGCGGTGATGGGGACCAAGGGTCTCCATGTCTACAACACAAATATAGACATTATATTTACTATAAAACCCACCAATGAACCTACATGGGTCCTCTAACTTTTGAAGTAATGATGATAATGGGAAAATAGTTATAAATCGGGATCTTTGGAGACTATTTAGCCTTACAGTGCCTTACATGTATACCTCCACCATGCATGAATAAATATAAATCTTACAGGACTGAATAATAATAACTTTTTGAGGTGGACGTCTGGTTCCTATCACCACCCGTGTGAACCATTATGGTCTCTAGAATGCAGCATTTTACACCAAACCAATCTGAGTATAGAATTCTGAATAGAAAAATTTGGTGGAGTTCCCCTTTAGGTGTGTTTTCCATAGAGGTGGATGTGTTAACTTCTTTTTACTCAACAAAATGAACAAAAAATGTTATTTCTAGATTTGATTTGTTTTGTTCTGACTCCAGTCTGTGTGTTTCGTCTCCTCAGATATCGATGAGTGTGAGGACACTCCTGACATCTGTGACGGCGGTCAGTGCACTAATATTCCGGGAGAGTATCGCTGTCTCTGCTTCGACGGCTTCATGGCCTCCATGGACATGCGCACCTGCGTGGGTCAGTGAGCAGTTCTGGCCTTCACACACGCTGCATATGCTCCACATCTCTCTGTCACTGAAACAGACTCACCTGTATGTGTGTGTGTGTGTGTGTGTGTGATTCTCCAGATGTCAACGAGTGTGACCTGAACCCCAACATCTGTCTCCACGGTGACTGTGAGAACACCAAGGGCTCCTTCATCTGTCACTGCCAGCTGGGCTACTTTGTGAAGAAGGGCTCCACTGGCTGTACAGGTGTGTGTGTGTGTGGGGGGGGATGTATATTATATTATATTATATTATATTATATTATATTATATTATATTATATTATATTATATTATATTATATTATATTATATTATATGTATTGAATATGTATTTTTTCTCTGTAGATGTTGATGAGTGTGAGATTGGAGCTCATAACTGTGACATGCACGCCGCCTGCGTCAACGTTCCTGGAAGCTTCAAGTGCCGCTGCAGGGACGGCTGGGTGGGAGACGGCATCAACTGCGTGGGTGAGCGAGCTGCAGACCACTTACGACCCTTTCATAACCTTCACTCATGCTACAAGTGTATTAGTTCATGTTCCAGCACTGACGAGGCAGCATTTAAGTTAAATTAGAACCTCTACGCAGCTCTGTCAGAGATTTGACCTGTACCTTCAGTCTCCTGTGACCAGGGGTGGCCTTTGGCAAGGTTAAGCAGACACCTCCAGCCCCTGTGAGCCAAGGACCCCACGGCCATACAAATTGATTTGTGCTGGACAGGCTCGGCATACCGTACATAATGCTTACATCAATGGGAGAATAGAAAAGTCCAGTAATTAATCCATTAACCAATTACAAGTCTGTACATGCACTGTACATGTACTCGAACTGTGTTACATACGAATTTGCATATTAATTTAATCTAAATGTACCCAAAACCAAATCTCACCAACAATTTAGCTTGTTTTCTTAAAACAAGTGAAATTATATGACAGTATATATACATAATATATATTTTTGCATATATTATATATATATTGTATGTATGTATATTAAAATATATTATAAAATGTTTTCAAGAATCTAAAAATTAAGACTACCAGCTTAAAAAAAATGTGCGTCCCATTCCTGTCTTTGCCTTGCGCCCCTGCCTGTGACCTCTGACCACGTCATGCTCTGTTTGTTCAGATTTGGATGAGTGTTCAACAGAGGAGCACAACTGCAACCCCAACGCCGACTGTGTCAACACTCCGGGGTCTTACCGCTGCGCCTGCAAGGAGGGCTTCAACGGAGACGGATTCTCATGCAGTGGTATGCCAGCACGCTTCACAGAGCATATATATATATATATATATATATATATATATATATATATATATATATATATATATATATATATATATATATTAATGTGAATGAGCAGAGAGTGAGAACAGAAGAGAACATCGTATGTATATTTTGTCCCCTTTGTTCTATCAGACATGGACGAATGTGCGGAGAACGTGAACCTGTGTGAGAACGGTCAGTGTCTCAACTCCCCGGGGGGCTATCGCTGTGAGTGTGAGATGGGTTTCACGCCCACTGAGGACAGCAAGGCCTGTCAAGGTACGTACTCACACACACGGGCGTATGCATTGTTGGTGTATAATGTCTACACTCAGTTCTTGGCTTGATGCTCAGGCTTGATCACCACGTTTGATATATGGTGCATGCTGAGCATCATTATAACTCCATTAACTCACTGTATCCTCACTCACTGTTCACTCGCAGACATCGACGAGTGTAACTTCCAGAACATCTGCGTGTTCGGAACTTGCCAGAATCTGCCCGGAATGTTCCGGTGCGTGTGTGACGACGGATACGAGCTGGACCGCAGTGGAGGAAACTGCACAGGTGAGGAGAACTGCTGCAGGTGGACCACATCACTGACCTGCTGCAGATGAGTGGACACCACTGGAGCTCTGGAGACTTTAGGATAAAGAGAAAATACTCATATACTTATTATAAACACTGATTATGAGATGTCATTAAACCAATAAGACAAACGCAGTTGCCCTATGATTAATCTAGAGGGTTTATTCACAGTTAATGATTTAATTAGCACAGATTATAATTTATGTATATAGTTTTAAATGGAGTATGGATTTAGTAAACTCTTAGACTGGATTATAAAGTGTGAGTGTTATTAGGATGGTCTTATTAAATGCTTATTATTTCATTTGTTTCTCTCTCTCTCTCTCTCTCTCTCTCTCAGATATAAACGAGTGTGCAGATCCAGTGAACTGCATTAACGGTCTGTGTGTGAACATGCCAGGCAGCTACCTGTGTAACTGTCCTGCAGACTTTGAGCTCAACCCCACAGGAGTGGGCTGCGTGGGTGAGTTTGGGTTTCAGTATCTTTTCATTCACACTGAGAGGCAGCTGGTATGAGGAATTGTTGAGTTAATCCGGATTTTGTTCAAAGTGGTTTGTTGTGAAATGGTTAACTGTAGACACTCTTTACAGTGGTGGTGATGTGGAACCAGGGGTCTCCATGTCTACAACACAATTATACACATTTGATTTACTATAAATAAGACCACCAGTGAACCTAGACACATATATGAAGGATAGGGATCCGGTCTTGTGACCGGAAGGTCACTGGTTCGATCCCCAGGATCCCCCAGGCCGCGACTGAGGTGCCCTTGAGCAAGGCACCTAACCCCCAACTGCTCCCCGGGCACCGTGGATAGGGCTGCCCACCGTTTCGGGCACGTGTGCTCACTGCCCCCTAGTGTGTGTTCACTAGTGTGTGTATATGTGTGTGTTTTACTGCACGGATGGGTTAAATGCGAAGGTCAAATTCTGCTGTGTACAAACACATGTGGCTAATTCGAGTTCTGTTCTGTTCTAAAAAATTCTAATTTATATAAAAATTATGGTGGTATATGTTAAATCTGAAAAAATAGATATATTTGGTTCTATATGTGCCATGAATAGATATTAGAACATGTATTTTAGGCCAAAGCTTTCTCAGAACTATGATGAAATAAAGAAATGTTACTCAGTATTCTCTCTATTCATAACCACTTACTGTAATAACGTCCTGTGAGGGAACTGTTAGAGGTGGACGTCTGGTTCCATTCACCACCACTGTGACCAGCTCTCTGCAATTCTCTGTAATTTTCTGTAGAAGAAAGTGTTTCACATCAAACCGCTCTAACTGACTAACTGACTGTTTACATGGCAACTATTTAAATATGCAGAGCTTTAGAAATATCAGTGGACTTTCCCTTCAACCCCTGCAGCAGCACTATAAGCACTGTTACAGATCTTACTTAAAAAAGAATTTTTGAAGGGTTCAAATCTTGACAGTTATTGTGCATCTCTCTCTCTCTCTCTCTCTCTCTCTCCCTCTCTCTCTCTCTCTCTCTCTCTCTGTCTGTCTGTCTGTTTCTGTCTCTGTCTCTGTCTCTCTCTCCCTCTCTCTCTCTCTCCCTCTCTCTCTCTCTCTCTCTCTCTCTCTCTGTCTGTCTGTCTGTTTCTGTCTCTGTCTCTGTCTCTCTCTCCCTCTCTCTCTCTCTCCCTCTCTCTCTCTCTCTCTCTCTCTCTCTGTCTGTCTGTCTGTTTCTGTCTCTCTCTCCCTCTCTCTCTCTCCCTCTCTCTCTCTCTCTCCCTCTCTTTCTCTCTCGCTCTCTCTCTCTCTCTCTCTCTCTCTCTCTCTCTCTCTCTCTCTCTCTCTCTCTCTCTCTCTCTCTGTGTGTGTCTGTCTCTGTCTCTCTCTCTCTCTCTCTCTGTCTGTCTCTGTCTCTCTCTCTCTCGCTCTCTCTCTCTCTCTCTCTCTCTCTCTGTGTCTGTCTCTGTCTCTGTCTCTCTCTCTCTCTCTCTCTGTCTGTCTGTCTCTCTCTGTCTCTGTCTCTGTCTCTGTCTCTGTCTCTCTCTCTCTCTCTCTCTCTCTCTCTCTCTCTCTCTCCCTCTCTGTCTCTGTCTCTGTCTCTGTCTCTGTCTCTGTCTCTCTCTCTCTCTCTCTCTCTCTCTCTCTCTGCAGACACTCGGGTGGGTAACTGCTTCCTGGACACACTGGACCGTGGTGATGGAGGGATTTCCTGCAGCGCTGAAATCGGAGTGGGCGTGACCCGGGCGTCCTGCTGCTGCTCTCTGGGCGGAGCCTGGGGCAACCCCTGTGAACTTTGCCCCCCTGTCAACTCCAGTATGTCCTTAACTCCTCAGACTGACCTCTAGAAGCTGGGCTGTGGACGAAAGCTGCAGTCACACTGAGTGCCAGTAAAATATGGCTGGAGTAAAAGCTGACTTTGCAAGAGCACAACATTTCCATTTGCATTAAATTTAGTTTGTAACCAAGTTCATTTAGGTCAGACGTGTCTAAAGTCCGGCCCTGGGGCCAAACGTAGCCCACTGACAGGTTTTAATCGGCCCCTGGCTCCTTTTACAGTGTGTTTTATAAGTGCCTCGCCAGCCAGTACGCTGCAGTTCTTCCTTTCACCTGATGGTGGCAGCAGTGCTGTACAATTACAGTGTAGTACTCTGCAGTGCAAAGCTAGCTAAAGCTTAAGAGCTGTTCTCCTCTGATTAGACCTGCAAGCGTTACTGTACTCATATGTAGAATTAGGCAGGTGGCATTCCAGTGTGACTGTGGCTGAAGTCCTGGACCTGGTCTAGGTTTCCAAGCAAAGTTAGCAAGTTAGTTATTGTTTTCTAAGACCGACTAAGCTCTACCGGACCCAAGAACATAAACATGCGGTCCATGTCGCTGATGATCCACCTCTGTTAGTGCGTGCGAGCAGGTTTGGGTCACATTAGCAGCACCAGTCAGGCCTGTCTGAGATGAGTCTGGTCTCAAAGTCACACATTCAGGTCAGGTTTGGATCTCTCACTATGATTATAGATAATAACTAATAATCTGATTCTGTCTGACTGCAGCTGAATATAAAACCCTGTGTCCGGGAGGAGAGGGATTCAGACCCAACCCCATCACCGTCATCCTGGAGGGTAAGAAACCCACCACCAGTGTACAGAGTACAGTGTGTGTGTGTGTGTGTGTGTGTGTGTGTGTGTGTGTGTGTGTGTGTGGTGTCCTTGCTATGGCTGGGCTTGTTGTCGAGGTCTGTTGACTTCGTGCTGTATATTCCACTGTGTACATATTACTGACCTCTCTCTCTCTCTCTCTCTCTCTCTCTCTCTCTCTCTCTCTCTTCCTTTCCCTCACATCCTTTCTCGCTCTTTCTCTTTCTCTCTCTCTCTTCCTTTCCCTCACATCCTTTCTCGCTCTTTCTCTCTCTCTCTCTCTCTTCCTTTCCCTCACGTCCTTTCTCTCTCTTTCTCTCTCTCTCTCTATTTCTCTCTTATTCTTTTTCCCCCACTTTATCTCTCTTTTCCTCTTCTCTTTCTGTCTCTCTTTCTCTCTCTCTTCCTTTTCCCTCTTGTCCTTTCTCTCTTTCTCTCACTCTCCCCATCTCTCTCCTTTCTCTCTTTCTCTCTCTCCCATTCTTTTTCTCCCTCTTTCTCTCTCTCTCTTCCTTTTCTCTCTGTCTCTCTCTCTCTCTCTCTCTCTCTCTCTCTCTTCCTTTCCCTCTTATCCTTTCTCTCATTCCCTCTCTCTATTTCTCTCATATTCGTTCTCTCTCTCCCTCTTTCTCTCTCTATTTCTCCTCCTCTCTCTCCCTCTTTCTCTCTCTCTCTCTATTTCTCTCTTATTCTTTCTTTCTCACCTTCTCTCTCCCTCTTTCTCTCTCTCTTCCTCTCTCTCTCTCTCTCCCTCTTTTTCTCTCTCTTCCTTTTCTCTCTGTCCCCCCTATTCCTCTGAGCAGATATAGACGAGTGTCAGGAGTTGCCGGGTTTGTGTCAGGGTGGTAACTGTGTGAACACCTTTGGCAGTTTCCAGTGCGAGTGTCCAGCCGGTTATTACCTGAACGAGGAGACGCGTATCTGTGAAGGTGAGAACGCCGGCCAACTGGCAGAGCAGAGCCGAGCCGAGCGCATAATGTTACCTTCATTCAGAGGAGACGTGCCTGATACAGTGAGGACACAGTGTATATAGTACAGAGTCAATTCTGGATCTAAACTGTTTTCTTAACCAAAATAGCCTGAAATAATCATTTAATAGAGGTTTCCCACATGACCTTACATAATATATATAATATATATATATAAATTAAACACACACAGACTTAAAAACATGGTTCAGTTTAATGTTTAGGTCTCAATTGATCTCCGAGTCAGCATCATACTGATGAAGATGTGTCAGTAATAGTGGATAATCCACTCACATCCTCAGGAGACATCAAACTCAGCCTAGTTTTGACTGAGTTCTCTTTGAATTCTCATTCAGTCTGAACTTCTCCACTGATCCCCACCACAGTTCTGCTTCTGTGTAGACGTGTCAGTTCTCTAAATGTGTCTCTGTGCTGCTTTTCTCCTCCAGATATTGACGAATGCACAGCCCACATCGGGATCTGCGGCCCGGGAACCTGCTATAACACTCTGGGCAACTACACCTGCGTCTGCCCTCCGGAGTACATGCAGGTCAACGGAGGCAACAACTGCATGGGTAAAGCACGTCTACTGCTATATAACATATAATTAGAACCAGCTTATCATCACTGTCCAAACAAAAGCATGTAGTTTCACAACTTTCGTCCATTTTCATATTTCTGCATCATGTGAACGCGGCAGCTGCCGTTTACACCATGTGAAAGTTTCTTGATGAATGGACCAATAGAAATGCTCCAAAATGGCTTGGAAAAAATTCTGGTTCCATTGACTTATATTAAAAGTGAAGGCGGTTTTTGTCCTCTCCTGTAAAGTTTCGTGTATCACGTTTCTTTAACGTTCTTGTCTTCTTTTCCAGATATGAGGAAGAGCGTTTGCTACCGTAACTTTAACGACACCTGCGAGAACGAGCTGTCCTTCAACATGACGAAGAAGATGTGCTGCTGTTCCTATAATGTGGGAAAAGCCTGGAACAAGCCGTGTGAGGCCTGTCCGACTCCGGCTACCTGTGAGTGTCTAACATGCACTGTTAATTAGAGCAATAAGAAGCACAGACTGGATTCTGGATTTGAGAGCCACCTTGGGTAATAATGGACTCTCAATTACTAAACAAACATTTCATCAACTGTGTTACGACCTGGTCTAGGCCATAACAGAAATTGAGAGTGGGTTCTCTCCCCTGACCTCTCCCAGACCAAACACCGGACACTGTTCAAAACCAGAAGTCTGCAAGTTTATTGTTAACAAATGAGTAATGGATGGGACAGTGGCTTCAGGGACGGGCGAATGCCAAAATAACAAACAAAACAAATAACGAAGGAAAATTAACTATACCTGAAAACAAAGCAAACAAAATACACAAAACTACCCCTAACTCCCCCTGACTACCCCTAACTCCCTACTACAAAACAGGAGAAAAGGGTAGATAAACAAAAGGCACCCGTGCCCTATGTCCCACAGAGATGTTATGGAATCTAACAAAGCTGTGGCTAAATGGTCTCCAGACTGGACTGGAAGAAGACATTCAAACAGCTTCAGTTGATTCACAACACAGCTCCTGAGTTTCAGTAGGAGTAAAAGAGGGAGCTAGTCAGTTAATCCTGCCTGGAGTAAAGACTAAATGTTGAGAAGCAGCGTTTTCGCTACTGTGCTGCTCTTAAATGGAACCAGAGAGCATTAGAAGAGCCCCAAGCAGCTTGCAGGACTCTTTAAAACATTGTAAACTACTGCTCCATTCTGCACTTCTCTCCTGTAATAACACCACTAAAAGTATATACACTACCGCTCAAAAGTTTGGGATCACAGTGAAATGTTCTTGTTTTAATGGAGTATCTTCTTCCTTAACACAACAATGGACTGACGGGTCTCTAAAGAAAGTTGTTTCTTTCTGGTCATTGTGAGTCGGTCAGCAAGCCATCAACTGCTGATCTTCAGATACTAAACTAACCTAGAATGTTGTTCCCTTTTATACTCACTTATTAGTAGAATGTTTTTCAGCTGTGCATCACAATTGAGCAAGAGTGTCCAAACAACCAATTAGTCCAATAACATCCTTAACTTGGATTGGTGGTCGTACCAGGAGATTCAGACAGAGGACTGAGAATTGCTGATAATAGGACTATATGTAAAATAAGCCTCTATACAAAAATAGACTTTAATACAAACATTTTTATTCTTTAAAAATCATCTGATACACTTACATTCATTGTGAAATGGACAAGATTGTTTGTGAATTGCATGAAAATTGTATTAAATGAAATTCTAAAGTGATCCTAAACTTTTGAGCGGTAATGTATATATAAAACATATATATTTATTATTATACCACCAATTTATTTTGTATTCAAATGAATATTAATGAACTAGAGAAGGATCGTTACGCAACTTGAGCAATGCGAAGAACAAGGGATGAATAACCAACAAGTAAGGGAGGGCAGGTCAGTGTGTTTGGGGGTATGCCCTGAGTGAGCATGTGCAGTTTGGAGGCTGTACGTTGAACCAAACCCTGATGTTTGGCTGTGCTCTAAAATGAATGGGATTCTATGGAGAGAAAAAATGACGAGTGCGGGTCAAACTAACACTGCAGTCGTGGTCGGGGGTCTGTGTATGCAAAATAGAAGTTCAGTAGATTGGTGTTCACTTTTCCATCCTATTCATTGCAAATTTAAAAGATAAAATAAAATCTGTGCATCCAATCAAAAACCTGTATACAATCTGGAGTTAGAACAGTGTTGATATTTCATAGTGATTGATATTTCAGTGTTGATTTTTGATAGTTTTAATATTAAAACCATAAAAAGTAATTTAAATAAATACTAACATTACATTTTAAATAATAACATTAAAATTAAAACACAGCATAAATAAATTAAAAAAGGTCTGAAATGTTGAGAATTAAGTGAAATAAAGACAAATTGATATCCGGAATGCCTCTTATTTAAGGTGATAGATTAATACAGTCATATATGACATCACTTAAAACTTCAAATATTAAATAAAAACTTCTATTTGGTGTCTAAATCTGCTCTAATTAGTATGTAGAATGTAAACTACTAATATGACTTTGCTCGGTTACTGTGTTGAGATTAATGGCTGTTTTTGTTTGGTGCAGCTGAGTATCTGCTCCTGTGTGGAAATCAGGCTCCCGGCTTCATCATTGATATTCACACTGGGAAACCCATCGGTAAGACATTCATCACTCCGCATTGATCTGAGCTCCTGTGCAGCTGTGATTTCTCAGGGTGTGCAAACCTAAGACTGTCTGTGATGATTCAGATATCGACGAGTGCCGGGAGATCCCCGGAATCTGTGCCAACGGAGTGTGTATCAATCAGATCGGCAGCTTCCGCTGCGAGTGTCCGATGGGCTTCAGCTACAACAACATCCTGCTCATCTGTGAAGGTACGGCACACACACACATCTGTACAGAATTAAAAACCGTTTCATCTGATAATCATCACTCCACTGAGCGACAACAGCTGCTGGAAATAATCAATCAAACTTTTTTTATATAGCACCTTTCAGACAAATAAGATTGAAAATCAAGGTATTTCACAGGTGATTGAAAAAAATATCAAATAAAAAGAAAGAATACAAATAATAATAATAATACAATTAATCATTTAATAAAAAATATGAATAATTAAGACGATAAAAGTTAATTAATAAAACAAGAGCAAACAAAACTATAAACGCTTAGAAGTTGAGGGTTAATCTATGGATATTAAGACTAAGAGAATACAGCAGATAATATAATTAAACACATTAAATGACGCAGTGTTCTGAGTAGAGCTGGCCGATATGATAAAAATGCTGTATCACGATATGTTTTCACGATACATGAAAAGTCATAATATTTAATTTGTTTGATGTCTGATAAGCTGGAACAAACAAAAATTATATTATTATATTATTTAAGTTCCTACTGCACTGCTCCTAATTTAATTAAACTAAGCTTATTGTACTCTCTTTATACCCAAACATGCAGCTCAGAAAAGCAAACTGTGCCACAGATAATCCTGATAATCATATACAATCCTGGGCAAAAGTTTTAGGTACTTGGAGAAATTATTATATTTATATATGATACATATAAAATTTTTGTTTTTTTCCAGACAGGAAGCTTTTATTTATGAAACACTTTATTATTTAAATATTAAACAGTATTAATAGAGTAAGTAGTGCTTTTACATACGTCAGTGTGTTTATTTAACCCTTTCCAAGCTTCTCCTAAACAACCCAGTATTATTATCAGTTCTCATCTAATACCTGCTTTGACTGCTCAGTACTTCATTAAGATAAATCAAGATTTGCTGCTGAAGGAACTGAACACATTCATACAATGTCTGGGGCGTCCAGGAGAAATCTGGAACCTAACTTTGTTCTTCAAACTGGATCAAGATCTGATCTACTTCTCTCACCATAACATATTCATGTTACTTTGTATTGTATGTCTGATTATTTACATCTGTTCTAATCAGATCTGCTGATTGATCAGATAGAGACTTTTAAACTATCATCTTAGGTTATCAGATTATCATGCCATCTAGCTCTTGTATATTGATCATCCTTCCAATGTGGTTCAAACCCAGATTTGAATTTTAACCGAGCTAGACTTAGACTAACATCCCTTTGAGTGACTCTAAGTGTTTTTTTTAATGAAATAAATAATTAAACTTCATGAAATAAATCATTTTTGGAGATTGTTGCAAGCTTATAATTAGATTGTTTGACTTATATATGTATGTTTATGTTAGATTATCACACTATATTGGCTGAACAGCTGATTTTGAGGAATAACCGTCTGTAAACAGGGTTAATTCATCAGACTTATTATCTCAAAATTAGAAATTTTAGACATTTAGACAAAAATGTACTTGTTAAAATATCATTTTTGCAGTGCAAATATTACCAAGTGCTAATTTGTAACTAGTATCTAAAAAATGATGACTAATTACACATACAGTCATAACATTTTTTATTAAAACACAAAAAACTTCTACTGAATTTCAGAATACATGTGTTTCCGCAGTGAGTTCTCAATGTTCCAATCTAGTTCTCAGATTTTGGGCCATATTTACTTCAAAGCTATGAGCAGCCCAGTGATGGGATCATCCTAATATTGATAAATAGTTTTCATATTGTTATTAAAAGCACATACTGAAGCTTTTATTGCACCAAATGTGCTTCAAACAGCTGACAGGGAAGTAAGTAGTGCTGGTATTGCGTTAGAAATTAAGCCTGACCTTAGACTTTATTCCAAATCTCCTCCAAATGAACACGATTAGTCTTTAATGCGGTCAGTCTTTAATGTGGTCAGTCCAACTGAAATCCATTTTAAACAGCTAGTTTGCCCCCCAGACTTTTTGAATTGGAAGTGTTTGCACACGAACACACACAAACACACACACTTTGATTTGTTCTTTGAGCTCCAGGCTGCTGTTGGATTAGGCTTGTGCGGCTGATCTATTACCTCTCAGTGCTTCTCCGCTGGACATTTACTGCTCTCTTGACTGATCGCAGCACTTTCTGTGTGTT
Organism: Megaleporinus macrocephalus; assembly: GCA_021613375.1. Classification (NCBI taxonomy): domain Eukaryota; kingdom Metazoa; phylum Chordata; class Actinopteri; order Characiformes; family Anostomidae; genus Megaleporinus; species Megaleporinus macrocephalus. The sequence continues at coordinate 39,460,207 of CM038721.1, read as the reverse complement.
TATTCTTTCTTTCTTTTCTTCTCTGTTCTTTTTCTCTTCCTCCAGATATCGACGAGTGTAACAGCGGGGATAACCTGTGTCAGCGCAACGCCAACTGCATCAACATCCCCGGGAGCTACCGCTGCGAGTGTTCTCCGGGATATAAGCTCTCCCCCAGCGGGGCCTGTGTGGGTGAGTCGCGTCTACTAAACCTGCCTGGGATGGACCATCTCCGACACGTAGAGGGGGGAAAGCAGAGTATCTGGTTAAGACTTTAGTCACTATGTCTCTCAGAAAGCATGAATGTTTATTATTTGATTACATTAAAGGGGAATTTCACAAATTTTTCCAAATTTCTGCATTATGAAATTGTTGACCTGGTTTATAGAACATTGAGTTGAAAACCAGAGGTTGCCATGTATACAACACAAATATTGTGATTTTGTACAATCTGATGGACGAGTCTGAATTTGGCAGTTGCCAGGGGAACGGTACTTGTCTGACTGCATTGTGCCGGGTATAAAGTTTGGTGGAGGGGGGATTATGGAGTGGGGTTTGCATTATAGAAGTTGGGCTTGGCCCCTTGGTTCCAGTGAAAAGAACTCTTAATGCTTCAGCAGACCAAGAGATTCTGGACAATTTCATGTCCCCAACTTTGTGGGGACAGTTTGGGGACAGCCCCTTCCTGTTCCAACATGACGGCCCACCAGTGCTCAGAGCAGCTCCATAAAGACATGGAGGAGCGAGTTTGGTGTGGAAGAACTTGACTGGCCTGCACAGAGTCCTGACCTCAATCTGATAGAACACCTTTGGGATGAATTAGAGCAGAGACTGTGAGCCAGATCTTCTCGTCCAACATCAGTGTCTGACCTCACTAATGGTCTTCGGTCGAAGAACGGTCAAACATTCCCATAAACACTCTCCTAAACCGTGTGGAGAGCCTTCCCAGAAGAGTTAAAGCTGTTATAGCTGCAAAGGTTGGGCCAACATCATATTAAACCCTATGGATTAAGAATGGAACATCACTCACACTCAAGTGCATGTATCTATATGCATGTATACATACAACCCCTGTTTCCATCACCATTTTAGAATTTCATTTCAAATCATAATGAATTCCTTTATTTACATTTCAATGATTTGATTATGCTGAAATTTTTTCAAAACGTGGTGGAATTTCCTTTCAACCAATTAAATCTGCCCCCAGAGTGGTGGGTGAGCGTGCTTGTCAATGTTGGTCATAGTGAAATAAATCAGAAGATCAAACTTGAGCTTTCTATGTGTGATTCACATCAATGAGCCTTATTATTAATTTTGATTCATCAGAGGAACAATCACTCGAAGGCTCGTCCTGCTGTAGACAGAGCATTAACGCTTTGACTCTTCTTGTAGATCGTAATGAGTGCATAGAAAAACCCAACGTGTGCAGCCACGGAGAGTGCATCGACACCCAGGGCAGCTACCGCTGTCTCTGCCACAACGGCTTCAAGGCCACAGCCGATCAGACCATGTGCTTGGGTGAGTATGTGTCCACGTCTCCGGCCAACTCCAACTACATAGTACTGAAAAGAACACAGTTCATTGAGATCTTTCCTTCTCTGGTAGATATCGATGAGTGTGAGAGGCAGCCGTGCGGTAACGGGACGTGCAAGAACACCGTGGGCTCCTATAACTGTCTCTGCTTCCCCGGCTTCGAGCTCACGCACAACAACGACTGCATGGGTGAGTCGCCAGATCTTTACAGCAATTAAACGACAAACGTCGAGAGGAAGCAGTCTTGCCATTCACTCACAACAGCATGACAGAAGCAGCATGAGTCTTTAGGAAGACACGTCCTCTGCCATGTGGAAGTGGGTCTGTTTTTACTGTGTGCTTTCATTAGAAGTTAGATGGAAAGTCAAAAATTAGGAAATGCAAATCAAATAAAATCGAAGGTAATTGTTATATACATAGTCATACATAGTACAACTACCAGTTAAATGCTTTAACCACTGCCTGCTCACATAAAACAATATGATAATATAAGGATAGGATATATAGATAGTGTTTATATATATATATATTGTCGCTGTGAAAAACAAGTGTCTCCAATTCATTCTTTACAGTCAATGAAACCAGAATTGTTTCCAAGCTATTTTGGAGCATTTCTATTGGTTCATTCATCATAAAAACTTTACACAATATAAACAGCAGCTGCTGCGATCAAATAGATTACAAACATGTAAAATGGATAAAAATAGTCATATTCGTATAGAAATCAATCAATCAATCAACATTTTTTATATATATATTATATATATTTACAACCAGTGTTGTCTCAAAGCAGCTTCAGAGAAAAGCAGTGTGTATATATATATATATATATATATATATATATATATATATATATATATATATATATATATATATATATGGAAAATACTGGTATCAGGTATCTGAATTGGCCCGGTATCAGTGTAAAATACTGGTATCAAGTATCTGAATCGGCCCAATATCAGTGTAAAATGCTGGTATCAGGTATCTGAATTGGCCCAGTATCAGTGTAAAACGCTGGTATCAAGTATCTGAATTGGCCCAATATCAGTGTAAAACGCTGGTATCAGGTATCTGAATCGGCCCAGTATCAGTGTAAAACGCTGGTATCAGGTATCTGAATCGGCCCAATATCAGTGTAAAACGCTGGTATCAGGTATCTGAATCGGCCCGGTATCAGTGTAAAACGCTGGTATCAGGTATCTGAATCGGCCCGGTATCAGTGGAAAATACTGGTATCAGGTACCTGAATTGGCCTGGTATCAGTGGAAAATACTGGTATCAGGTACCTGAATTGGCCTGGTATTAGTGGAAAATACTGGTATCAGGTATCTGAATTGGTCCAATTTCAGTGTAAAATACTGGTATCAGGTATCTGAATTGGCCCAGTATCAGTATAAAATACTGGTGTCAGGTATTTGAATTGGCCCAGTATCAGTGTAAAATACTGGTATCAGGTACCTAATTCGGCCTGGTATCAGTGTAAAATACTGGTATGAGGTACCTGAATTGGCCTGGTATCAGTGGAAAATACTGGTATCAGGTATCTGAATTGGCCCAGTATTAGTGTAAAATACTGGTATCAGGTATCTGAATTGGTTCATTTTCAGTGTAAAATACTGGTATCAGGTATCTAGTAAAATTTATACACTGTTAATACAATATAAATTACAAATACTGGTGTCCAAATCATTGAATTCAGGTGTTCCAATCCCTTCCATGACCACATACACACGCTTGAAAAAGAGAACAAAAATGTTAACTATTGATACTGTGTTTTCTGAAATTAACATTATAAATTATTATTCATATTAAATAATGTGTAAAAAAATGTAAATCCTACATCATTTATTCCCCATAAGAGTAAAATGTCAGACGCTTCTGCTCTAAGCTAAACATTTCTGTATGTGTCTCTGAGAGACTGTTATACGTCTCTGTGTCTCACGTTACTGTTTATCTGTATGTAGATGTGGACGAGTGCAGTACGCTGGTTGGTCAGGTTTGCAGGCATGGTCAGTGCATCAACAGCCTGGGCTCCTTCCAGTGCTTGTGCCAGGAGGGCTATGAGCTCACCCCCGATAACAAGAACTGCGTGGGTAAGACTCGACACTGTTACACCTCCACAGCCTGAGATAGCGTATATACTTACACAGCCTTCAGCACAATCACACCCTGCTCTCCGTATCCCACCCTGACAGGCATGACTAATTAGTACTGCTGCTTTTTATGTTAGTAAAGTTCTGAAACTTGGTTTATTCACTAATGAACTGATCTTCTCTCCAGATATAAACGAGTGCGTGACGTTCCCTGGCACCTGCTCACCGGGAACCTGCCAGAATCTGGATGGGTCCTTCCGCTGTATCTGTCCTCCTGGTTACGCTGTACAAAACGACCAGTGCATCGGTGAGTCTGCGTACAGGGCTTGTGTCATATCTAACCGTTAGCAAAAATTGGGCCCACAGAAATGCTAGTATTAAGTACCAATATTTTTTTTAAAAATGCTCCTATTTCAGTAGAGAATATTGGTATCAGGTATCAGAAATTGTTATCGGCTGAGTATCAGAGGAAAATACTGGTATCAGGTATCTAAATCGGCCCAGTATCAGAGGAAACTTCTGATATCAAGTTTCGGTATCAACTCGTCATCCATGTAAAATACTGGTATCAGGTATCTGAATCTGCCCAGTATCAGTGTAAAATTCTGGTATCAGGTATCTGTATTGGCCCAGTATCAGTGTAAACTTCTGGTATCAGGTATCTGTATTGGCCCAGTATCAGTGTAAAATACTGGTATCTGGTATCTGAATTGGCCCAGTATCAGTATAAAATACTGGTATCAGGTATCTGAATCGGCCCAGTATCAGTATAAAATACTGGTAACAGGTATCTGAATCGGCCTAGTATCAGTGTAAAATACTGGTATCTGGTATCTGAATTGGCCCGGTATCAGTGTAAAATTCTGGTATCAGGTATCTGAATCGGCCCGGTATCAGTGTAAACTTCTGGTATCTGGTATCTGAATTGGCCCAGTATGAGTGTAAAATACTGGTATCTGGTATCTGAATCGGCCCAGTATCAGTGTAAAATACTGGTATCTGGTATCTGAATTGGCCCAGTATCAGTGTAAAATACTGGTATCTGGTATCTGAATTGGCCCAGTATCAGTGTAAACTTCTGGTATCTGGTATCTGAATTGGCCCAGTATGAGTGTAAAATTCTGGTATCAGGTATCTGAATCAGCCCGGTATCAGTGTAAACTTCTGGTATCTGGTATCTGAATTGGCCCAGTATGAGTGTAAAATTCTGGTATCAGGTATCTGAATCAGCCCGGTATCAGAGGAAAATGCTGGTATCAGGTATCAGGTAAAATTGATACACTGTTAATACAATATACATTACAAATACTGGTGTCACATACTGGTTTTGGACCAGAAAAGAGCAGATTTTCATCTTTATAAGTTAAAGTGTTTTTATGTAAAAAATGTTGGACCAGTATTTCGAATATCAGGTTTCAGGTTTCGATATCAGTAAAGAAGTGAAACTGCGTCACCTCATGTATCATTGACCAGCCTGTGTGCTCGGCCCACTATAACCTTTCCCATCTGTTACTGGACTCCTGTGGGTTACGTTCCTGACCTTTACCCTCAGAATGCACACAACCTCTAACAGGAACACTGTCCCCTCTCCCCCTCTCTCTGTCTCTCTCTCTCTCTCTCTCTCTCTCTCTCTCTCTGTTTGCAGACATTAACGAGTGTGAGGTTGAGCCCAACATCTGTCAGTTTGGCACCTGTATTAACACCCCTGGGAGTTTCCAGTGTATCTGCCAGCCTGGGTTCGTTCTGTCTGATAACGGTCGCCGCTGTTTCGGTGAGTTCGGCTTGGAAGCCCCCGCAGAGATGCACTTATACAGACACGGGTGTCCGTACTGCCTGATATGAAAATGAGTCTAACAGTCGTGGTAATATGTCTGATTATAAAACTGATAGTGTTACTGGATTCTTCTTCACTGTCCTGACTGTACTGTACTGTATAACAAAAGAGAAGTGAGCACTCTGTATGAGCACTCAGATTAATAATCAGATTATAATCAGATACCATATACCATTGTTAGTAGTGAGGACAGGTTCTGCTGTTACTCGAGGGTGTGTGTTCTAGTGCTGATCTAATGTAAAGGAGTTTAAGGCTTGTTTCCTGTTGTCTCTTCGTTAAGACACTCGGGAGAGTTTCTGCTTCACACGTTTCGAGGGGGGTAAATGTACAGTTCCCAAAGCTCTCAACACCACCAAGGCCAAGTGCTGCTGCAGTAAGATGCCCGGGGAAGGCTGGGGAGACCCCTGTGAACTCTGCCCCCGTGAGAATGAGGGTGAGACAGAGATCAACTGCTTTTGTACAATTAATGCTGTTACAGATGTGTTTATACTAATGTGCACTAACAGTAATACCACATACATTTTATTCAAGTATTATAAATTAAACACAGAATACATATTGTTAGATGTTTTATTTTATTTTTTTGTTTTATTATTTAAAACCTGGAAACTGACAGCATATTAAAATCAATTCACACATTTATCAGCAAATAAATGAGATATATTGGTTCATCAAATGATTAAATCATTTAAACTGCAGGTTTATTATTCAGCTAATAAGCTTAAGTTATGTTTCAGCATCTATCAGAAATGATTTTTAATAAATCTATAAATTAGGCTGTAATTACTCTGAAATACTAATTAACCACTTAATAACTATGAATTATTAAGTATTTAATATATATAGCTATATTTTTCACAAGCTATTAGATACTATCCATTAATTATTAAGAGTTATTTATTATCTATTAATAATTATATGTTAACATTCAGGAAATACTTCGTAACTACTTTGTATTTTAGTACCTATTCTGCATTATTCAGTAACTACTAGAGATTGTTTGGTAATTAGTTTGAATTATTAACTATTAGAAATTATTTATTAACTATTGGAAATTATTTTGGATATTCTTTAATTATCTGTAAATGTTCCTCAACTTTTAGAAATTTCTACAAAAAAAAAATACTTATTAGTAATTATTTCCTAAAAAATTACTTACATTTCAGTAACAGCTATGAATTATTGAGTAATTAGTCTAAATCATTCATTACCTATTAGCAATTATTCAGTAATTACTATAAATTGTTCAGTAAATACTAGAAATGATTTAATAATTTGTTTGTTACTTACAAGAAATTATTGGGAATTTTTCATTAACTATTAATAATTTTTTGTGAATTTTTAGAAATTACTCAGTTACTACTTTGAATTGTCTGTAACTACTATGAGTTACTGAGTAATCTGTGTAAATAATCATGAATTATTAGAAATTATTATATAACTACTAATTATTATTCAGTAACTACTGCAAATATTCCATGACTGTTGTGAAAGTTATGTGAAGAATGAAAGGTTTAAGTGAGGGTCCACCTGCAGACCCTCACAGTGAGAAGGGAAGTGTGATGTCTTTGTCCTCATCCTGTGTGTCCTGTCCTCCTGCAGCTGCGTTCAACACTCTGTGTCCCTACGGTCACGGAGCGCTGCCTGGACCAGGAGAGGGCCGAGAGGGTGAGAATCCGCTACAGCGTACAGCCCGCTGTTCACATACACTACAAACACACACAGACACCCCACAGACCACACACGCTGGCCGCTGGGGAGGGGGTGGTCTTCTTAAGCCCCTGGGCGTTCGGTTTGGTAAATATCGTCTCCCTGCTGTGCAGATATGAACGAGTGTCTGGATAATCCCGGCATCTGCGTCAACGGAATGTGCATCAACACAGACGGCTCCTTCCGCTGCGAGTGTCCATTCGGATACAACCTGGACTACACCGGGGTCAACTGCGTCGGTGAGTCCACACACATCCACACACATCCACACCCAACCGAGCCTGTATGTGTGAACTGCACACTTATATCACAACATATTATGATTGTGATCTACCAGAATAAGTAAATGATTATTGTTATTGATTATTTATATTTTATGTTATTCATGAATTATTAAAAAAGTATCATTAAATTAATATAAATAATGATATAATAATTATGCTATAATGTATTATATTACACAACTACTATGCATTTTCAGTACCTTCTCTACATATTCAGTAACTACTACAGATTGTTTAGTAATTAGTTTAAATTATTCATTAATATTATATTTTATCATATTCCATTTAATTTACTATTACTTAATAAATTACTTAGTAATTATTTACTTTTTTTCACTACATGTCTTTATTAGTAATTATTTACTAATAAATTGCTTAGAAATTTCAGTAATAACTATGAATTATTGAGTACTTATTCTAAATCATTCAATAACTATTAGGAATTGTCCAGAAATATTAAAAATTATTCAGCTACTACTATGAATATATATATATATATATATATATATATATATATATATATATATATATATATATATATATATATATATATATATATATATACACACACATTTTTCATAATATATTTGTTTCCAAATGTAAAAGAATAAGCTTATGAAATATACTTTTCTATGACTGTGAGCATAAACAACACAGAAACCCAGTAAAGCTTCTATCGTTTGGGTTTCCTGTTCTCAGATACGGACGAGTGTTCGATTGGGAACCCGTGTGGTAACGGCACCTGTACGAACGTGGTGGGAGGCTTCGAGTGTTCCTGTCAGGAGGGATTCGAACCCGGACCCATGATGACCTGCGAAGGTACGTAAACCCTCAGCGTAGAGCTGGACTGGAGGAACTGAGGGCCCCAGTTTTCCTGCTCTAGCACACCTGCTAGTGAGGCGGCGAGTTGAGTCAGGTGTCAACTGAATCATTTTCTGAATCATTTAATTCGATTCAGGATTATCACTGTAACTAGATGTGACAGGAGTGTATGGTTGTGTCTCAAATCCTAGTGAGTGTGTAAGTAGGCTGTCTAGGTAGTGAGTGTGTGAGTAGGCTGTCTAGGTAGCAGCTGTGTAAGTAGCAGCGTTCTCTCCTCATCTCTCCTCATAAAACAGATTACTGAGACGCTCTAGTTAGAGAGAGACTGCGTCACGGCTTGTTCCCCCCACTGCAGCACGACACCGGTGGTTTAGCTGGTTGCTAAGCTACCTGACGGCATCCAAAACAATAGCCTGAGGCTTAAAAATCCGCTAGCATAAATGCTAATGTCTGGAGTATAAAGTGTAAATGGTGAAGGACTCGTTACAGAGTTGATAATAAAATACTGTTTTGTGTGATTATATGACCAGAAACACATTAAAACTCCAGAGAGAATCAAAATAACTCACATTTTAAAACCACTTCACTGCTCCTAGATTAGCCTGCGGTGCATCATGGGATTGTCTTAGCGGCTGAGGAAGCGTTCGATGCTTCTTTAAAATCAGGTGTAAATAAGGTTTCTCAGTAGACAGCATGTTTAAGGTATGTAAGAATTGGGACGGTCTACATGTCGGGAGCGCGTACTATGATGTAAAATGCTGCCTATGTAGGGAGCTTAGTAGGATTTGAGACACATCCTATATGTACACAGTAGTGGAATATAGACAATACCAGTAATGCACCAAGTCATATTGGGTTTGTATGTTTTAAAGGCTTAAAAATATATATACAACATATGCTTTATTGAATATGATTGTAATTGATTATAAGGAATCTTAATGTTCCATAATATGTGCAACTGAATCACTGCATTCAGATCAGTGCACGGCAGTGCCCTAGTATAAAGCCAACACACACAGTGTTTTAAATATACCGGATGAGACCCCCACACATTAGCCCCTCAGCACATCTGCTCATTCTAAAGTTATAACAGTCCAATGATTCGTATAATTTGAGACCATATTATAGTATAATACTGTCATAGTTCTGTCTGTGCATTCATATCTCTCTCTCTCTCTCTCTCTCTCTCTCTCTCAGATATTAATGAGTGTGCGCTGAACCCGCTGCTGTGTGCGTTCCGCTGTGTGAACACGTTTGGCTCGTATGAGTGTATGTGTCCTGCAGGATACGTGCTGAGGGATGACCAGAGGATGTGTAGAGGTCAGAAACAGCCACATACATCTCACATACAGAGTCTACAGCCAAGAAACTCTAATATCATCATCAAGTGTGAATCCTCACATATCAGTGGAATGTTTAATGAAGTGGGAATTTATATTCATTCATTCATTGGTTCATCATCTAAGCTGCATATCCTCCTGGATATTAAGTGGCAATATTTTTCATTTCTAATTATTTATTCTATTAAACCATATAGAATCAATATTTACCTGTAATGGCCTAATATATATATTTATATATATATACACTACCGCTCAAAAGTTTGGGATCACAGTGAAATGTTCTTGTTTTAATGGAGTATCTTCTTCCTTAACACAACAATGGACTGACGGGTCTCTAAAGAAAGTTGGTTCTTTCTGGTCATTGTGAGTCGGTCAGCAAGCCATCAACTGCTGATCTTCAGATACTAAACTAACCTAGAATGTTGCTCCCTTTTATACTCACTTATTAGTAGAATGTTTTTCAGCTGTGATCACAATTGAGCAAGAGTGTCCTAACAACCAATTAGTCCAATAACATCCTTAACTTGGATTGGTGGTCGTACCAGGAGATTTAGACAGAGGACTGAGAATTACTGATAATAGAACTATATGTAAAATAAGCGTCTATACAAAAATAGACTTTAATACAAACATTTATATTCTTTAAAAATCATCTGATACACTTACATTAATTGTGAAATGAACAATATTGTTTGTAAATTGCATAAAAATTGCATGAAATGAAATTCTAAAGTGATCCTAAACTTTTGAGCGGTAGTGTATATATATACATATATATATATGTGTGTGTGTGTGTGTGTGTGTGTGTGTGTGTGAATATGTTATTGTGAGAGAAGTAGATCAGATCTTGAGCTCCAGTTTGAAGAACAAAGTTAGGTTCCAGATTTCTCCTGGACGCCCCAGACATTGTATGAATGTATTCAGTTCCTTCAGCAGCAAATCTTGATTTAGCTTAATGAAGTACTGAGCAGTCAAAGCAGGTATTAGATGAGAACTGATAATAATACTGGGTTGTTTAGGAGAAGCTTGGAAAGAGTTAAATAAAAACACTGACGTATGTAAAAGCACTACTTACTGTATTAATACTGTTTGAATGTTTCAGTAATAAATTTTTTGGCAAAGCAGAAGCTAAATATATTCTCTCTCTCTGTGTGTGTAGATCAGGACGAGTGTGAAGAAGGTTTAGATGATTGTGGCAGCAGAGAAATGGTCTGTAAAAACCTCATCGGCACCTTCATGTGTATCTGCCCACCTGGCATGACCCGCCGGCCGGACGGAGAGGGCTGCATGGGTGAGTCTGTGTTCAGTAACTAACCTACAGTGGCATGTAACAGTTTAGACACTAGAAAAAGTCATTCTCTTTATTTTCTATGTGAAAATAACTTTAACGTCTTCTGAAACTTGTACGTACGACTTTAATGACCGCACTAAAGACAGAAAACGTTCACCAGAGACTGTGTGTATGTACCACTAGTACAGTACAAAGGAAGTTGAAGGTGTGTGTAAAAGATGGTGTATTATATAAGACTCATCTCTCTCTCTCTCTCTCTCTCTTTATCTCTCTCTTTTTTTATCTCTCTCTTTCTTCTTCTTTTAATTACTGACATTTACTCATTCCGCTTTTCTTTCATCTTCATTTTGGCTCCCCGCACTCTCTCTCTCCCTCTCTCTCTCTCTCTTTTGCTTACTTGCTCTCTTTCTCACCCACTCATGTTCTCTGACACTCTCTCCTGCTTTTTTCTTTCTCTCTCGCTCACTCCCTTTATTTATTTATTTATTTATTTATTTATTTATTTATTTATTTATTTATTCCACTTCACGTTTTCTCGCCCACTGCCTTCTACTTTCTGTCATTTGCGCTGGCTGCCTTTTTCTTTCTTTCTTTTGCTCATTCTCATCCTCTCTCTCTCTCTCTCTCTCTCTCATTCTCTCCCTCCCTCGTTCTCCTCCTCTGCATTTCTCCCTTGGCAGACCTGAACGAGTGCCGCGCCAAACCTGGTATTTGTAAGAACGGGCGCTGTGTGAACACCGTGGGCAGTTACCGCTGCGAGTGCAGCGAAGGTTTCGAGCCGAGCTCCTCCGGCACTGAATGCATCGGTGAGTCTGCAGGACATCTGAAGGACCTTGAGAACCTCCACTCATGCAGGGCTGCACATATGCCTCTGCACTGTAACACACATGCCACCGACATGTTCTCACATGCAAGGCCAAGCATCCGCTGCGCATTGACCTTCTTCTGACCGCCATGCGTTTGCACGCCCCACCCTGAGACTTCTCTTTAACCTTCTTGTCCTTCCCCCTCTCATCTCTCCTTCTTCAGACAATCGTCAGGGTTTCTGTTTCACCGAGGTTCTGCAGACCATGTGCCAGCAGAGCTCCACCAACCGCAATCCCGTCACCAAGTCTGAGTGCTGCTGTAATGGGGGCCGCGGCTGGGGCTCACAGTGTGAGCTGTGTCCATTGCCAGGCACCGTCCAGTACAAGAAGATGTGTCCACATGGTCCAGGATACACCACCGATGGAAGGGGTGAGAGGTTTTGTCTAGCAGAGAGACATTTATTACACAGTGTGACCAAAAAGCTGGGGTGGAAATGAGGCCTGCAGACTGTAATACACTACAGGAAGCGTAGGGGGCGATGATCATTTTGACACACTGTAATACACTACAGGAAGCGTAGGGGGCGACTGTCGTTCTGACAGACTCTAATACACTACAGGAAGCGTAGGGGACGACTGTCGTTCTGACAGACTGTAATACACTACAGGAAGCGTAGGGGACGACTGTCGTTCTGACAGACTGTAATACACTACAGGAAGCGTAGGGGGCGACTGTCGTTCTGACAGACTCTAAAACACTACAGGAAGCGTAGGGGGCGACGGTCGTTCTGACAGACTGTAATACACTACAGGAAGCGTAGGGGGCGACTGTCGTTCTGACAGACTCTAAAACACTACAGGAAGCGTAGGGGGCGACGGTCGTTCTGACAGACTGTAATACACTACAGGAAGCGTAGGGGGCGACGGTCATTCTGACAGACTGTAATACACTACAGGAAGCGTAGGGGGCGACGGTCATTCTGACAGACTCTAAAACACTACAGGAAGCGTAGGGGGCGACGGTCGTTCTGACAGACTGTAATACACTACAGGAAGCGTAGGGGGGCGACGGTCGTTCTGACAGACTGTAATACACTACAGGAAGCGTAGGGGGCGACGGTCGTTCTGACAGACTGTAATACACTACAGGAAGCGTAGGGGGGCGACGGTCGTTCTGACAGACTGTAATACACTACAGGAAGCGTAGGGGGCGACTGTCGTTCTGACAGACTCTAAAACACTACAGGAAGCGTAGGGGGCGACGGTCGTTCTGACAGACTGTAATACACTACAGGAAGCGTAGGGGGCGACGGTCATTCTGACAGACTGTAATACACTACAGGAAGCGTAGGGGGCGACGGTCATTCTGACAGACTCTAAAACACTACAGGAAGCGTAGGGGGCGACGGTCGTTCTGACAGACTGTAATACACTACAGGAAGCGTAGGGGGCGACGGTCATTCTGACAGACTCTAAAACACTACAGGAAGCGTAGGGGGCGACGGTCGTTCTGACAGACTGTAATACACTACAGGAAGCGTAGGGGGCGACGGTCGTTCTGACAGGCTGTAATACACTACAGGAAGCGTAGGGGGCGACGGTCGTTCTGACAGACTGTAATACACTACAGGAAGCGTAGGGGGCGACGGTCATTGTGACAGACTGTAATACACTACAGGAAGCGTAGGGGGCGACGGTCGTTCTGACAGACTGTAATACACTACAGGAAGCGTAGGGGGCGGCGGTCGTTCTGACAGGCTGTAATACACTACAGGAAGCGTAGGGGGCGACGGTCGTTCTGACAGACTGTAATACACTACAGGAAGCGTAGGGGGTGACGGTCGTTCTGACAGACTGTAATACACTACAGGAAGTATAGGGGGCGACTGTCGTTCTGACAGACTCTAATACACTACAGGAAGCGTAGGGGACGACTGTCGTTCTGACAGACTGTAATACACTACAGGAAGCGTAGGGGGCGACTGTCGTTCTGACAGACACTAAAACACTACAGGAAGCGTAGGGGGCGACGGTCGTTCTGACAGACTGTAATACACTACAGGAAGCGTAGGGGGCGACGGTCATTGTGACAGACTGTAATACACTACAGGAAGCGTAGGGGGCGACGGTCGTTCTGACAGACTGTAATACACTACAGGAAGTGTAGGGGGCGACGGTCGTTCTGACAGGCTGTAATACACTACAGGAAGCGTAGGGGGCGACGGTCGTTCTGACAGACTGTAATACACTACAGGAAGCGTAGGGGGCGACTGTCGTTCTGACAGACTCTAATACACTACAGGAAGCGTAGGGGACGACTGTCGTTCTGACAGACTGTAATACACTACAGGAAGCGTAGGGGGCGACTGTCGTTCTGACAGACTCTAATACACTACAGGAAGCGTAGGGGACGACGGTCGTTCTGACAGACTGTAATACACTACAGGAAGCGTAGGGGGCGACTGTCGTTCTGACAGACTCTAAAACACTACAGGAAGCGTAGGGGGCGACGGTCGTTCTGACAGACTGTAATACACTACAGGAAGCGTAGGGGGCGACGGTCGTTCTGACAGACTGTAATACACTACAGGAAGCATAGGGGGCGACGGTCATTCTGACAGACTGTAATACACTACAGGAAGCGTAGGGGGTGACGGTCGTTCTGACAGACTGTAATACACTACAGGAAGCGTAGGGGGTGACGGTCGTTCTGACAGACTGTAATACACTACAGGAAGCATAGGGGGCGACGGTCATTCTGACAGACTGTAATACACTACAGGAAGCGTAGGGGGTGACGGTCGTTCTGACAGACTGTAATACACTACAGGAAGCGTAGGGGGCGACGGTCATTCTGACAGACTGTAATACACTACAGGAAGCGTAGGGGGCGACGGTCATTCTGACAGACTGTAATACACTACAGGAAGCGTAGGGGGCGACGGTGGTTCTGACAGACTGTAATACACTACAGGAAGCGTAGGGGGCGATATAAGTTTTATTATTTAATTAGATTTTGATGATGTTTTGGTTTTGATTCTGAGTTAAAGTGACTCCTGATTCCTCAGATATCAACGAATGTCAGGTGCTGCCCAACCTGTGTAAGAACGGTCAGTGCATCAACAACATGGGCTCCTTCCGCTGCCACTGCAACGTGGGATACACCAACGACTTCAGCGGGACGTCTTGTGTCGGTACGGCTTCACGTTTCAGTTCGCTGTCAGTAATTAATGACCACTAAAAGGAAGAAGGCATTAAACTCTATTTCCGCGTCTCTGAGATCGTTTCATTTGCTGGGAGAAAATTAATAAACATGAATTTTGCCAGGAACTCAACAGACATATTATATTATTATTGTTATTTTATTTGTAGTATTGTAACTAAAATATTGTATGTTCGGGCTTGTGCACAGCTTTTTGATTGGATGCACAGTTTCCACATGTTCTCGTGAAGAATGAATGGGATGGAAAAAAGTGCACGCCTGTCTACTGAACTTCTACTAGACTGTTTTACATATACTAGCTCAGGACAGACGCCAAATCCCAAACTCAATTTTAGTCCAACCTACACTCATCTGTTTGTCTCATCCCTCTTCCCTCCCATAGACTCCCATTCATTTTCCGCCCCATCCAAACCCTACAACCTTCATGCTGCAGCCCCCACACTGAATGTACTGACTCAGGGCAGATCCCCAAACTCTAATCCCTCGCTCCTCCCATTGACTCCCATTCATTTTTAACCATATCTAGTAATGAATGGCTTGCCATCCCTCAAATGAATCACTGCACACCATGACAACCTCTTAGGAATACATTAGCAACCACCTGGGATACCATAGCAACAGTCCTTTTTGCGCTGTGCAACCATTCTGCAGTTCTTTCTGGAAATGCAATGGAAATGAAATTTTCTAGTATTATATAGGTTGCTTTATTATATTATATTATATTATATTATATTATATTATATTATATTATATTATATTATATTATATTATAACCTGAGTGGCTCAGACCGTATTTCCTCTAAACATGTAATGCAAATGCAGTTGATGGCATATGTTCTGTTTGCTTTATATTATATTATATTATATTATATTATATTATATTATATTATATTATATTATATATAACCTTTTATATATATATTATATTATATATTAACCTGAGTGTCGTCTCATATACACACCATATTACCCTCAACATGTAATGCAATGTTTTGGAGTGTAATTGATTTCTGATATCTATATTAATGTTCCTCAGATTTGGACGAGTGCTCTCAGTCTCCTAAGCCGTGTAACTTCCTGTGCAAGAACACAGAGGGCAGCTACCTGTGCTCTTGCCCGCGAGGATACATCCTGCAGCCGGACGGAAAGACCTGCAAAGGTCAGTCAGACACTGACACCTCAACCTTATAGCTCCACTGTATACATGCACAGTTCCAATCTACTCCATTGGTCAGTTTCCCTGGACCCGATATTATTGTTGTCCAAATACTATTTGATAGTTCATTCTCAGCACGTCAGTGTCACCGCTGGCTTGAGAGTGGACCACCACTGTTAAAATATTCAGAGAAGGGTGGCCCTGTGGTCAGAAACTGAACACTGATGGATGACCATAGCACATATTATCATTATTATGCAACAGATGAGCTGCTGACTGCACACCAGTCTACAGGGTTTCTGATAAAGTGGCCAGCCAGTGTATTTTTGATGATTCTTCAAGATCAGAGGTGTTGGGAGTTTCTTATATATGCATGTCTTGCTATTCCGGAGGCTGAATATTCACATACATGTGCTTGTTTTTAAATCAGATCTGGACGAATGTTCTACTAAGCAGCATAACTGCCAGTTCCTCTGCGTGAACACCATCGGAGGCTTCACCTGCAAGTGTCCTGCTGGATTCACCCAACACCAGACAGCCTGCATCGGTACGTGTGCACACACTTCCTTTACACACCCAAGCACAATACTTCAGAGCTAGTTTGAAGAACTTTGAGTTCACCCACGATGTCCTCAGCTATCATATCAGCAGCACATCCAACCTTCTAAGTGTATGTTCACCAGTAAGAACAGCAGATCTGATTAGAACAGATGTAAATAATCATACATACAATACAAAGAAACATGAATATGTTATTGTGAGAGAAGTAGATCAGATCTTGAGCTCCAGTTTGAAGATCAAAGTTAGGTTCCAGATTTCTCCTGGACGCCCCAGACATTGTATGAATGTGTTCAGTTTCTTCAGCAGCAAATCTTGATTTAGCTTAATGAAGTACTGAGCAGTCAAAGCAGGTATTAGATGAGAACTGTAAATAATACTGGGTTGTTTAGGAGAAGCTTGGAAAGGGTTAAATAAACACACTGATGTATGTAAAAGCACTACTTACTCTATTAATACTGTTTAATATTTAATAATAAAGTGTTTTACTGAGTAAATAAAAGTTTACTGTCTGGAAAAAAATAGCTTTTTAAATATAATAAAGTTCCCAAGTGACTAAAACATTGGCACAGTACAGTATATAGAATAAACATTGATATATATATATATATATATATATATATATATATATATATATATATATATATATATATATATATATATATATATATTTAATTAAATTTTACATCTACCATATATCATTATTCATTCCATATATATCACAGTTCTTGAGCTCCAGTTTGAAGAACAAAGTTAGGTTCCAGATTTCTCCTGGACGCCCCAGACATTGTATGAATGTGTTCAGTTCCTTCAGCAGTAATCTTGATTTAGCTTAATGAAGTACTGAGCAGTCAAAGCAGGTATTAGATGAGAACTGATAATAATACTGGGTTGTTTAGGAGAAGCTTGCAAAGGGTTAAATAAACACACTGACGTATGTAAAAGCACTACTTACTGTATGAATGTTATGGCAGTGTAATAGCTTGTTAAATATGATTTCTGTAAGCCGACCTGATGCTGTGTTACTCTGAGTATCTCTCTGTGAGTGTCTGTGAGGTTTTTGTGCTTCTGAGTGAGTTTTTTTTCTCCTCTGTTTGTTAGATAACAACGAGTGTACCAACCAGCCCAGTGTGTGTGGGTCGCGGGCGTCCTGCCTCAACACCCCCGGCAGCTTCAACTGCGAGTGTCAAAAGGGCTTTTCTCTGGACACCACCGGACTGGAGTGTGAAGGTGATGCTAATGGCCGGGGTCAGGAAAAGGGCAGGCAGTACTGGAGTAGTCAGCGCTTTTTTCCTATCATTATTAACTCTTTCTATGTAAATTTAATCAATACAAGTTTAAAAAAGTCATATATTCACGTCTAGCTAGAGAGAGGCATTGTTTAAAGATGAGATTAATCATCCGTGTGTCATATATAATGTATCTCGTACGGTACACTGTGATGTACGTTCTTCTTGGGGGTCGGAAAGTGGGCAGCAAACCGATTATCGCTGCCATAGCTGTCTATTTAAAGACGTTGAGTCACCTCTGTATGTTAAATATTCAATTTTATCAGCTCCACTGACCATACAGGAGCTCCACTTACAGACTTTAGTTCATCTGATTCTCTGTATACTTTATTACTCTGTTCTTTAATGATCAGGACCCCCACAGGACCACCACAGAGCAGATACTATTAGGGAGGTGGGTCATTCTCAGCACTGCAGTGACACTGACATGGTGGTGTGTTAGTGTGTGCTGTGCTGGTGTGAGTGGATCAGACACAGCAGTGCTGCTGCTGGAGTGTTTAAACATCTCAGTGCCAGACAGCAGTGTCCTGTGGGCGGCGTCCTGTGTCCACTGATGAAGAACTAGAGGAACACAAACTGTCCAGCAGCAGATGAGCTACTGTCTCTGACTTTACATCTACAAGGTGGACCAGCAAGTAGTAGGAGTGTCTAATAGAGTGGACAGTGAGTGGACACCGTGTTTAAACACTCCAGCTGCAGCACTGCTGTGTCTGATCCACTCACACCAGCAACATGTCAGTGTCACTTCAGTGCTGAGAATGACCCACCACCCAAATAATACCTACTCTGTGGTGGTCCTGTGGGGGTCCTGACCATTGAAGAACAGGGTAACAATGTGTGCAGTCCCCATCCAGCCCCATCCAACCCCTACA
Organism: Megaleporinus macrocephalus; assembly: GCA_021613375.1. Classification (NCBI taxonomy): domain Eukaryota; kingdom Metazoa; phylum Chordata; class Actinopteri; order Characiformes; family Anostomidae; genus Megaleporinus; species Megaleporinus macrocephalus. The sequence continues at coordinate 39,441,411 of CM038721.1, read as the reverse complement.
ACCTTTATGCTACAGCCCCCACACTGAATGTACTGACTCAGGGCAGATCTCCAAACATCTAATCCACTCACATACTGACCCACACTCCTCTATTTGTCATTCTTTCCTCCCTCGCTCCTCCCATTGACTCCAATTCATTTTTAACCATACCTAGTAATGGCTTGTCATCCCTCAAAAGATCCACTGCACACCATGACAACCTCTTAGGAATACATTAGCAACCACCTGGGATACCATAGCAACAGCCCTTTTTGAGCTGTGCAACCATTCTGCGGTTCTTTCCGGAAATGCAATAAAAGTGTAATTTTCTAGTGATATATTATATTATATTATATTATATTATATTATATTATATTATATTATATTATATTATATTATATTATACACATTTCCATATAACCTGAGCAGTGTCTCATATACAGACCATGTTACCCTCAACAGGCAATGCAAATGCAGTTAACAGCATATTTGCAGTTTGCTTTATTATATTATATTATATTATATTATATTATATTATATTATATTATATTATATTATATGACCCGAGTGGCTCAAACCATATTTCCTCTAAACATGTAATGTAATTAGGAATACCTTAGCAAACACCTGGGATACCATAGCAACAGCCCTTTTTGAGCTGTGCAACCATTCTGCGGTTCTTTCAGGAAATGCAATGGTAATGTAATTTTCTAGTAATATAAGGTGGTGAAGTCTTTGGTAACTGACTGTGAGCTACTGATGATAGAGATGAGGTTGAGTATATAAGCTGTCGTATGAAAATAAAGGATTAAAGGTGTAGAAATGAACTGAACTAAACTGAACTGTGGTTTTCCTGCAGATGTGGACGAGTGCGGTGGTAACCACCGATGCCAGCATGGTTGCCAGAACATGCTGGGAGGGTTCCGCTGCGGCTGCCCACAAGGTTACGTCCAGCACTACCAGTGGAACCAGTGTGTGGGTGAGTTTCGCTTTGATACTCCTCCTCCTCCTCAACACAGCCAAAAACGCCTCGCAGACTCCAAACTAAAGCTGCCGTGAAGAGGCACAGTCAGAAATACAATCCATCAGAATATACAGATAATACATCTACCTACAGAACTATCACCCCCCGAATACACAGCACTGCTGTTCAGACCTGCGTACGCTTCTGTAGACTGGCTGATTGGGATGTACTAGTACTGGTACTGGTTCTTCTGATGGTATATTGTTTTGGGTATTTACTTTAAAGTGAAGGAGAAATATTTCTAAAATATATTATTATTTTTAGGATTATACACACAGCACTGTAAAGAAGTCTTGTGGAGAAAATTTCTTCTACCTTTTTTTCTTAGGACTACATGTGTTTGCATTGTGGAATTTGATCTCCACATTTAACCCATCACACACTAGTAAACACACACACTAGGGGGCAGTGAAACACCTACACACACACACACTAGTAAACACCCACTAGTAAACACATACTAGTGAACACACACACTAGTAAACACACACACTAGTAAACACACTCTAGTAAACACATACTAGTGAACACACACACTAGTAAACACCCACTAGTAAACACATACTAGTGAACACACACACTAGTAAACACACACACTAGGGGGCAGTGAAACACTCACATACATACACACACACACTAGTAAACACACATACTAGTAAACACACACACTAGTAAACACACACACTAGTAAACACACAGTAGAGGGCAGTGAAACACTCACATACACACACACACACACACACTAGTGAAAACACACTAGGGGCAGTGAAACACACACACACTAGTAAACACACACACTAGTAAACACATACTAGTGAAAACACACACTAGTAAACACACTCACTAGTAAACACATACTAGTGAAAACACACACTAGTAAACACACACTAGTAAACACACACAGTAGAGGGCAGTGAAACACATACACACACATACACTAGTGAACACACACTAGGGGCAGTGAAACACACACACACACACTAGTGAACACACACTAGGGGGCAGTGAAACACACACTTAAACTAGTGAACACACATTAGGGGGCAGTGAAACACACACACACACACTAGTGAACACACACTAGGGGGCAGTAACACACACACACACTAGTGAACACATACTAGGGGGAGGTGAAACACTCACATACACACACACACTAGTGAATACACACTAGGTGTTAGTGAAACTCTCTCTCTCTCACTCTTTTACACACACACACTAGTAAACACACATACTAGGGGGCAGTAATATATACACACACTTGTGAACACACACGCTAGGAGGCAGTGAAACAACCATATATACACACACTAGTAAATATGTACACTAGGGGGCAGTGAAACATCTACATATATACTCACACTAGTGAACACACATATATTAGTGTAGTTTATTGATACCGGGCTGAGTAGGTGTGGTAGGTTATGGTATGTGTTGCCTGAAGATGAAGATATTTGAGAAACGTCACTCATTTCTCTTCTCTTTCTTTTCTCCTCCTGGTCAGACGAGAACGAGTGTGCGGGCAACCAGGTGTGCGGTTCAGCCTCCTGCTACAACACTCTGGGCAGCTTTAAGTGTGTGTGTCCGTCAGGGTTCGATTTCCAGCAAGGTGCTGGTGGGTGTCAGGACATTAACGAGTGCGCTATGGGCAGCAACCCGTGCAGCTTCGGCTGCTCCAACACTGACGGAGGATACCTGTGCGGCTGCCCAGGAGGCTTTTACAGAGCCGGGCAGGGGTGAGCATACAGCACAGCACATCAGCCAATCACTTACAGTCAGTTCTTCAGCTTAAATTAGTAAACTGGAGACAAAGCTCTATTTTTCATTATAATTATTATATAGTGGAACTATTGTATAATTCAGTAGTTAAGATTCATTCAGATATAAACTCTCAGAGTGGTTTGTTGTGAAATACCACAGAAACTGACCAGGTCAGGATTGTTCACAGTGGTGGTGATGGTAACCAGACGTCTGAAGAGATTAATGCCTCTAAATTCTCCCTCGCAATCAAGAATTTCACACCAAACAGCGCTACATGACTCATTTCCTCGGCCACTGATGCAGGAATTTTAAGAAATTAGTGATATTAATTTCCCCTTTAAGAAAGATTCTTCTACTACTTTACTATTTAAAAGTTATTAAAAATGATTCAGTAACTTCTAATTAATCACTATGAATTATTGATCATTTACTATGCATTATTCAGTATGAATGAATAATTATGCACTATAAATGATTCAGTGACCATTATGAATTATTCAGTATCTACTATTAATGATTAATCATTCACTATTAATTATTTAGTACCACTAGGAATTATTTAATAACTACTACTAATTATTAATTAACCACTATTCATTTTTAATAGTTTGCTATAAATCATAAAATTATAATTATTCACTATAAATAAACACCACAAATTATTCAGTATCTACTATGAATGATTTATCATTTACTATTAATTATTCAGTAGCCACTGCAAATTATTAATCAGCCACTATGGATTATTAATTAACCAATATGAGTCATTCAGTATCTATTTTTAATTATTTATTATCTACAATGAACTATTCACTAACCACTAGAAATTCTTAAGTATCTACCAAGGTTAGTTAATAAACCACTATGAATTATTCAGCAACTACTATAGTTAGTTAAAAACAACTATGAATTATTCAGCGACTACTATGATTAGTTAAAAACCACTATGAATTATTCAGCAACTACTATAATTAGTTAAAAACCTCTATGAATTATTCAGCGACTACTATGATTAGTTAAAAACCACTATGAATTATTCAGCAACTACTATAGTTAGTTAATAAACCACTATGAATTATTCAGCAACTACTATAGTTAGTTAATAAACCACTATGAATTATTCAGCAACTACTATAGTTAGTTAATAAACCACTATGGATTATTCAGCGACTACTATAATTAGTTAATAAACCACTATGAATTATTCAGCAACTGCTATAATTAGTTAATAAACCACTATGAATTATTCAGCAACTACTATAGTTAGTTAATAAACCACTATGAATTATTCAACAACTACTATAGTTAGTTAATAAACCACTATGAATTATTCAGTGACTACTATAATTAGTTAAAAACCAATAATAACCAAAGTTATTTGTCTTAAGGTTTATTATTTAGGAAACTAATTAGCATGTTCTGAGAGTGTTAACAGTGTTTAATGATGAAATCTGCTGGCGAGTCTCGGTCGGTGGGTAACGCTCTGTGTGCTGGTCCGCAGGCACTGTATCACAGGAGCGGGCTTCCAGGGCCAGTTCAGCCCAGAGGGAGATGAGGAGAGCGCTCTGTCTCCAGAAACCTGCTACGAGTGTAAGATCAACGGTGGTGCGGACAAGGGCGGCCGCCACAGACGCAACACTGCGGACAACGAGCTGAAGGTGAGTTTAAAACCTGCGCAACTCTAGTTAGGACAGGACACGCTGCTGATTCCACGCTCCGATCAGTCGTCCCAGTCTTATCTTCCTCTGTGCTGACTGATGTTTACAGATGGATGAAGTTTAGAAAGATAAGCTCCATGCATTAAACTCATTTAACCCACTGACCCTTTAGATATCAGAAGCTCTCATCTGTTTAGTCTGTTCCATTTTGCTTCCATTCTGGTACATTGTTACTGGATCCCCATCAAAATGGTTATTATATATATATATATATATATATATATATATATATATATATATATATATATATATATATATATATATATATATATGTGTGTGTGTGTTAAAACAAGCTCTTGTTCCATCTGTAGTTTACTTAATGGGGATTAATCATTATGTTGGGGCACTGAAACGTTAATTCCTTTATGACATCCTCAGTGTCCTGCATATAAACTCACAAGGACAGCAACTATATATGTCAAGATGGTGCTGATGATCACATCTCAGCGCTGCCCAACAAAAAACATGAATCTCAGCTTTTTTGTTGATTCTATATGATTTGAACATGACAGCTGTACTTTATATCCTGTTATATAAAGTTTTATGATAAATGGACCAATAAAAATGGTCCAAAATAGCTTGAAACAAAACCTCTTTACATTAACTAGAAAGTAAAAAACATTTTTTGTTCTCTCCTGTAAAGTTATTATTTTTTGGACAGTGAAGATATTCATATAGATCATGCAAATATTGATGTTAATATGTTAATATGTCCACACCTCCATTCATTTTATGCATTTTTCAGCCATGCTTTTAAGCATTTATGCATTGTTCTACATTTAATTCATTTCAAATGCATTTGTTTATAAAAAAAAAAGAAAATAAAGATAATACATAACCGCGTGCCGTTGTAACTCATTTGTTGCATAATCAGCAGTTGGGTGATCTTAGGCTTGCTTGGCACAATGAAACTTTCATGCAACTTTGGTACTAAATTTATAATGTATAATCTTTGATCCAGTGCAATCAGTTGTTTGAGATGATTTTGTTTGGTGTGATGATGTAACGTGTTATCGAGGTTGATTGCCCATTTAATAGAACTATGAAACTGAGACACTTGCAACTGTTGCAATTAACGCTTTGCATTATGCAATTTGTGTTGTTTAGTTTCATATAGACGAGTTTCCTGCTTTCAGTCTTTACTGCCCGGCTGTCCTGGTCTTGTTGTTCGTTCAGTCAGTCTCTTCTGATTTGTACTCGAGAGCTGTACTTTTTATTACTGTGCCCAAATTTCACTGCCTACCGTAAATCCAGTCGACGCCCCATATGAGCAGTGAGAACCAGCCAATCACAAGAGATAAGCTAGGTTTCTTAAAGACAGCATAAGTCAAACGTGTCCCTCTCGCAGTCTTACACATCCTCCAAGCATCTTCTCTGCAGTTGGTACAGTTTATTGCCTGATAGCTCCTTTCTGTTGTTTTCGACTGTGTAGTTGCGCATCTCAAAAACATATCTATACAGAGTTGCATGTGAGTAAAGTCACCCTTCAGTATTCAGGTATGTAGTGATGAGACTAACGGCTTCTTAGAATTAAGAATTTAAATTAGTTAATATAATATCAGGGCGGCATGATGGTGTAGTAGTTAGTATGATGGTGTAGTGGTTAGTACGGTGGTGTAGTGGTTAGTACGGTGGTGTAGTGGTTAGTATGGTGGTGTAGTGGTTAGTATGGTGGTGTAGTGGTTAGTACGGTGGTGTAGTGGTTAGTATGGTGGTGTAGTGGTTAGTAAGATGGTATAGTGGTCAGTACGGTGGTGTAGTGGTAAGTATGGTGGTGTAGTGGTTAGTATGGTGGTGTAGTGGTTAGTATGGTGGTGTAGTGGTTAGTATGTTGGTGTAGTGGTTAGTACGGTGGTGTAGTAGTTAGTATGATGGTGTAGTGGTTAGTACAGTGGTGTAGTGGTTAGTATGGTGGTGTAGTGGTTAGTACGGTGGTGTAGTGGTTAGTATGGTGGTGTAGTAGTTAGTATGATGGTGTAGTGGTTAGTATGGTGGTGTAGTGGTTAGTATGGTGGTGTAGTAGTTAGTATGGTGGTGTAGTGGTTAGTACGGTGGTGTAGTGGTTAGTATGGTGGTGTAGTGGTTAGTAAGATGGTGTAGTGGTCAGTACGGTGGTGTAGTGGTAAGTATGGTGGTGTAGTGGTTAGTATGGTGGTGTAGTGGTTAGTATGGTGGTGTAGTGGTTAGTATGTTGGTGTAGTGGTTAGTACGGTGGTGTAGTGGTTAGTACGGTGGTGTAGTGGTCAGTATGGTGGTGTAGTGGTTAGTAAGGTGGTGTAGTGGTTAGTACGGTGGTGTAGTGGTTAGTATGGTGGTGTAGTGGTTAGTATGTTGGTGTAGTGGTTAGTATGGTGGTGTAGTTGTTAGTACGGTGGTGTAGTGGTCAGTATGGTAGTGTAGTGGTTAGTATGGTGGTGTAGTGGTCAGTATGGTGGTCTAGTGGTCAGTATGGTGGTGTAGTGGTTAGTATGGTGGTGTAGTGGTTAGTATGGTGGTGTAGTGGTCAGTATGGTGGTATAGTGGTTAGTATGGTGGTGTAGTGGTCAGTATGGTGGTATAGTGGTCAGTATGGTGGTGTAGTGGTTAGTATGGTGGTGTAGTGGTTAGTATGGTGGTGTAGTGGTCAGTATGGTGGTGTAGTGGTTAGTATGGTGGTGTAGTGGTCAGTATGGTGGTGTAGTGGTTAGTATGGTGGTGTAGTGGTCAGTATGGTGGTGTAGTGGTTAGTATGGTGGTGTAGTGGTTAGTATGGTGGTGTAGTGGTTAGTATGGTGGTGTAGTGGTCAGTATGGTGGTGTAGTGGTCAGCACTGTCTCCTCACAGTAAGATGATCTGGGTTGGATTCCCGGTCCGGGTGGTTCTGTGTGGAGTGTGTATGTTCTCTCTGTGTTTGAGTGGGTTTCTCTGGGTTCTCCGGTTTCCTCCCACAGTCCAAACACATACATGTTAGGATCCTCACTCTAAACTGTCTGTAGGTGTGAGTGTGTGTTGGCCATGTGTTGGACTGGCGACCTGTCCATGGTGTAGCCCACCTTCACCCTATGACGCTGGGATTGGCTCCATATATATATATATATATATATATATATATATATATAAAGGTCAGTGTCACTGCAGTGCTGAGAATGATCCACCACCCAAATAGTACCTGCTCTGTGGTGGTCCTGTGGGGTTTCTTGACCATTGACGTATACTGCTGGGTCTGAGGTTCTGGTATATACTGAGATGGATGTTTAGACGGGAAGCTGTTTAGTTGGAAAAGGCAGATTGTTGATTTAACACTGTTCCTCTGATTTTATTTTATTTCCTATTTTTCTTTTATTCCTGTCAGTAGTAATCAGTTATGTTTTCATTATTTATGCTCTTTATGCTCATGTTACATTCTTTGGCATTATTTACTCTTTTTATCCTCATTTTTTTAATAAACGTGTTGCTCGAGCAGCATGTTTGGAATGTTATACTCTTCAAGACCAGGAAAAAAATCACTCCAACATGTTTTTCCCTCCTTTCCGTCCCGCAGGAGTCGGTGAGTCTGGCCAGCGTGGACACTCAGAGCTCCATCCCCATGAACCTGTCTCTGGCATCGCTGCAGAACAAAGAGCCGCTGCTGGAGCTGCTCCCGGCCCTCGAGCCGCTGGAGCACCACGTCCGCTACGTCATCACCCACGGCAACCAGGGCGAGCACTTCCGGCTGTTAGAGCGCCGGGACGGTAAGAGCGTCCTGCGCCTGGGCCGGCGACCCCCTCCTCCGGGCTCCTACCGGCTGGAGATCGCCTCGCTGCCGCTGTTCGGCCCGCGCAAGCTCCGGGAGCTGGAGGACCAACACGACAGCGACTACCTGCTGGGAGAGATCGGAGACGCTCTGCGCATCAAACTGCATATTCACCTGCACTGAGCACCTGCCGCAGAGACTGCCTGACCTTTGACCCCAGATTTTATGACCCCCCCCCTGCCACCCAGTCCTGACCCTATAGCGCAGGAATCACCGTCCGTGCCCATGGAGATATATACCACCCTGCAGAGTTCAGCTCGAGTCCTCATCCGCCACACCTGATCCGGCTAAGCAGTAGGGAATCCCAGCCTCGGTGGCCTCAGGGTTTTGTGCCTGTGCACCAAAAGCTGCTTCCCAGTAGTCTAGGAGGAACAAAGTTCTTTCAGTTCATGTATTTTCCCTGGAACGCTGGCTAATTTAGACGAAATTCCCATCATTTTCCCATCTTTCCCAAAGCAATTCCCTCCTTTTGGGAATGTCATTTTCCTTAGCCAGCATAAACCATCACATACTTCATTCTGTCGCATTAGAGCTCCTGCTCCAAGACTTTTATCGCTGCTGCTATGGAATATTTTTGGTAGAGTCATGTCCGGAATCCCTACGTCCTCCATACGTCCTCGGAAGTCCTGGACTAGCTCGATCAGGTGTGTCGGATTGGGGACTGGAGGTGAAACCTGCAGGAAGGTTGGAAGGTGACCGTGTCTGTAGCGCTTTATACTGAGGAACTGTCTTTATCCACAAACACTGTTTTTATCCTTCCTCAGAATTCCCTGGAAAATATCCCCCCCAACCCAGCCTCCCCCACCTATACCAAAGCTTTACAGTCAAGCTAGGAAGCTTCCGTTCCCCTTCCCAATTAGAAAAGCATGGAGGGAGAAGCCCATTAGCAACAACTGCTGTCGGAGCGACAATCTGAAACATTCTGCTGCCAGAACCACTTGCGGCTGCTGCAAGTGACCCAACAGTGGACACGGTGCCAAATCTAATCTGGGACAATCCAACGTTTCCGTCTCAACCTAATTGTAGTGCCTATATCAGCCTTTACGGCGCACATACGCGTCTCTTGTACTAAGAAATATATATTTTTTATCCTTTCACACATAGCCCGAACAACCACTGACCTTTCTGTAATCCGAGTGACCACTGGGGTCAAAGGGTATTCCATTCAGTATTCAGTCACTTGTAATGGATTGTACTGTTTTAAAAATAGAAAAAAAAGAAAAAAACAAGTCACACGAAGGACTGCAACAACAATCACAACGTTTCAGGTGAAAACGGGAGCTGAACTGGTGTCCAGCCAGGGCTGACCGACCCCGCTGCAGGACACTGACCCCAACTGCCGAGTCCGGTTCCATTAATGTAGCATGTGTACGTATGAATGTTCGGCGTGGTGCGTTAGGGTTTGGACAGAACTCCTCAGGGTTCTTCATCCCGGCGTTAAGGGGTATATATATATATATATATATATATATATATATATACGGCTTGTACCTGTTAAAGGAACAGTTGGGTGACATACCAAACTCACAGTTTTCTCCTCTCGCCAAATATATTCAAATATTTAGATAGAAATGTATGCACAGTTCAGTTCTTGGGATTATACTGGGATTCAGAGTGGTGGTGGTGGTGGTGGGAACCAGGGGGTCGAGATATTATGGTGAAATGTAAAACAATCTTTAGATTTTAATCCAAAATCTCCTCCTAACTACCATAAAACAATCTCTTAGACTTCGGGCGGTGGATTCATAACCACCACCAGCGCAAATAACCTCTCTGAATGACCTTTGTTTACATTCTTACCCATTAAATTAGACTGGAATTTTGGAAAATTTGTGGAATTTGGCTTGAATTTGAAAATTCTGCACTTTTTGTCCAAGTTTACAGGTAATACCAGGCCTGTCACAGTTTAAGCTAACAATTAATAATAAGAATTTAATTGACCATTGAATGCAACTATTGAAGTGGCCAAAAGAGCTGATTGGCTATCTTGCTTGCCGACTGGCTGTGTTTAATTAATATCTAATAATAGTTGTACAGTCAGAGTGATACACTAACCTCTAACCAGGACAGTTTATATACTCAGCACTTCCAGCTTAATGCTCTGCATGTTAGACAAACCTACCAAATGAAAAGCTACTGTAGTCTTAATGAACTGTAATTAGGCCGTTATGTAATAACGCAATAACAAAGAAACTAGAATGCATTCACTCGAGTGTTAATATAGCTATTTTAGCCTCTGCACAACTCCAGAACCCACCCAACCTCTCCCAGCAGGCCGACTACATCTACAACAGAGGAGGAAACTGTGTGCATTAGATCTGTTCCCCAAACTGCTCCCTTAAAGCAGAGATCCAGTCCCTGCTCGTGATTCCCGCACCGCCACGCCGGAATCAGCACATCCAGGAACCGATTAGCCCCACAGCCGCTGACTGGTGAGCATGAGCCGTGCACACTGTCGGCGAGGCTGATCTTCTCACTTCGTCAGCCGCGCCGCCGCGTCCTGATACCTCGTAAACGTGCTGGTGCGCAGACACAGTCACAGCTGTCAGCGCCAAAGGCCTGGGTGCTGTAGTGGTGCTATGGAGTTACACTGAACCTGCTCTTCATACCTAATCAGGGAGATCTACAGCGCGCCACGCGGTCAGTGTGTCCTGCAGGTTTGAGGTGGACATCCAGTCTAAGGTCCACTCCAACAGTGGTGAGCATGTGTTCTTGGTAGGTTTGTGAGAACTCACACTAGTAGAGATTAAGCTGAGAGGGAAATCATACCTACATACGGTTCATCCAGAACCCTCAGCAGCAGTGAAGATTAAAATGAGGTTATTAATGGTTATTAATGGTTATTAATGGTTATTAATTTGGTAATAAATAAGCAGGATAGCACAAAATCCAAATGAGCAGCAGTGAGCTGTCATATCTTATCAATGTGGAAATATAATTTAATGCTGGCTGATGGAGAAGAAGCAATTACAACTTCTTATTTATTCATTTTAAGGCGTTAGTGACTTAATCAATAACAAATATTGACCCATATACATTTAAATCATATTTTGTATCAAGTTTTTTCAAATGAAGTTTTTTAAGCATATTTTGTATTTTTTTTGCTAATTTTAAACCTTGTTTTCTCCAAATATTGACCCATATTTTTTCTATTTCTAAACCATATTTTTTATTTTTTTCATCATAATTAATTTTATAATTAATTTTATTGTAATTTTTAAATTGTGGATCACATTTGTAAAAACATATTTTAGACCCTTTTTTTGCTAAATTTAAACCATATTATTCTCATTTTAATTGGAACCCCTAAATTCACCTCATACCTGTACATGTGTACCATTAAAACCTAATATATATATTTTTAATGAACAGCTTTTTTATAATATTTTATAAAATATTTTCATTTTTAAATAATATTTCATTTATTTAACTTTTTTTTTTTAAAAAGTGATTGAATTAATTACATTATTTAACAACAACAAAAAGCTCAAGTCTTTATTATGTGAAGTTACTGCAGCCTGACTGAGAACAACATGCTCAGTTACTGTTAATACTCGGACGTGCAGTGCATGTACCCCCCGCCCCACAGCTGTAAACGGGACCGAACCCCCTTCAGTAACCTCAGCGGTGCAGTGACCGACTCCTCAGGAGGCCTCAAACACACCCCACGGCAGACATCCGCGGCGGCGGTCAGTCCAGCTCCCGTTCTACTCGTCTTTTTTTTCTCTCAAGGAAAAAAAAAGGTGCTAATCGACTCCGACTCTGACGCTGTACTTACGAACACGCAGTCTTGATACGTGGATTGCAATCTTTCTGGTTTATGTTTGTGTGTCTTTTGTCTTGTGTCTTGATGCTGAAAACCAATATCGCCGAACACGTGCTTCCTTTTGATCTTCCGGTTTGTTTTTTTGAAATTAAATTGTATATTTTTAAGTGAAATGTAGATTTTGTTTGTGTTGTTAAGAGCGTTTTAGGCTGTGGAACCAAATCCAACACTTAAAAGTGCCGTCGAGTGGGCCGCCAGACACTGAGCGACATCCATCACTGTTTACAGGACGCTGAAACGATTGCCGGCGTGGCGTTTATGAGGAGTGGTGTTGTTGTTATTGTTTGTTTTTTTTATTATTTTTGTTATTATTATTATTATTATTATTTTTATATAAGATGCAAAACTGACTTGATCCCAGTCACCCCGCAGTGTCTGCTCTGTTCTTATCTCTGGTGCTAAAGCGACGCTTACGCTCCCTGAACATCGAGGTTACTGCACTGTACAAACAGCCTGAGCTATATTTATGCATAACCATATTGTCTAACGTGGGAACTTTGTATACTTTTGTATCATTTTTTTGCCTTTTTTTAATGTTTTTAATCATAATTTTATTTGCCACTACATGTAAAAGAACGAATGTGCGTGTGCGTACTGTATTTCACCATCGGCAAACTTGAAACAGCTCAGTTGTAATGTGTGGGAGGACCAAGGAACCACGTCAGGATTGTCGGTAGAGCCATAAGAGACCCCGCGTGTGAACGTCCGCCCCACTTTTGACTAAGAACCGGCGGGAAATGTTCACTTTCATATCACGCAAACTTGTTTTTATACTTCTGTAAGAAACACCGAATGGCAATAAATCAATGTGGGTAAGTTTTTAAAGCGTTCGTTCCTTTCTGTATGGTTTCATTAGCCGCAGTGCTGCCGGCGAAATGGCTTATTGATCGCGTGGGGGCCGCGTCTTCCGGGGAAGGATATTGAAAAAAAAAAAATCAAAGTGCATAAAACCCTGTTTTTATTTCACAGAATCGCTTCCCAGCAAAAAAAAAAAAAAGTTAGGAAAAATATCCAATCTACTTACAGTACAGTACAAATCTCAAAAACACACAAAGCAACACAGCCGCCCCCCCCAACAAACTGGGTCCAGTGAGAAGACAGTGAGATCTCAAACACTTACAGTAGAATATTAGCAAAAGGAGACTCCAAATCTGAGTCCGGATACAAAAATAAAGCACTTTCAGTGGTTCTAAAACGGTAATTCACGACAGAGCTTGGCAAGATCGGCTAGGGCTAACGACCAGACGACACGGCAACGTCCAAGACGGAGATAGATACATATGGCTTGTTAATTATACACATACACCACACACAGGACGAGGCGGAAGCCTGGGGGAACGTCGTGAGGGAGCGAAAGGAGATGCATCTTAAAGGGGATTCTGCTCGTGTAAACACCGAGAAAGTAGCACAGACACGCAACCTTAATAATAAAATAAAATATAATAAAATAAAATAAATCTAAACGAAACAAGGCAGCAGGTCAAACGACCTCCATGTAGCGCGAGCAGTGCGGAAGCGCGTGGGGTGGTGTTATTTGGTGTCTATGCGAAGTGACCCTAAGGAGCTTTTCTAATTGACTACAGCTGCAGAGAACATGTTCCTGGGTGGTTCGGCTTGGTGAGCACTGTGAACAGTTAGTGTCACACACAGTACAGCATCTTTTTACGAGGTCCGGCTGCAGCTGAAGGTAGTTTGTATATCTCTTATACTCTAAAACAGAGGGTCGTCCAAAGGTTTGGACTGGATATGCTGAAATGTGATCCGAACGGTGAGGCAAGGGATGCACAAGGAAATCTCTACCTGTTAAAGGGGACCTATTATGATTCTAGTATATATAGTTTAGTATATACTAGTGTATATATATATATATATATATATATATATATATATATATATATAGTAAATACTGTACATCTGTATACATGCTCTGTCTGAAACGCTCTGTTAGACCTCCTCTGTCTTTAAGCACCGCCTCCCAATGAGCCCAGTATGCTCTGATTGGTCAGCTCGCTCACTGTTTTTACTCTGTTTATATCAGTCTAAAACCTGCTGGTCTGGCAGAAGTTGTTAGATCATCTTGTAGACAAGGGCATACATATATATATATATATATATATATATATATATATATATATATATATATATATATATATATATATATATATATATATATATATATATATATATGTGTGTGTGTGTGTGTGTGTGTGTGTGTGTGTTTGTACATGCCAGATGGAGAAACTATCTTCCACAGAAACCACCTTTTTTTCTCTCATTGGAACTGCAGCCCTTGTCTACAAGATGATGTCATCTCACAACATAGTCATTATTGCCCGCCTACCGGCAAGTTTCACACAATGAACATGGTCAAGCTTGCAAAAGAGGATCTAACAACTTCTGCCGGACTAGCAGGTTTCAGGTTTATAAACTGAGCTTGTTGGCCAGTAAAAACAGAGTGAGCGAGCTGACCAATCAGAGCATATTGGGCTCATTGGGAGCTTAAAGATAGAGGAGCTCTAACAGAGCGTTTCAGACAGAGCATGTATACAGATGTACAGTGTGAGAAAAACACCGAAGCTTGTAAATCTGTTTCAGTAGAACCCAATAATAAAACTGGTAATATTAACCAATAAGCATAATAGGTCCCCTTTAAACATCATTTATACTTCATTTCGATGGTCCTCTATAGCTGATCTACAGATGCTCGAATTGTTTTTGAAACTCTCAGCAGTGGTAAGTGGTATTTAAAGTAGTGGGTGTAAAGTCAAAGGCAAAACGTCTGCATAATTAAACAGTTAAGATGTAAACAATTTCATTTATCAGTCAGAACTGTTCACAGTGTTGGTGATGGTAACCAGACGTCTGAAGCTTAAGAAAGATCCTTCACATATTATACACTTTGAACTGGTGACTAATAATAAGGAACACACTGTGTAATGCCAGAGAGATATGATTTTAGTCTAAATGCATTTTTAAAAAGCAATTCATGGTGGAGGGATACATAAAGGGTGTTGTGCGACAAATTAGCCCCCGAAGAAAACTTTGTTTTCACTTTTAACACTATTTTACATTCAATATTATACATGAACTCAGGAGACTTGTGTAGGTTCACTGGTGGGTTTGATAGTAAATAAAATGTTTATTTGTGTTGTAGACATGGAGAACCCTGGTTCCCATCACCAGCACTGTAAACAACATCTGAACAATCTCACACCAAACCCCACTCTGAATGACTTCGTTTACATCCCAACAATTGAATTATGTAGAATTCTGGAATCTTGGCAAGAAAAATGCTTATTGAAAGGAAGACAATGATCACATTTCTATGCCGTTTTTCAAAATTAGCCAGAGCTGAGGGCACTGAAAGGCATAAATACTGTTTCTAATATATGTTCATATATAGTAAAGATTATTTTATTTTTTATTATTTTATATATCTATCGTATTGTAATATATATATTATCTAAATTGTGCAGTTGATGTAGCTTGCAATGTTAGTTAGATAATTCAGTTTCCAACAAAAGCTAGCTGAGCTAACGCTTTGAGCTCTGAACCTATAGTTAGTTTGAAGCTAACACAGAACCTATAGTTAGCCTGAAGCTAACACAGGGGCTGTAGTTTGCCTGAAGCTAACAGAGGCTGAAGTTTGCCTGAAGCTAACACAAAACCCATAGTTTGTTTGAAGCTAACACAGAGGCTGTAGTTTGCCTGAAGCTAACAAAGAGGTTGTAGTTTGCCTGAAGCTAACACAGAGGCTGTAGTTTGCCTGAAGCTAACAAAGAGGTTGTAGTTTGCCTGAAGCTAACACAGAGGCTGTAGTTTGCCTGAAGCTAACACAGAGGCTGTAGTTTGCCTGAAGCTAACACAGAGGCTGTAGTTTGCCTGAAGCTACCACAGAGGCTGTAGTTTGCCTGAAGCTAACACAGAGGCTGTAGTTTGCCTGAAGCTAACACAGAGGCTGTAGTTTGCCTGAAGCTACCACAGAGGCTGTAGTTTGCCCGAAGCTACCACAGAGTCTAGTTAGCCTTAAGCTAACACAGAGGCTGTAGTTTGCCTGAAGCTACCACAGAGGCTGTAGTTTGCCCGAAGCTAACACAGAGGCTGTAGTTTGCCTGAAGTAAACACAGAGGCTGTAGTTTGCCTGAAGCTAACACAGAGGCTGTAGTTTGCCTGAAGTTAACACAGAGGCTGTAGTTTGCCTGAAGCTACCACAGAGTCTAGTTAGCCTTAAGCTAACTCAGGCCTTGTCCAGACTGCCAGCTCAAATCCAATGTTTCGCCTATTAAGCTTGTACCCAGATTGATTTCTGATAGTCTGGAGAGCAAATTTCCACATAAAATTCAATTTCTGCAGATCAAATCCCAACCACATTATGGAGGAGGTTTGAAACGAGATTCTAATCAGATTTTCACAGACATTTCTCAGTCCTTCGATGTCAAGAGGATAGCGGCTCACTAGATGCGAAAACTGGTGGTCCACTGATTATTAGCTTAATGTTTTCTGTACAGCCCACCGGTGGTTAAGATGAGTATTAAACTAAATGCCACTGTTTAGAGTCCAATTTATTCATGCATCTTTCTTTCTTTATCCTTTTTAAATTAGTTTAGATTCTAAACTAGTTAGACCTTACATAAAGGGCAGTAATCTGGGTGGTCAGAGAGTAGAGCAGGGTGCTGTCCATATCATTTGATGATAAATGGACCAATAGAAATGCTCCAAAATAGCCTGTTTCCATTGACCTACATTAAAGGTAAAGACAGTTTTTGTCTTCTCCTGTAAAGTTTCTATATTGGAAATGCTTGTTTTTTCTTTGGACAGTGACAATATGCTCGCTATCTGAGTCTGAATGCTCTGGCCACTTAAACCGTACTGTACACTGGTCCAGCAGTGACCACTGGGTATAGTCTAGTATGTACTGGTAGGCAATGCAGCCTATGTGTATGTTTGTAGTCCCTATGTATTGTGAGCTACAGAGTTAAAGGTGAGTATCTGCCAATCAACTATAGTGGACCATCAAAATGAAGCATTACCACCTATTTCATCAACCATTCCTCCACCGCAGGCCAGGCAAAAGAAAGCACATGTAGTTAATGGTCTGGGTGGGCAGCCCTGCTGTAGGGGGGAACCCTGTAGCCCTGAGGTTACAGTATAACGCGAGGCGGAGGGCAACTCCAGCCAGGGCCGGCCACAGAGGGAGCTAAGGCAGAGGCGGGGTGCGCGTGGGGGCTCGCGGGCCCGTCCACCATCGCTGAGCGATGCTTTACACCAGCGCATAGTCAAACTGGCCCCTCTCCAGGCCCTCTTTGTGGTCGGTCCAGGAGGAGGCGGGCATGCGGCTGTAGGGATCCAGAAGGATCCGGAAGCAGCGCACCAGCAGAAAGAGCAGGAAGAGCATCAGCAGGCCCACGAAAGCGAAGGCCGTCCGCTGCTCCGCGTCCCCGGCCAGCGGGGGGCTGCTGGGGGCCCCGGCCAGCAGGGGCCCCGGAGAGAGCAGCTCGTAGTCCAGCGTGGAGACATCGCTCATCCTCCACGGGCCGCGGCGGCAGAACTTGCAGACGGTCTGGACGGTCGGGGGCAAGGGGAGGTCGGCCAGATTGGATTCCGTGACCTTCCACGGACTGAGAGGCTCCGGAAAGGATCTGAGACACACAGGAGGACAACACAGACACTGTTACAGCTACTGACCTGTTCACGCTCCGCCCATTAACACATTCTTTTGTAGCCACTGTGTGCAAAAGTTTGGGCACCCTGGTCAATTAACATGTTTAAATGGTTAGTGGAAATAAGGTAACACATCCTCTATAGAGAAGACAGATATGATATCTTTCAGCAACTATCAGTTGAACATATTGCAGAAAACAATAATACATTGAGGCGTAACATTTTTGTATAAGTCTGATGTTGTGCTTTACTGTAAATTCAGTAAATAAACAGTAATTGTCCTTAAAAGTGTTCAGACGTATGTTATGGAAGTGATGCGTTTACATATCATTTAGAAAAACAACAACACTTGTCATGTGACTTTTGCATACGACCGTTTGTTGGACATGCTTCATAAAAGGTTGCCAAACACTCCAAAATACCTACAACTAAAATGAGGGGCATTTCACTGGTGGGCATTCATCACTGTCCAAAGAAAAACATGTTCCATTTGCTCTTTAAATTAATGCTCCAACATAGCTTAGAAGACATTCTGGTTCCATTGACTTACATTGAAAGTTAAGACAGTTTATGTCCTCTCCTATAAAGTTGTCATGTGGATTGGAGTTAAGATTAGAGCTAGAATGAGTGATCGGTTTAGATTTTTGTTTAGGTTAAGGGTAGAGTTTAAGAATATTTCAGGTTAAGATTAGTTAGAGTAAGTGTTTGATTAGGATTAAGTTTAAGGTTTACATTTAGAGTTGAGGTTAAGGGTAGGAATGGAGTGAGTATTAGGTTTAGGGTAGTTTATCATTTTAGGGTTGAGAAAGGTCAGCACAGAGAGTAAGTGTTAGGATTAGTTTTAAAGGTTAGAATTAGGGTGCAGTGCAATTAGGGTGCAATTAGGGTTGAGTTTAGATTAGGATTAGAGTGTTATGTTAGGATTAGTATTAGAGTTTAGGTTTATGGTAGAGGTTAAGGTTAAGATTGGATTAAGTATTAAGTTTAGGGTTGATGTTATGTTTTGGATTAGAATAAGAATTAGGTTTAGGGGTGAGTTCAGGTTTAATGTTTGGATTGGAGTATTAAGTTTAGCAATAGGCTTAGCATTAGTGTAAGTGTTGGGATTAGTTTTAGGGTTTAGATTAAGTTTAGAGATTGGGATTGGAGTGAGTATTAGAATTATGGTTTAGTTTAGGTTTAGGTTTGAGGTTAAAATTTGGGATTGGAGTGAGTATTAGATTTAGGGTTGAGTTTAGGTTTAGGGTTTAAGGTTAAATTTGGAATTGGAGTGAGTATTAGATTTAGGGTTGAGTTTAGGTTTAGGTTTGAGGTTAAATTTGGTATTGGAGTAAGTATTAGATTTAGGCTGAGTTTAGGTTTAGGTTTGAGGTAAAGGTTGGGAATAGAATGAGTATTAGGTTCAGGGATGAGATTAGGTTTAAGGTTGGGAATGGAGTGGAGGTTGGAAATAGGTTTAGGGTTCAGATGTAGGTTAAAGGTTAAGGTTGAGAATGGATTATTAGTATTAGTTTTAGGGCAGATGTTAAAGTTAAAGGGTTGTAGTTTTATTTTAAGTGTTTGGTTAGGATTAGTTTAAGGGTTTAGATATAAATTAGAGGTTAAGGTTGGGATTGGAATGAGTACTGGGTTTAGGTTTGAGTTGAGGTTACACTTCATGTGTGGGTGTGAATCAGACTTAGTGTTAGGTTTAGGATTAGGGCTGAGGTTAAAGATAGTATTAATGTAGGTGTGAAGTATAGGATTAAATTTAAAAGATATGTAGTTCAGTGTAAACGAAAGGAAACGTTATCCGAAAACGCCCACGCCAAACATGCTCAAGATGACTGAGTGATAAGTGACGTATGCAGTAGACATCAAAAATCTGGTCTAATCTATTTTTAGGCTCGGGTGTGCTTTGTATGTCTGACACAGAGGTGCTAAAATAGCCTATTTGGTGGTCAGACAGACACATCAGTGTAATTACCCACAGCGCAGATGGGGTGAGCACGCCGGGGCCTTTAGATCACTAACGCAATTTAACACCAGTGACTCACAAGCAGCCGTGATAACCTAATAATATACAGTACTGAGCAGAGGTTTTAGAATCTTGGGGAAAACACATATATCACATATTCAAACAGTATTAATACAGTAAGTAGTGCTTCTACATACATCAGTGTGTTTATTTAACCCTTTCCAAGCTTCTCCTAAACAACCCAGTATTATTATCAGTTCTCATCTAATACCTGCTTTGACTGCTCAGTACTTCATTAAGATAAATCAAGATTTGCTGCTGAAGGAACTGAACACATTCATACAATGTCTGGGGCGTCCAGGAGAAATCTGAAACTACACTTTGTTCTTCAAACTGGATCAAGATCTGATCTACTTCTCTCACAATAAGATATTCATGTTACTTTGTATTGTTTGTTTGATTATTTACATCTGTTCTAATCAGATCTGCTGTTCTTACTGGTGAACATACACTTATTGATCAGATAAAGACTTTTAAACTATAAGCTTAGATGACTTTCACACAGATATGTATATACAATACCGCTCAAAAGTTTGGGGTCACAGTAAAATGTTCTTGTTTTAATGGAGTATCTTCTTCCTTAACACAACAATGAACTGACGGGTCTCTAAAGAAAGTTGTTTCTTTCTGGTCATTGTGAGTCGGTCAGCAAGCCATCAACTGCTGATCTTCAGATACTAAACTAACCTAGAATGTTGCTCCCTTTTATACTCACTTATTAGTAGAATGTTTTTCAGCTGTGATCACAATTGAGCAAGAGTGTCCTAACAACCAATTAGTCCAACAACATCCTTAACTTGGATTGGTGGTCGTACCAGGAGATTTAGACAGAGGACTGAGAATTACTGATAATAGGACTATATGTAAAATAAGCCTCTATACAAAAATAGACTTTAATACAAACATTTATATTCTTTAAAAATCATCTGATACACTTACATTAATTGTGAAATGGACAGTATTGTTTATGAATTGCATAAAAAATGCATAAAATGAAATTCTAACGTGATCCTAAACTTTGGAGCGGTAGTGTATATATATATATACAGTGAACTATATAGTTTTCTTTATTGAACGGACGTCACAAACAGGGAGGGAGTTGGGTCAAAGCCACGACCCCAGAGGACAGAAAGTGGGTGGCCGAAGTGAGACTCTTCCTCCCTGACAGTGTGATAGACACACACCTGCACGCACACTGACACAAGTGGAGCAGTCTGGACTTCACGCTCGTCCTTGAGGAGGGAAAAACGACAGCTCTGCTTATTTCAGCCCTGTCACATCCGATCCGGTCAGCGGCGGCCGTGGCACGGGGAAAGCCGACATGACACAACAAGCTGCCAAGACGGATAAAAACAGCGATCGCAGCGGTCAGGGACTCGGCCCGCAACGCCTGGCTGGACACCAGCTAATTGGATCCAGATGGGACTCGGGTGTGCAGGTGTTGCTGGATGCTGCTCGTCTGGATGACAGCAAAACTGCAATGACAACACACATACACACTCTCAGCAATGACGTGTTAATTACAACAACAGCGCACGACTTGTCACTATTTAAAGAGGCTTTCGTGTTAAAACATCACAACTGGACAACAAACCCCACTGATACTCAACCAGATGTGAGCGGCAGAGCTCAGTGTGATGGTTTGGCATATACCATATCAGCCATAACATTATAACTTCTTCTTATATCTACACTCACTGGCCATTAATCCACTTTGTAGTTCTATACCTACAGACTGTAGTTCATCTGATTCTCTGTATACTTTGTTACTCTTGATTAGGACCCCCACAGGACCACCACAGAGCAGCTACTATTAGGGAGATGGGTCATTCTCAGTATTGTGTTAATGTGTGTTGTGCTGGTGTGAGTGGATCAGACACAACAGTGCTGCTGCTGGACTGAGAATCGTCCACCAACCAGTTTAGATATAAATTAGAGGTTAAGGTTGGGATTGGAATGAGTACTGGGTTTAGGTTTGAGTTGAGGTTACACTTAATGTGTGGGTGTGAATCAGACTTAGTGTTAGGTTTAGGATTAAGGTTAAATTTGGGATTGGAGTGAATATTAGATTTAGAGTTGAGTTTAGGTTTAGGGTTGAGGTTAAAATTTGGGATTGGAGTGAGTATTAGATTTAGGGTTGAGTTTAGGGTTTAAGGTTAAATTTGGAATTGGAGTGAGTATTAGATTTAGGGTTGAGTTTAGGTTTGAGGTTAAATTTGGGATTGGAGTAAGTATTAGATTTAGGATTGAGTTTAGGTTTAGGTTTGAGGTAAAGGTTGGGAATAGAATGAGTCACTATTTAAAGAGGCTTTCGTGTTAAAACATCACAACTGGACAACAAACCCCACTGATACTGAACCAGATGTGAGCGGCAGAGCTCAGTGTGATGGTTTGGCATATACCATATCAGCCATAACATTATAACTTCTTCTTATATCTACACTCACTGGCCATTAATCCACTTTGTAGTTCTATACCTACAGACTGTAGTTCATCTGATTCTCTGTATACTTTGTTACTCTTGATTAGGACCCCCACAGGACCACCACAGAGCAGCTACTATTAGGGAGATCCAAACACCAGTGTCCTCTGGGCGGCGTCCTGTGTCCACTGATGGCTATCGTCTCTGACTTTACATCTACAAGGTGGACCAGCAAGTAGTAGGAGTGTCTAATAGAGTGGACAGTGAGTGGACACAGTGTTTAAACACTCCAGCAGCAGCACTGCTGTGTCCGATCCACTCACACCAGCACAACACACACAGTAACACACCACCACCACGTCAGTGTCACTGCAGTGCTGAAAATGATCCACCACCTAAATAGTATCTGCTCTGTGGTGGTCCTGTGGGGGTCCTGATCATTAAAGAACAAAGTAATAAAGTATACAGAGAATCAGATGGACTATATATATATATATGGGCTCTTTAAGACTTTTAAGAGTTCTGTACACTCTGTCCTCATGACAGTGAGGCAATCTCTTTAAGACAGAGTTCAAAGGGTTAACACATCTGTTCCGAGAGTGCAGACACACGTCCTATTTCCAGCCTGGCGCCGAGAGCAGCCGAACGTGTCCGGGCTTTAGCAGACAGGACACAGGAGGGCTAATCAAATCAGCAGGACAGCAGATCAATGCGTGAAAGCCAGAGACAGCTGCTAAATAAGCCGTCCAGCCAGCCAGAGAGAAGGCAGACTTTGATATGTGAGCTGCTGGCTGTGAAACACTGCCGTATTAACACAGAGAAATACCGATGACCCGACCTCCACACAGCGTGGACATACGCTGATAAATCAAGTGCCGAAGACTCCGGCTGCACAATACATTCTGTATGGCATCTTGATATGAACCCATATTAATCTATATTAATCTCAGAAGGTTACAATATGTGGATTGTGAGCATCCGATTTGAGGAATTAACATATTCAAGCAGTTCAGTAAGTAATGCAGGAGGGTCTTTAAAATTCATATTACTGTTTCCCCAGTGCATTTTAATACACTGTATATTGCAACATTAGCCTTCTGTCTATATTGCACAGCCCTAATAGAGACAGATACAGTCTAGATTTTATAATTACTAACAATGTCTGAAATACAGTCAGTCACTTGCAGATGGCTGCGGACATCTGGGGGTCTTCACTCCATCTTTATGGGATTCACTGGTTTCAGAACGTCTTCTGCGCCTCCTCAACCCAACACGCCCTGAAAACACACACACAAAAAAACCTGCATCACTTCCTTTTAGTTTTGCTGTAGTCACTACTGCACCGCTAACACAACAGACTGTTCTCAGTTACACCTAACAAGATGAACAGCTGCCCATCCTGTGAGGTCTGATGTGAAACCACTGCCCATCCTTTGTGGTCTGATTCGGAACAACTGCCCATCCTGTGTGGTCTGATTCGGAACAACTGCCCATCCTGTGTGGTCTGATTCGGAACAACTGCCCATCCTGTGTGGTGTGATACAGAACAACTGCCCATCCTGTGTGGTCTGATTCGGAACAATTGCCCATCCTGTGTGGTCTGATTCGGAACAACTGCCCATCCTGTGTGGTCTGATTCGGAACAACTGCCCATCCTGTGTGGTGTGATACAGAACAACTGCCCATCCTGTGTGGTCTGATTCGGAACAATTGCCCATCCTGTGTGGTGTGATACAGAACAACTGCCCATCCTGTGTGGTCTGATTCGGAACAACTGCCCATCCTGTGTGGTGTGATACAGAACAACTGCCCATCCTGTGTGGTCTGATTCGGAACAATTGCCCATCCTGTGTGGTGTGATACAGAACAACTGCCCATCCTGTGTGGTCTTATACGGAACAACTGCCCATCCTGTGAGGTCTGATGTGGAACAACTGCCCATCCTCTAAGGTCTGATGCGGAACAACTGCCCATCCTCTAAGGTCTGATGTGGAACAACTGCCCATCCTCTAAGGTCTGATGCGGAACAATTGCCCATCCTGTGCAGTCTGATTCGGAACAACTGCCCGTCCTGTGAGGTCTGATGCGGAACAATTGCCCATCCTCTGAGGTCTGATGTGGAACAACTGCCCATCCTGTGTGGTCTGATGCTGCTGCCTCATCTGCCTTGACCAGGTGCCCCTGTTTGCCTGCGTTCTGGACCAGTTTCCCCACCATGGAGTTCCTGAAGCAGTTACTGATGTTCATGTTTTTTTCTTTCCTGGTTTCACTGGTACTAGTGATTGATTTTATCAGATTTTTATCAGATTTTCTCTACATGTATATAATAATGAATCTTTTTGTGTTGCTTTTGTGTTTGTTTGACTATCTGGTGTCAACCAGAGTAGGGTATGTTCCACTTTTTGAGTCTGGGTCCTCTCAAGGTTCTTCCTCTTGCTTTGAGGGAGCTTGTATTGCCACTGTAGCCCCTGGTTTGGTCACTGGGGGCTTTGTGGCAATGTTTCTCCATCAATCAAAAACCATTTCACGATACAAGCATGCAAACCATTACTGCATGCAAATGTTTGACTCTTCATGGTCCCAAAGAACGCTTGTCTTTGATAAAGTTGAGTTAAAATTGCAATAATAATAAATATAACTGATAATATTAAAATAATAGTCTCTATGAATTATGCCACTATGCTCCAAACTCTCATAATCTGTATATTCATTGTCAAAATGAATAACTCTAATAATATCTCTTCACTTGGTTAGGCTCTTAAAGCAAATCTTTCGAATCTTTCTAACACTTCTTTAATTATTCTATACCTATTTTATCATCATTGCATTAACTTTGTTTTATTGTATACGTTGAACTACTGTGTGTATGAAACTGTGCTATGCATATAAACCTGTCTTGCCTACATATTCAGACTTGAGTGATTAACTAGTCTGATATTTCTCAGACGGATCACCGCAGTAGAAATGCTTAAGCTGGCATCACCATCAATATACCAGCCCTTATACTCTACTAATGGAATCACCTCCATCCCTTCAGTAACAGAACCGGCAAACTCCAGAACGTCACTCCCTTCACTTCCAGTAATACGTTACCCTGACGTCCCGTCAGACCTCGGCATTGTATAAAGGATGACTCTGACATTCAGTGTGGTTGCTGGGGTTCAGTCGGTGATTACTGTCATACAACGGCAGCATTAGCGCTCCGAAACAAAAGCGTGTAAACACTGATATCGTAAATGCCGTCTCTATTCATCAGGGCCGCGTCTCGGGACGGCATTAACCCGACGCTCCGAGGAGAAGCAATCTGGAATCAAACAGCTACTCATGAATAATACGTATCAAATCTTCTGGAGTAGATCACAAAGTACAACATGACACGGGCCTATTATCACCGACTCATGCACATCGTTAACGTAATTAATGTGATGAGAGAGAGAGAGTGATAGAGAGAGTGATAGAGACAGAAAGAGAGTGATAGAGAGAGGAAGCAAGGGAACACGAAGAAAGAGAGAACGAGAGAGAGAAGGGGAGAAGAAAGAGAAAACAGAAAAAAGAAGAAAGAGAAAACAGAAAAAAGAAGGGAGAAAGGCAGAAGAAAAAAGAAGAGAGAGAAAGAGATGAACAGGGACTGTATGAACTGTATAGACTGTAAGGACTGTATGGATTGTGTGGACTGTATGAGCATATGAACCATATGGAATGTATAGACTGTTTGAGTCGTATAGACTGAAAGAACTTTAAGGAGTGCATGAACTGTATGTACAGTATGGCTTGTATAGATTGTGTCGACAGTATAGACTGTATAGATAGTCGTACAGACTGTATGGACTGTATGGACCACTTGAACTGTTTTGACTGTATGAGCCGTATGGAATGTCTGAACTATATGGACTATATGAACCTTGTGGACCATTTTAATCATAAGAGCCAAACAAACTGTGTTGTATGGACTGTGTGGACTGTCTGATTACATGGACTGCATTGTATGACTAGTATGGACTATATGAACTGTCCGTATAGACTGTATGAACCACGCCGATATGAAGCATATGCTGTACAGAGTGTATTTTATGGACCATACAGACCATAGAGAGATTATATGGACTGTATGGATTGGTCTGTATGCACTGTATGGACCGTATGGACTGGATTGCGTGGACTGTATGGATTGGTCTGTATGCACTGTATGGACCATATGAACTGGATTGTATGGACTGTATGGATTGGTCTGTATGCACTGTATGGACCATATGAACTGGATTGTATGGACTGTATGGATTGGTCTGTATGCACTGTATGGACCATATGAACTGGATTGTATGGACTGTATGGATTGGTCTGTATGCACTGTATGGACCATATGAACTGGATTGTATGGACTGTATGGATTGGACTGTATGCACTGTATGGACCGTATGAACTGGATTGTATGGACTGTATGGATTGGACTGTATGCACTGTATGGACTGTATGAACTGGATTGTATGGACTGTATGGATTGGACTGTATGCACTGTATGGACCGTATGAACTGGATTGTATGGGCTGTATGGATTGGACTGTATAGATTGTACAGATTGTATAGACTGCATGGATTGAACTGTATGGATTGTATGGACTGGAATGTATGGACAGTATGGATTGAACTGTATGGATTGTATGGACTGTATGGACTGGATTGTATGGACAGTATGGATTGAACTGTATGGATTGTATGGACTGTATAGATTGTATGGACTGTATGGACTAGATTGTACGGACTGTATGGATTGTATGGATCGTATGGACTGTACGGACTGTATGGACTGTATGAATTGTATGGATTGTATGGACTAAATGGATTGTATGGGCTGTATGGAACCGTATGAACTTTATGGATCATATGGACTATATGGATTGTATGGACCGTATGGACTGGACTGTATTGACTGTATGGATCGTATGGACTGTATGGACTGTATTGACTGTATGGATCATATGGACTGTATGGATCATATGGACTGTGTGGACTGTATGGACTGTATGGACCATATGGACTGTATGGACTGTATGGACAAGAGAGTGAATGGTATGTTTCTACATATTTTTTTAAACTCTGGCATTCCAAAAACACAAGGCAAATTTGGGTTTCCATTATAAAGGAAATAAGCAGTAATAATAAATAATAACAATAAATAACAATAAATAAAACATAATTAAATGAGCAAAACTAGTAGACAAAAACATCACTGACTCATTTTACCAAACAAAGCTCAAGAGTTTATCATTAGATTCATATCACACAGAACTAATAGGAGGGAACTGTGAGAACTGTGGACAGATGAGTTTCGCCTCCAGCTTACTGACATCTAACCACACACTCACACACACACACACACACTCACACACACACACACTTAATCAATGAAACTTAATCAATCGGGTGTTCTGGGAGACGCACTGTGTTTTCTAAGAGCTGCTATTAGACAGAGAGGATTAAATAAGTGCAGGTGAACAGAACAGCACTCACAGCTAAAGCTAAATCCCAAATGAGATTACTAACCCCACTGCTCATCTACTCACCCTGCAGAGCTTAGCTCCAACCTGGATCTAACACACCTGATCCACCTGACCACACAGGTCAGGAGCACATGGGCAGTATAGGTAAACACTGTCAGTCCACATGAGGGACCAAATCTCAATCTATCAGTCTTATAGATACTGAACTCACAGCTTCTCTCACAGTAGATACTGAATAAATCATAGTACATACTGAATAATACATAGTAGCTAGTAAAGAATTCATAATACTGAATAATCCAGAGTAGATACTGAATAATGTATAGTCGGTACAGAAGAATTTATAGTAGTACTGTGTAATTCAAAGTAGCTACTGAATATTTCATAGCAGCTACTGAACTTTTATAATACTGAATAATCCAGAGTAGATACTGAATAATGTATAGTCGGTACAGAAGAATTTATAGTAGTACTGTGTAATTCAAAGTAGCTACTGAATATTTCATAGCAGCTACTGAACTTTTATAATACTGAATAATCCAGAGTAGATACTGAATAATGTATAGTTGGTACAGAAGAATTCATAGTAATACTGTGTAATTCAAAGTAGCTACTGAATATTTCATAGCAGCTACTGAACTTTTATAATACTGAATAATCCAGAGTAGATACTGAATAATGTATAGTCGGTACAGAAGAATTTATAGTAGTACTGTGTAATTCAAAGTAGCTACTGAATATTTCATAGCAGCTACTGAACTTTTATAATACTGAATAATCCAGAGTAGATACTGAATAATGTATAGTTGGTACAGAAGAATTCATAGTAATACTGTGTAATTCAAAGTAGCTTCTGAATATTTCATAGCAGCTACTGAACTTTTATAATACTGAATAATCCAGAGTAGATACTGAATAATGTATAGTTGGTACAGAAGAATTCATAGTAATACTGTGTAATTCAAAGTAGCTACTGAATATTTCATAGCAGCTACTGAACTTTTATAATACTGAATAATCCAGAGTAGATACTGAATAATGTATAGTTGGTACAGAAGAATTTATAGTAATACTGTGTAATTCAAAGTAGCTACTGAATATTTCATAGCAGCTACTGAACTTTTATAATACTGAATAATCCAGAGTAGATACTGAATAATGTATAGTTGGTACAGAAGAATTTATAGAAGTACTGTGTAATTCAAAGTAGCTTCTGAATATTTCATAGCAGCTACTGAACTTTTATAATACTGAATAATCCAGAGTAGATACTGAATAATGTATAGTTGGTACAGAAGAATTTATAGAAGTACTGTGTAATTCAAAGTAGCTTCTGAATATTTCATAGCAGCTACTGAACTTTTATAATACTGAATAATCCAGAGTAGATACTGAATAATGTATAGTTGGTACAGAAGAATTTATAGAAGTACTGTGTAATTCAAAGTAGCTACTGAATATTTCATAGCAGCTACTGAACTTTTATAATACTGAATAATCCAGAGTAGATACTGAA
This sequence comes from Megaleporinus macrocephalus, assembly GCA_021613375.1. Taxonomy (NCBI): domain Eukaryota; kingdom Metazoa; phylum Chordata; class Actinopteri; order Characiformes; family Anostomidae; genus Megaleporinus; species Megaleporinus macrocephalus. Next base: position 39,412,217 of record CM038721.1, on the reverse strand, counting down.
TAATGTATAGTTGGTACAGAAGAATTTATAGAAGTACTGTGTAATTCAAAGTAGCTACTGAATATTTCATAGCAGCTACTGAACTTTTATAATACTGAATAATCCAGAGTAGATACTGAATAATGTATAGTTGGTACAGAAGAATTTATAGAAGTACTGTGTAATTCAAAGTAGCTTCTGAATATTTCATAGCAGCTACTGAACTTTTATAATACTGAATAATCCAGAGTAGATACTGAATAATGTATAGTTGGTACAGAAGAATTCATAGTAATACTGTGTAATTCAAAGTAGCTACTGAATATTTCATAGCAGCTACTGAACTTTTATAATACTGAATAATCCAGAGTAGATACTGAATAATGTATAGTTGGTACAGAAGAATTTATAGAAGTACTGTGTAATTCAAAGTAGCTTCTGAATATTTCATAGCAGCTACACACACACACTGCTAGTTAATAACAGATTAATTAATTCAGTACTGAAGATTCATCACATGCTTAGAGTCAGAAATGCTGCATAAGAGTGTTTACAGAGAGGAACTGATCTGAACAGCATAGACTCTAATCTCACAGGCTAAACTCCGTCTGGGACATGAGTAGTGTCTGTTTGTCCTCCAGGCCGTGCGGGACGTGAGTAGTGTGGACGAGCTGGGCAGTGTTAGTGTGTGGCTGCTGGACAGTGCAGCGTCCCAACGTTCAGAGAGTAAAGCAGATGGTCTCCCAGCGTGAACCTCAATACTGTTACCGAGTACAGCATCACAGGGAGGACACAGAGAGGTTACATACTACACAATCAATACTCTCTCTACCTCTCTCGCTCTCTCTTTCTCTCTCACACACACACACACTCTTACTCTACCTCTCTCTCTCACACACACACCCTCTACCTCTCTCTCTCACACACACCCTCTACCTCTCTCTCACACACACTCTCTATCTCTCTCTCTCTACCTCTCTTTCTCTCACACACACTCTCTCTCTCACACACACACCCTCTACCTCTCTCTCTCACACACACCCTCTACCTCTCTCTCTCACACACACACCCTCTACCTCTCTCTCACACACACACTCTCTTACTCTACCTCTCTCTCTCACACACACACCCTCTACCTCTCTCACACACACACACACCCTCTACCTCTCTCTCTCACACACACCCTCTACCTCTCTCTCACACACACTCTCTATCTCTCTCTCTCTACCTCTCTTTCTCTCACACACACTCTCTCTCTCACACACACTCTCTAACTCTCTCTCACACACACACACCCTCTACCTCTCTCTCTCACACACACTCTCTACCTCTCTCTCTCACACACTCTCTACCTCTCTCTCACACACATATTCTCTACTTCTCTCTCTCTACCTCTCTTTCTCTCACACACACTCTTACTCTCTCTCTCTACCTCTCTTTCTCTCACACACACTCTCTACCTCTCTTTCTCTCACACACACTCTCTACCTCTCTCTCACACACACTCTCTACCTCTCTCACACACACTCTCTACCTCTCTCTCACACACACTCTCTACCTCTCTCACACACACTCTCTACCTCTCTCTCTCTACCTCTCTCTCTCACACACACTCTCTACCTCTCTCTCTCTACCTCTCTCTCTCACACACACTCTCTACCTCTCTTTCTCTCACACACTCTCTACCTCTCTCTCTCTACCTCTCTTTCTCTCACACACACCCTCTACCTCTCTCTCTCTACCTCTCTTTCTCTCACACACGCTCTTACTCTCTCTCTACCTCTTTCTCTCACACACACTCTTACTCTCTCTCACACACACTCTCTACCTCTCTCACACACACTCTCTACCTCTCTCTCTCTACCTCTCTCTCTCACACACACTCTCTACCTCTCTCACACACACACTCTCTACCTCTCTCTCTCTACCTCTCTCTCTCACACACACTCTCTACCTCTCTCTCTCTACCTCTCTTTCTCTCACACACACTCTTACTCTCTCTCTACCTCTTTCTCTCACACACACTCTTACTCTCTCTCACACACACTCTCTACCTCTCTCACACACACTCTCTACCTCTCTCTCTCTACCTCTCTCTCTCACACACACTCTCTACCTCTCTCTCTCTACCTCTCTCTCTCACACACACTCTCTACCTCTCTCTCTCTACCTCTCTCTCTCACACACACTCTCTACCTCTCTCTCTCTACCTCTCTCTCTCACACACACTCTCTACCTCTCTCTCTCTACCTCTCTCTCTCACACACACTCTCTACCTCTCTCACACACACACTCTCTACCTCTCTCTCTCTACCTCTCTCTCTCACACACACTCTCTACCTCTCTCTCTCTACCTCTCTCTCTCACACACACTCTCTACCTCTCTCACACACACTCTCTACCTCTCTTTCTCTCACACACACTCTCTACCTCTCTCTCACACACACTCTCTACCTCTCTCTCTCTACCTCTCTTTCTCTCACACACACCCTCTACCTCTCTCTCTCTACCTCTCTTTCTCTCACACACACTCTCTACCTCTCTCACACACACTCTCTACCTCTCTTTCTCTCACACACACTCTCTACCTCTCTCTCACACACACTCTCTACCTCTCTCTCTCTACCTCTCTCTCTCACACACACTCTCTACCTCTCTCACACACACTCTCTACCTCTCTTTCTCTCACACACACTCTTACTCTCTCTCTCTCTACCTCTCTCTCTCACACACACTCTCTACCTCTCTCTCTCCCTCTCTTTCTCTCACACACACCCTCTACCTCTCTCTCTCTACCTCTCTCTCTCACACACACTCTCTACCTCTCTCACACACACTCTCTACCTCTCTTTCTCTCACACACTCTTACTCTCTCTCTCTCTACCTCTCTCTCTCTCACACACACTCTCTACCTCTCTCTCTCCCTCTCTTTCTCTCACACACACCCTCTACCTCTCTCTCTCTACCTCTCTTTCTCTCACACACACTCTTACTCTCTCTCTCTCTACCTCTCTCTCTCTCACACACACTCTCTAACTCTCTCTCTCACACACACTCTCTACCTCTCTCTCACACACACTCTCTACTTCTCTCTCACACACACCCTCTGCCTCTCTCTCTCTCTCTACCTCTTTCTCTCACACACACTCTTACTCTCTATCTACCTCTCTTACTCTCACACACACTCTTACTCTTTCTCTCTACCTCTTTCTCTCACACACACTCTTACTCTCTCTCTCTACCTCTCTTTCTCTCACACACTCTTACTCTCTATCTACCTCTCTTACTCTCACACACACTCTTACTCTCTCTCTCTACCTCTTTCTCTCATACACTCTTACTCTCTCTCTACCTCTCTTTCTCTCACACACACTCTTACTCTCTCTACCTCTCTTTCTCTCACACACACTCTTACTCTCTCTACCTCTTTCTCTCACACACACTCTTACTCTCTTTCTCTACCTCTCTTTCTCTCACACACACTCTTACTCTCTCTACCTCTCTTTCTCTCACACACTCTTACTCTCTATCTACCTCTCTTTCTCTCACACACTCTTACTCTCTCTCTCTCTCTACCTCTCTTTCTTTCACACACTCTTACTCTCTCTCTACCTCTCTTTCTCTCACACACACTCTTACTCTCTCTACCTCTTTCTCTCACACACACTCTTACTCTCTTTCTCTACCTCTCTTTCTCTCACACACACTCTTACTCTCTCTACCTCTCTTTCTCTCACACACTCTTACTCTCTCTCTCTACCTCTCTTTCTTTCACACACTCTTACTCTCTCTACCTTTCTCTCACACACACACTTACTCTCTCTCTCTACCTCTCTCTCTCACACACACACTTACTCTCTCTCTACTACTCTTTCTCTCTCACACACTCTTACTCTCTCTCTCTACCTCTTTCTCTCACACGCTCTTACTCTCTCTCTACCTCTCTTTCTTTCACACACTCTTACTCTCTCTACCTCTCTCTCACACACACTCTTACTCTCTCTACCTCTCTTTCTCTCACACACACTCTTACTCTCTCTACCTCTTTCTCTCACACACTCTTACTCTCACTCTACCTCTCTTTCTCTCACACACTCTTACTCTCTCTCTACCTCTCTTTCTCTCACACTCTTACTCACTTTCTCTACCTCTTTCTCTCACACACACTCTTACTCTCTCTGCCTCTCTTTCTCTCACACACACTCTTACTCTCTCTGCCTCTCTTTCTCTCACACACACTCTTACTCTCTCTGCCTCTCTTTCTCTCACACACACTCTTACTCTCTCTCTACCTCTCTTTCTCTCACGCACACTCTTACTCTCTCTACCTTTCTCTCACACACACTCTTACTCTCTCACACACTCTTACTCTCTCTACCTCTCTCTACCTCACACACACTCTTAACTCTCTCTACCTCTCTCGTCCTCTCTCTCACACACTCTCACTGTCTCTCTACCTCTCTCACTCTCTCTCTCACAAACTCTTACTCTCTCTCTACCTCTCTCACCCTCTCTTTCACACTCTCACTGTCTCTCTACCTCTCTCACTCTCTCTCACAAACTCTTACTCTCTCTCTACCTCTCTCACCCTCTCTCTCACACACTCTCACTGTCTCTCTACCTCTCTCACTCTCTCTCTCACAAACTCTTACTCTCTCTCTACCTCTCTCACCCTCTCTTTCACACTCTCACTGTCTCTCTACCTCTCTCACTCTCTCTCTCACAAACTCTTACTCTCTCTCTACCTCTCTCACACACTCTCACTGTCTCTCTACCTCTCTTACCCTCTCTCTCACAAACTCTTACTCTCTCTCTACTTCTCTCTCTCTCACACTCTTACTCTCTCTCTACCTCTTTTACCCTCTCTCACACTTAATCTCTCTATCTACCTCTCTCACCCTATCGCTCATACACTCTTATTCTCTCTCAAACATTCTTACTCTCTCACCCACACTCTTACTTTCTCTCTCTCTCACCCACATTCTACCTCTCTCTCTATTTCACTTCTCTCTCTCCCACCCACATTCTTTACTTTTTCTGTCTCTCTCTTACTCTCTGTCTATTTCTCTTATCTGTTTCTCTTGTTGTCTCTCTGTTGTCTAACTGTCTTTTGGTCTTTCTCTTTTTTCATTAAGTCTCTTCTCTCCTTTTCTTTATCTCTCCTCCATCTCTCCCTCCCTCTCTTTTCTCTTGTTTCCTCTCTGCCCTTTCATTTTTGCTCTTCCTTTCACTTTCCCTCTCTTCCTCTCTCTGTTCTCTCTCCCTCTGTCTGTTCATTTCTCTCTCTCTCTCTCTCTCATTTTGATCCTCTCCCTCAAAAAACTCTTAATCTCTCTCTCCCTCATTCTCTCTCTCTCCCTCATTCTCTCTCTCACCCTCATTCTCCCTCTCTCCCTCCTTTCTATTTCTCTCTCCTTTCTCTCTTGTTCGCTCTCTCTCTCTCACTGTAAATGCCAGGATGAGTTTACTACTCCAACGCACAAACTGAAACACACACACACACACACACACACACACACACACACACACACACACACTTCCTACGCAGCTGCGCGCACACGCACACACACACGCACGTCAGCGCACTCGTCCCACACAGCAGAGGGAGCAGTTCTGAGGTACTGAGTTCTGTTAATCTGAGCAACGCTGAGAGGAAAACTGCCTGTAAGACCTCCTTCACTGAAAGACCACCTGTGCCTGGACCTCCGCTGTGCCCCGGGGCTCCAGGCTATAAAAAGCAGCTCCATTCAGTATTTACCAGCGCTGAATTCACCTGGACACAAACACTCGCTGATCAGCCGTCAGAGCCCCCCCCTCGTGACCACCCTGCTGGTGATGGAACCATCACACAGTCGCAATCAGCTGCACTGTTAGGGCCAAACACACACACACACACACACACACACAGCATACACTGGACAGGTAGAACAGCTCTACAACAGTGCTGCCCAAAGTGTGTGACCAGTAAGAGTGTTTTTGTTTGTGATTAATATTTTATTAACATATAGAAAACGTATAGAAAACATATAGAGCACAGCGCCGGCAGTTACTATCAGATACCAGCAGTATTAGTATGTCAGTATGTTAGTAGTAAGTCAGTAACAATAGAGGTTATATATGTACATACTGCACATTCATAGCACTACACTCATCACGCTCACACATATTACTGTACATATTAAATAATAATAATAATATTTATCTTTTTTTTCTCTGTGCTTACATTATATTGCTTTATATTATGGGTGTGTCTCAAAACCTACTAAGCTCCCTACATAGGCAGCATTTTACATCATAGTATGCGCTCCCGACATATAGACTGTCCCAATTCTTACATACCTTAAACATGCTGTCTACTGAGGAACCTTATTTAGACCTGATTTTAAGGAAGCATCGAACTCTTCCTCAGCCGCTAAGACAATCCCATGATGCAGCGCAGGCTAATCTAGGAGCAGTGAAGTGGTTTTAAAATGTGAGTTATTTTGATTCTCTCTGGAGTTTTAATGTGTTTCTGGTCATATAATCACACAAAACAGTTTTTTATTATCAACTCTGTAACGAGTCCTTCACCATATAGAAGTTTTATAGTCGAGCCATTAGCATTTATGCTAGCGAATTTTTAAGAATCGGGCTATTGTTTTGGATGCTGGCCAGTAACTTAGCAACCAGCTAAATCACCGGTGGCGTGCTGCAGTGGGGGGAACAAGCCGTGACGCAGTCTCTCTCTAACTAGAGCGTCTCAGTAATCTGTTTTATGAGGAGAGATGAAGAGAGAACACTGCTACTTACACACTCACTACCTAGACAGCCTACTTACACACTCACTAGGTTTTGAGACACACCCTATATGTGTTACATATACACAGTGCATTGTATTATTTTATATTTTACATTTATATATTTAATTTTTTTTTATACAGCCTGTTCAATTCAATACACCTTTATTTCTACAAAGTCATCTGTGCATAATATATATATATATATATATATATATATATATATATATATATATATATATATATATATATATATTGTACATACCGTGCTACAATTTACACTTCTGGTAGATGGTAACTGCATATTGTTGCCTTGTACCTGTACTGAGCATTGACTTTGGGCCCCCTTGTTGTGTTATAACTTTAGGCCCTAGTTGGGTTATGACTTTGGGTTACAATTATGGGACACTGGTGAGACTGCAGGTGGGTTACCATTAAGCTATAGTTGTGGGCACCATGTAGGTCACTGATGTGGGGCCCAGTTGAGCTACATCTGTAGTCCCAGCAGGGTTACTGTTATTTCTGTGGGGCCAGTGGATGATTGTTCACATGGGCCCCACATGCAGTCCAGATTGGCCCTATTAGAGGCCCACATGGGCAAAAACATACACATAGAGCCAATGGACAAATCTTTGTGGACCCCAACCAGGTCACCTACAGGGGACTCAATTGGCAGCCCACCTGAAACCCATATGTGGCCCCCATGTCGGCTGAGACAATATCGCTGCGAGCTCATTCTGTGAGAAGTAAAGGAAGCGTGGCTGCGTCCTTCTTTGAGCTCCTAATAGATCCACGGACACGTCAACGTAACACTCATCTCGTCTATGTTTCCATTACCGTCGCTGCTAATGTGGCCGGCTGCCTCATCTTCTCTCTATCAATCTCCTTTCAGCATCCTTCAGCAGATCAGTTCACGGGCGAGCGCAGCGCCGGAGCCTCTCCGGTTCCATTAATAACGCCAGGATCTGCTGCTCGTATAGCCAAACTCCTGATAGTAATCTGACACCTCATATGTGCCACAGGGCTCGGAACGCCAAACACATCATCATCAAGTGACCAGCTTCCCAGAGCGCCGGTCCAGAGAGAGACACTCCACCTGAACACCAGCTCCGGCAGTGGGTCTGGAGCTCTGAGTGGAAATCAGGGGTGCCTGTTGAGATCTTCTGTGAAGAACTTCCTGCTGATATCCCTCACACTGTTACTCATAACACCTCAGTCTGGGCGCACGGTGAGGAGCATCCAGAGTCTGTACTGACCAGCTGCTGGACTCATCTGGACATAAGACTGGTCAGACAGTACAGAGTACAGTTACAGTAGGGCTGCATCAGTCAGTGAGCTGCCAGGCAGCGCTCCCACATTCCTCTCTTTTTCCTACTCTCTCTCTCTCTCTCTCTGTTTTATATCCCTTTATTTCTTTCATTTTCCTCCCTGTTCTTTCTCTCCTTCTCTCATTTATTTAATTCTTTCTTTCTTTGCATTTCATTTTCTTTCATCCCGTTTTTGTTTCTCCTTTCTTTTTCTTTTTCTTTTCTTAATTTATATTTAATTTTCTCTCAATTCTTTTTTTCTCTTATTTTTTTATTTCCCTCTCTCTCATGCTTCCTTTTCTCACTCCACCTCTCTCTCCATCTTTCTCTCCTACTCCCTCTCTCTCCCTTTCTTTCCACTGTCCATCTTTCTCTCTTTCTCTTCTTTCTTTACCTTTTTCTGTATCTTTCTCTCTCAATTTTTTCCTATTATCTCTTTCTCCTCTTTATTCACCATGTTTCTCTCCTTTTCTAGCTTTCTTTCTCTCCATCTTTTGCTCTCTTCATCACTCCCTCTTCCTCTTTTTGTGACTTTTTGTATTTTTCTCTTTCCCTGCATATCTTTTCTATATTCATTTTCTCTTGTTTTTCTCTTTTATCTTTCCATTTTTGTTTTGTTATTTCTATTTTTTTCTCTCGTCTCTTTATATTTGTCTCTCTAATCTTTCTTTCTCTCTGTTTTATATCCCTTTATTTCTTTTATTTCCTCTCTGTTCCTTCTCCCAGTCCCTCGTTTATTTTATTCTCTTTCTTTGCATTTCATTTTCTTCCATCCCTTTTTTTCTCTTCTCGTTCTTTTTCTCCTTTTTTGAATTATCACTTTTATACTTTTCTCTTTATTTATATTTAATCATCTTTTCCTTTCCTCCTTTATTTGTTTCTGTCCATCTTTTTCAATCAATTCTCTCTTTTTTATTATTTATTTTTCTCTCTTTCTCATGCTTTCTTTTCTCATTCCACCTCTCTCTCCATATTTCTACCTTTCTCTCCATATTTCTACCTCTTCCTCTCCATTTCTTTTCTTGCCATGTATCGCTCTTTCGCCTGCTCCCTCCCTTTCATTCCATTCTCCATCTTTCTCTTTCTCCCTCTCTTCCTTTCTATTCTTTCTCTCAATTTCCTGTACCTTTCCTTTTTTCTCTATTTTTTATTTTCTTTTTCTTTTATTCACCATATTTTTCTCCCTTTCTCTCTTTCTTTTCTCTCTCTCTTTTTTCTTTTCTTCATCACTCCCTCTTCCTGTTTTTATGGCTGTCTTTCTCTCTTTTTCCATTTTTGTTTTGTTATTTCTATTTTTATTTCTCTCTCTCTCCATCTTTCTCCCTTTCTCTCTCCATTTCTTTTCTCACAATGTATCGCTCTCTCTCCTGCTCTCTCCCTTTCTCCTGCTCTCTCACCTTTCTCTCTATCTTTCCTTTTCTCTTTATTTTTTTCTATTTTCCTTTCCTCTTTCTCTCCCTTTCCCTGCATATCTTTATTTTTCTATCTGCATTTCTTTCTTTTTATTTTCCTATTTTTATATTTCTCTCTCTCTCTCTCTCTCTCTCTCTCTCTCTCTCTCTCTCTCTCTCTCTCTCATCTCTCTCTCTCTCTCTCTCTCCCTCTCTCTCTCTCTCTCCCTCCCATCTCTCTGTCTCTCTCTCTCTCTGTCTCTCTCTCTCTCTCTCTCTCTCTCTCTCTCTCTCTCTCTGGGCTCTTTAGCTGCTGACAGGTCAAGCTAACGAGGGCAAATGGACAAACAAACACAAGCAAACTCAAATAAACAGTGTTTCATTAACACGCCCCCGTCCGGTCCGCAGGAAGCTGCTGACCTCACATCTCTGGAGGCAGAATGGCCGAATCTGACCATTAGGACCCCCGCAGGCCCACTGAGCGCGGCTAAAGCTATTACTCAGCAGCTCCGGTGAGACGGTGACGCGGGGAAACCGGTATTTATCATTATTTGCAGCTTGTCTGAGATCGTTCTCCAAAACGAATTAGAGGCCGCAATCAAATGACAAATGCGCCTCACACATCGCCCCCCACCCCCACCCCTCCGGACCCTCACTAGCAGCAGCAGTCTGACGCTCGCGGCCTGCAGTCGAATCAGCTTTCCAACCGACTGCTTATAAAGATGGAAGGGGTTTGGAGGAAAGAGCAGAGGGGAAGCATTTATACTCGACTCGCAGCGTCTGAGCAGAACAAATGCTGCTCTGAAAAGAGTGTGTGTGTGTGTGTGTGTGTGTGTGTGTGTGTGTGTGTGTGTGTGTGTGTGTGTGTGTGTGTGTGTGTGTGCGTGTGTGTGTGTGTGTGTACTAGGTTTGTGCCACATTGTGGGGACCAAAAACCCCCACAGGACCGCCACAGGGCCCCCACAGAGCAGGTACTATTTGGGTGGTGGGTCATTCCCTGTGTCTGATCCACACACACCAGCATAACATATCCTAACACACAACCACCGCATCAGTGTCACTGCAGTGCTGAGAATGACCCACCTCCCTAATATTATCCACTCTGTGGTGGTCCTGTGGTGGTCCTGTGGGGGTCAGAGTAATAAAGTATACAGAGAATCAGATGAACTACAGTCTGTAAGTGTAGGTCCTGTATGGTCAGTGGAGCTGATACAGTGGACAGTGTGTGTAGATACAAAGTAGGTGTACCTAATAAAGTGTCAAGTGATTGTAGGTAAAGACCCAACAATTCACAAATACAAATACGATCACAGCCTGGACGGCTTTCTGAACAGTTCACAGCCAATCAGAACAGAGACGAGTTAGAAAGAGAGTTGAGGTCCTATAGGTGATCTGTTCGAAGAATGGGATATATATATATATATATATATATATATATATATATATATATATATATATATATATATATATATATATATATATATATATATATAGAGAGAGAGAGAGAGAGAGAGAGAGAGAGAAAGAGTAAGAAATATAAATAGAGAGAGAAAAAGAGCAAGTGAAAGAAAAAAGAGAGAAAAGGAGAGCTAGAGAGAGAGGGCGAAAGAGAGTGAGACAGCAGGAGAGAAAGAGTGAAAGAAAGAGAAAGAGAGCAAGAAGGCAAGAGAGGAAGAGTGTGAGTCTGTGACAGAGAGAGTGAGATAGAAAGAGGGAAATAGAAAGAAACAGGATCTAAAGAGAGAGCAAGAGAAAATGAGTATGAGAGAAAAGAGAAAGAAAGCAAGCTGGAGAGAGAAAAGGAGAGCTAGAGAGAGAGGGAGAAAGAGAGTGAGACAGCAGGAGAGAAAGAGTGAAAGAGAGATAAAGAGAGCAAGAAGGAAAGAGAGGAAGAGTGAGTGTGTGACAGAGAGAGGGAAAGAGAAAGAGGATAAAAATAGCAGGAGAAAAGGTGAGAAAGAAAGGAGTGCGAGAGTAAGAGAGGAAGAAAGAAAGCTGGAGAGAGAAAAGGAGAGCGAGAAAGATAAAAAGAGGCAGCGAGCGAGAGAGAAAAGAACGAGAGATGAGTTCAGATTGCTGATATATATATATATATATATATATATATATATATATATATAGAGAGAGAGAGAGAGAGAGAGAGAGAGAGAGAGAGAGAGAGAGACAAAGAGTAAGAAATATAAACAGAGAGAGAAAAAGAGCAAGTGAAAGAAAAAAGAGAGAAAAGGAGAGCTAGAGAGAGAGGGAGAAAGAGAGTGAGACAGTGGGAGAGAAAGAGTGAAAGAGAGATAAAGAGAGCAAGAAGGAAAGAGAGGAAGAGTGAGTGTGTGACAGAGAGAGAGGGAAAGAGAAAGAGGATAAAAAAAAAAGCAGGAGAAAAGGTGAGAAAGAAAGGAGTGCGAGAGTAAGAGAGAAAGAAAGAAAGCTGGAGAGAGAAAAGGAGAGCGAGAAAGATAAAAAGAGGCAGCGAGCGAGAGAGAAAAGAACGAGAGATGAGTTCAGATTGCTGATCTGTTAGAAGAGCAGGAGAGGCAGAGCAGCTACATATTCATGATCCCTCGTTCTCTCCTCGCTGCAGAACTGATGTGGGAGGATTTGGACGGAGGAGAGGAGAGAGGGATGGGGGCCGTTAAGCGGTATGAATTGTCTGTTGGCTCTGAGAAGCTAACAGGTCACCGTGTCTCTGATAGAGAGCAGAATAGAGAGAACTATGTGTCTCGGTCAGGAACCCTAGGACCACCCAAACCCCGTGTTCCACCTCAGAACATATGAGCATCATCAGAGGAGCTTCAGCCCAAATAATTTAAAGAAGCTTTTCATTCTAAAGAGAGGCAGAAATAATACGGCTAGAACTCTCACGGCGGGGTTCTTGGCCGCGGCCCAGCTGGCTGTGCTCGGAAATGGTGGAGTAATGTTCTCCTGAGAGTCTGGACCGCCAATATCTGTCCTGTCGGGGGAGGAGTCCCTTCAGAAGAGACCCCGCGCTGCCGGCGGGCACTTTGGGCTTTTAAGCTCTCCGTGCTCTGTCAAACACAACCGCCTGCCCTGCTATTAGAGGATAACAGGGCGTTTCAATAAGAACCACGCATCTGCCAAGAACAGACGGAGAAAAACCAAAACCCCTTTGTTCTCATCACAATCTGGAGCAGAGCGACATTCAGATCCCGTCCACTGAACCTCTTAAATGACATGGTCAAGGAAAAACATTGACATGCTCACAAGCATGCCAGCCCAGCAGGGGGCGATAATGGCTCTTAAAATCTTTAGAATATTATTGCCTGTATTTCAGATTTTATACCAGGAGTCACTAATAGGCAGACCGCGGTCCGGATCCAGACGTTATCCAATGTTACGGTGACCGAGAAGATCCAACCCGCTGCAGATTCACAAACACGCCTCAAACAGAAAACACTTTCATCAAAACTGAACACGAGCACTACATTTAACAAACGCCTGTAAAAACACGAACGATGGTGTTTACAGTGGTGGTGATGGTGTTTACAGTGGTGGTGATGGTGTTTACAGTGGTGGTGATGTTTACAGTGGTGGTGATGGTGTTTACAGTGGTGGTGATGTTTACAGTGGTGGTGATGGTGTTTACAGTGGTGGTGATTTGTTTACAGTGGTGGTGATGATGTTTACAGTGGTGGTGATGTTTACAGTGGTGGTGATGGTGTTTACAGTGGTGGTGATTTGTTTACAGTGGTGGTGATGGTGTTTACAGTGGTGCTGATTTGTTTACAGGGGTGGTGATGGTGTTTACAGTGGTGGTGATGGTGTTTACAGTGGTGGTGATTTGTTTACAGTGGTGGTGATGGTGTTTACAGTGGTGGTGATGGTGTTTACAGTGGTGGTGATTTGTTTACAGTGGTGGTGATGGTGTTTACAGTGGTGGTGATGGTGTTTACAGTGGTGGTGATAATATTTACAGTGGTGGTGATGGTGTTTACAGTGGTGGTGATGTTTACAGTGATGGTGATGGTGTTTACAGTGGTGGTGATGGTGTTTACAGTGGTGGTGATGTTTACAGTGGTGGTAATGGTGTTTACAGTGGTGGTGATGATGTTTACAGTGGTGGTGGTGTTTACAGTGGTGGTGATGATGTTTACAGTGGTGGTGATGTTTACAGTGGTGGTGATGTTGTTTACAGTGGTGGTGATGGTGTTTACAGTGGTGGTGGTGGTGTTTACAGTGGTGGTGGTGGTGTTTACAGTGGTGGTGATGTTTACAGTGGTGGTGGTGATGGTGTTTACAGTGGTGGTGATGGTGTTTACAGTGGTGGTGGTGGTGTTTACAGTGGTGGTGATGATGTTTACAGTGGTGGTGGTGTTTACAGTGGTGGTGATGATGTTTACAGTGGTGGTGATGATGTTTACAGTGGTGGTGGTGTTTACAGTGGTGGTGGTGATGGTGTTTACAGTGGTGGTGGTGTTTACAGTGGTGGTGGTGTTTACAGTGGTGGTGATGATGTTTACAGTGGTGGTGATGGTGTTTACAGTGGTGGTGATGGTGTTTACAGTGGTGGTGATGGTGTTTACAGTGGTGATGTTGTGTACAGTGGTGGTGATGTTGTTTACAGTGGTGGTGATGGTGTTTACAGTGGTGGTGATGGTGTTTACAGTGGTGGTGATGATGTTTACAGTGGTGGTGATGGTGTTTACAGTGGTGATGTTGTGTACAGTGGTGGTGATGGTGTTTACAGTGGTGGTAATGTGTACAGTGGTGGTGATGATGGTGTTTAGCAGTTCTTCTTGAACTCAACAATTGCTCTTTATAATCTGTGAAGGTTTCATGATGAATGAACCAATAGAAATGCTCTAAAATCATTCAAATCAATCAATAAAATCAATCAATAAAACCTCATTACCCAAACTATCTATCTATCTATCTATCTATCTATCTATCTATCTATCTATCTATCTATCTATCTATCTATCATGAGTTATAGTGTATAGTACAGTTAGTATCAGTTCTGTATTGGCATCAGAAGAAAGAAAGCAGAATCAGTGCCTCCTGGACGTGTAGTTAGAGGTAATTAGAGGTAATCAGGAGGCAGCAGGTACTTTTCATAGCACTGGAAAATCGTTAGACAGGTTCTTGCGCAGTAGGCAAACTTTGCTTCCTCACTGACCCTGGCTCAGAAGAGCTCCACCTGCAGCTCATCTGACGAGAAACAGACTGCCAGCCGTCAAAACTCACCTCAACTGTACATCTTTAATTCACAACTCAAATCACAGCATTAACTATTAAACCAGAGGGGCCGGAGCCGCAGCAGAGAGTGACTGAGTGTGTCCGACAGCCCGGCCCTCAGTGGGGTCTTCCCTTCAAACGGACCCTCTCCTGCATCGGTAAGCACACAGGGAGGACCAACAGAGACGTGACGGCGGTGGCCCACTAACGGAGACGACACACTGAAGGGACCGGATCACATTCATTTCCGGATCAGCGCACACGCAGACGTCCATCAGACGGATCCCGTCGAGGTTACGGCTGATATGAGGAAGTCAGCACTTCCTCAAAGACAAAGTCTAAATCTGGAGGACAGCACTTTCCCCCGTCTACAGTGACCCACAGTGGGGACAGCTCAGAGCCCCAGTCAGTCACATCCAGCCCTGGACGGGTCACCTCCTTCCAGACCTCTGACCGCATGGGGCGCCTGTCACAACTTAGACAATGCCAAAAGGAAAGCGAGTGATGGTCCCTGAGGTTCTAAAGTTCTTCAGTTTCTCAGAACCACATAACCTACACATTAGCTTCACAGCAGTGCATGAATCATATTTAAACTCACAGAACTATTAAGTGTTCATTTCTAATATAATAATCCTTTGAACCCTATTTTCTAGTTATTAATCTGAAGCAATTGCTATGAAGCGTTCAGGATTAAAGCCCACTGCAGCCAGATTAGTGTTACCTGGAGTTCCTCACCTGAAATAACTACCCAGAAGATGCTCCACTCTGGATAGGGTTTACAGTCTGACAGTGATAATTCTGGATAATAATCCAGTATGAATCTGCAGATACATGTAAACTTCAACACTACCTTCACCTACCTGTGTACAGATAAACTGTAACAATACCTTCACTTACCTGTGTACAGGTAAACTGTAACGCTACCTTCACCTACCTGTGTACAGGTAAACTGTAACACTACCTTCAACTACCTGTGTTTAGGTAAACTGTAACACTACCTTCACCTACCTGTGTACAGATAAACTGTAACACTACCTTCACCTACCTGTGTACAGGTAAACTGTAACACTACCTTCACCTACCTGTGTACAGGTAAACTGTAACACTACCTTCACCTACCTGTGTACAGGTAAACTGTAACACTACCTTCACCTACCTGTGTACAGGTAAACTGTAACACTACCTTCACCTACCTGTGTACAGATAAACTGTAACACTACCTTCACCTACCTGTGTACAGGTAAACTGTAACACTACCTTCACCTACCTGTGTACAGATAACTGTAACACTACCTTCACCTACCTGTGTACAGGTAAACTGTAACACTACCTTCACCTACCTGTGTACAGATAAACTGTAACACTACCTTCACCTACCTGTGTACAGGTAAACTGTAACACTACCTTCACCTACCTGTGTACAGGTAACTGTAACACTACCTTAACCTACCTGTGTACAGGTAAACTGTAGCACTACCTTCACCTACCTGTGTACAAGTAAACTGTAGCACTACCTTCACCTACCTGTGTACAGGTAAACTGTAGCACTACCTTCACCTACCTGTGTACAAGTAAACTGTAGCACTACCTTCACCTACCTGTGTACAAGTAAACTGTAACACTACCTTCACCTACCTGTGTACAAGTAAACTGTAACACTACCTTCACCTACCTGTGTACAGGTAAACTGTAACACTACCTTCACCTACCTGTGTACAGGTAAACTGTAACACTACCTTCACCTACCTGTGTACAGGTAAACTGTAACACTACCTTCACCTACCTGTGTACAGATAAACTGTAACACTACCTTCACCTACCTGTGTACAGGTAAACTGTAACACTACCTTCACCTACCTGTGTACAGATAAACTGTAACACTACCTTCACCTACCTGTGTACAGGTAAACTGTAACACTACCTTCACCTACCTGTGTACAGGTAAACTGTAACTTGGATATAAATATCTGTTGAATGCTGTAGTTGTAACTGTGGGTCTGTAGGTTAGGCAGTAATGAGAGTTAATTATATTAATATTATAATTATATTATTATATAATTATATATTTATTATATTAAAATAACCTCACACTCGACCACACGGGCAGGTTCCAGAGGTGGGATGGAAGTAGCTTGTTAAATGTTTGCCGGTGAAGGAGACCAAAAACGCTGATGCGGAGTGGAGGTATAATCACTGGGGCAGGTGTGAGAATACAAAGCTTGAGCTTTTACAGCAGCAGCTGAGCTTTAAGCCTGGATTAAGTAAGAAACGGGGGAAATCCTTCAGAACGCAGAGGCTGGGGGGCAGATGTGAAGGGACGAGGATGTTAAGAACGGCATCCGGGTACTGAATCCTAGCCGCCTTGTGGACCAACATTTAAAAAAACAGCACACTAAACAAATTTCGGGGAGAAAAGGTGGCGAGAACGCCGGCCCTTTTCCCCGTCAGCAGAATTCCGGTCCAGAAAGCCGTCTGCCAATCCCCACAAAGACAAGTTAACAGCCGCCGGGCCGGGGGCAGAGCTAGCATTAGCATCAGCGGCGCTCGGCGCTCCAAGATGAAGCGGGAAGATAATAAAAGCCAGCCGCGGTGTCAATTATCAAATGGCTCCAGATTATGGGCACGATGAATATTTCAGGAGCCATCTTTGGGAGGAAATCGAATCCCCTCATTCGCTCCCACTCTCCTGATTCAGGAAGAGCCATCACAATCACTCCGCCTCCGCTCCAATCGCCCGCTTCTGTTTACCTCATAAACCTCTGACTCTAGCCTCGGCCCCTGCAGACCGAGGCAGGAGGAGAAGAAACCTGGACCTCTGAGCTATTAAGCTCTAACAGCCCACACAAGAAAAGCTCAGTGTGTACAGAACTGATGACTGGGCTGCTACAGAGCGTCCAAAGTTAGTTCACTTTAAAGAAAACTATTAAAGAAAATTACTACAACGTCTCAGAATTCAGCATAGTTAAGTGGTTCAGATATAAACAAAGTTAATAAGAGTGATTTAATGCAGGACCCTCCAAACTGACCAGGTCTGGATTGTGATTGGTCAGAAGAGCTTCATGGCTCTGAAAGCATTTTATTACATAAAGTATTTACAAACACACTGTCTGAATCCATTTCTGGCAGTAAAGTGTATGCAAAGTGATTATGTAGTGATTCCAGTATGAATCTGCAGTGTGTGTAGAGTTTGTCGTCTGACAGTAATAACTGTGGAGTGATTTTAATCCAGTATGAATGTCCAGTGTGTGGTGTTTATAGTCTGACAGTAATAATTTAGTGATTATAATCCAGTATGAATCTTCAGTGTGTGTGGTGTTTATAGTCTGACAGTAATAATTGAGTGATTATAATCCAGTATGAATCTTCAGTGTGTGTGATGTTTATAGTCTGACAGTAATAATTGAGTGATTATAATCCAGTATGAATCTGCAGTGTGTGTAGTGTTTATAGTCTGACAGTAATAATTGAGTGATTATAATCCAGTATGAATCTGCAGTGTGTGTAGTGTTTACAGTCTGACAGTAATAACTGTGTAGTGATTTTAATCCAGTATGAATCTGCCGTGTGTAAAGTGTTTACAGTCTGACAGTAATAACTGTGTAGTGATTTTAATCCAGTATGAATCTGCCGTGTGTAAAGTGTTTACAGTCTGACAGTAATAACTGTGGAGTGATTTTAATCCAGTATGAATCTGCAGTGTGTGTAGTGTTTACAGTCTGACAGTAATAACTGTGTAGTGATTTTAATCCAGTATGAATCTGCAGTGTGTGTAGTGTTTACAGTCTGACAGTAATAACTGTGGAGTGATTATAATCCAGTATGAATCTGCAGTGTGTGTAGTGTTTACAGTCTGATAGTAATAACTGTGGAGTGATTATAATCCAGTATGAATCTGCAGTGTGTGTAGTGTTTTCAGTCTGACAGTAATAACTGTGGAGTGATTATAATCCAGTATGAATCTGCAGTGTGTGTAGTGTTTACAGTCTGACAGTAATAACTGTGGAGTGATTATAATCCAGTATGAATCTGCAGTGTGTGTAGTGTTTACAGTCTGATAGTAATAACTGTGGAGTGATTATAATCCAGTATGAATCTGCAGTGTGTGTAGTGTTTACATTCTGATAGTAATAACTGTGTAGTGATTTTAATCCAGTATGAATCTGCAGTGTGTGTAGTGTTTACAGTCTGACAGTAATAACTGTGGAGTGATTATAATCCAGTATGAATCTGCAGTGTGTGTAGTGTTTACAGTCTGATAGTAATAACTGTGGAGTGATTATAATCCAGTATGAATCTGCAGTGTGTGTAGTGTTTACAGTCTGATAGTAATAACTGTGGAGTGATTATAATCCAGTATGAATCTGCAGCGTGTGTAGTGTTTACAGTCTGACAGTAATAACTGTGGAGTGATTATAATCCAGTATGAATCTGCAGTGTGTGTAGTGTTTACAGTCTGACAGTAATAACTGTGGAGTGATTATAATCCAGTATGAATCTGCAGTGTGTGTAGTGTTTACAGTCTGACAGTAATAACTGTGGAGTGATTATAATCCAGTATGAATCTGCAGCGTGTGTAGTGTTTACAGTCTGACAGTAATAACTGTGGAGTGATTATAATCCAGTATGAATCTGCAGTGTGTGTAGTGTTTACAGTCTGACAGTAATAACTGTGGAGTGATTATAATCCAGTATGAATCTGCAGTGTGTGTAGTGTTTACAGTCTGACAGTAATAACTGTGCACTAGCACTGACTCAGGCCATGATAAGGTGCTTTGAGCAGCGAGTAGTAAGAACAATCTTCCTTTCACACTGGATCCACATCAGTTTGCATATCAACCCAAAAGAAAAATGACCTGTATTTTACCATCATCATCATCATCAACAACACACATCACATTAAACCACTCTGGAGGACTTTATCCTAACCACTGAATTACACATAAACGAATAAACAATTCTCCTTTAAAGAGGAATTCCATAATTCAGCCACTGAGATGTAAACAAAGAGTGGTTTGATGTGAGATGGCTCACTGAAGAGAAACATATCAACCTCTTCGCAGCGGTAATGATGAGGAGCAGGGGTCACTATCTCTCTGCCGTGTATATACATTTTTAAAAGTCTTTGCATGAAGCATTTTCATGCTTTAACTTTCTACGTAAGAGCTTTAAGACAAATTAAACTCTTTACACGCCTGGTTACTATCACAACCACAGTAAATAACTTCAACGTTTCTCTAGAAAGAAACTTTCCCCTTTAATACGCCAATATACAGGGGTTGGACAATGAATCCGGGAGAGTTACGGTGTGGAGAAGCCCCAAAGAAGCGTACCACCCAGGCTGTTGCATGCCCAGAGTGAAGCATGGGGGTGGATCAGTGATGGTTTGGGCTGCCATATCATGGTATTCCCTTGACCTAATACTTGTGCTAGATGCGCACATCACTGCCAAGGACTACCGAACCATTCTGGAGGACCATGTGCATCCAATGGTTCAAACATTGTATCCTGAAGGCGATGCCGTGTATCAGGATGACAATGCACCAATACACACAGCAAGACTCGAGAAAGATTAGTTTGATGAACATGAAGGTGAAGTTGAACATCTCCCATGGCCTGCACAGTCACCAGATCTAAATATTATTGAGCCACTTTGGGGTGTTTTGGAGGAGCGAGTCAGGAAACGTTTTCCTCCACCAGCGTCACGTAGTGACCTGAACACTGTCCTGCAAGAAGAATGGCTTAAAATCCCTCTGACCACTGAGCTGGACTTGTATATGTCATTCCCAAGACGAGTTGATGCTGTACTGACCACAAAAGGAGGCCCTACACCATACTAATAAATTATTGTGGTCTAAAACCAGGTGTTTCAGTTTTATGGTCCAACCCCTGTATATCAAGTTACTGCAAATCAACAAAGTAAACACCCTCATACTGCATCACTCTCCAGTCTAGATGTTCAGGGTTAATAAATCCCGCTCAAGTGCAGATACAGGAACAGCCAGTCCAGGTGTGAGTGATCCTGCAGTAGGCTTCTAAATCAGTGCACAGCGTCAGCTTTGCTCTAGATTACACGCTGTCGTCATTAATTCATGACCAGCGCCTGCTATGACGAGTAACTGGAGTTTTCTTTTGTTTAATTAGATGTAGCACTAGCGGTCTTGAGCTGCGCTGTAGCTTCTATAAATAACCTGAGCAGTGATACGGGCAGAGTAAGCGACACTAGGGAGTCTGGGGACGAGGCGATATGATGACACGGTATCGTAATCCTGATAATGACATCACTGGGTTACTTTCCTTCTGAAAGAGTTTTTACTGTGAAAATATATTGTGATCTAAACTGTGTTCTCACAACCCCCTCACTCTGGAGGGGGTCAGGTGATCATTTGGCAGGGATTTAGCAGGGGTCCCGGAGACCACGTGAGTACCACACGCTGAATGCAAGGCGAAAAGGTGATTCCAATAAAACCAGTCACGGATTCCACCGACCACCGGAAAAGGACGGCCTCTGGGGGGAGCTATAAAATGGTTAAAGGATTATTTGAGAGTGGGCCGCTGCACGTTCAAAGCTCTACCACTGGCCAGAACAACAGATTAAACAACAAACTTTGAGTTTGGTGATGTACATGGGTTCCAGACTTCAGGCAGTGATTGACTACAAAGGATTTGCATTCAGAAGCATTAAAAAAGCTTATTATTACTTAGAATTATGTCTGTCGAAGTAAAAATGGAGGGACTATGTCAGAAATGGCTGTAATCCCTAAGCGGTAATGCAGTATGTTTGGTTAAACCTTGCAATCAATCACACTTCAGCCTACACATCAATCAGAGCTTCATATACTGGCAAAAATAAAACATTAAACATAAAATGTGGCATTAACTTCTGCACAGCCCACACGTCTGTCTTACTTCTTTCCTAATGTGTTAAATCAGCAGCAGATGCACAGAAACCGTGTATTAAAATGAAACGGGCTGAAGTGTTTTCTTAGTAGAGGACGTGTTAACACAAAGCTGTCAAGCGAAACTTCAACGTATGACCGTACGAGCAAACACGTTTCTCCACTCGTGCAGTTCATTCACAGGTTCTCAGAGATATATTTGTTCATGTATCAGCACATCGTTCAGTCTGGCGCTGCTGCAGGGTTCTGCTGATCTGGAGCGCATTACTAATGCACAATGAGCATGACAGTGCTTTTAAGTGGCGTCCAGCCGAATACTTCCTCTGCAGTCATTAGCCAAGACATTACAGCCGAGAGACGAACCCAACTGCTGCTCTCAACCCTAATGTCTAACCTGGAATCGTTCACTGCAGCACTGTGAGTAGCTCTGACTCGTTAAGGTTCTCTAGAACGGAGCATGTCACACCAAACCACAGGAACTATGCATGAATTTTGAAAACTGGTTGGGATTCCCCTTTAAAGGCAACAAATATGAAATCGCAGAAGGACAAACTTTAATATTTTGCTGCATATTTGAGATATTATGTGCATTCAACCAGATTTGGATTCGCTGAATTTTAGAAAAGATGGGTGGAATTGCCCTTTAAATGCATGGCTGCTGGTTCTCTTAAACCAAACTGCTGCTCTCAAACCAACAATACCTTTAAGTCTGCGTCTAACCTGGAATCACTCGCTGCAGCACTGTGAGCAGCTCTGACTCGTTAAGTTTTTCTAGAATGGAGCACTTCACACCAAACCACAGAACCTATGCATGAATTTTGAAAACTGGTTGGGACTCCCCTTTAAAGGCAACACATATGAACATTCATATTTTTGCCATGCATTCTGGGATATTTAGTGATTTGGATTTGCAGAAT
This sequence comes from Megaleporinus macrocephalus, assembly GCA_021613375.1. Taxonomy (NCBI): domain Eukaryota; kingdom Metazoa; phylum Chordata; class Actinopteri; order Characiformes; family Anostomidae; genus Megaleporinus; species Megaleporinus macrocephalus. The sequence goes on along the minus strand of CM038721.1, from coordinate 39,389,761 downwards.
TTTTAAAAAAAATGGGTGGAATTCCCCTTTCAATGCATAGCTGCTGGATCTCTAAAAGCAGGCTGCTGCTCTCAGCCCTGCAACCCCTTTAATTCTACGTCTAATCTGGAATCACTCGCTGCAGCACTGTAAATATCAGCAGCGCCTCAGATCCCGATGTTTGTTAAAAGATTTAAAGAAGGACGTTTTTAAAGTTTCTGCATTGTTTCTAAAGTTAAAATGTAAACAATGTTGTTTACAGCAGATTTATGTGGAATACTTGAACTGCTCACAGTGGTGGTGAATGGAACCAGACGTCCACCTCTAAAATGGTTATGAATATCGAAATCACTGTCTCCTCACAGTAAGATGATCTGGGTGGGATTCCCGGTCCGGGTGGTTCTGTGTGGAGTGTGTATGTTCTCTCTGTGTTTGAGTGGGTTCCTCCGGGTACTCCGGTTTCCTCCCACAGTCCAAACACATGCATGTTAGGATCCTCACTCTAAACTGCCCGTAGGTGTGAGTGTGTGTGTGTTAGTGTGTGTTGGCCATTTGATAGACGAGGTGCTGGCTGTGGAATGCCTTAATAATATAATAATACATTTTATTTATATAGCTCTTTCCAAGAAACTCAAAGACGCTTTACAAACAAAGCAATACAAGATACAGTCATATCATAAAACATATAGCAGACAAGTGAAAGAATAAAAAGTGGGGTGGAGGGGGGCATACACATACACATACACAAAAGAAAAAATAAAATAAGAAAAAGTAAAAAGTACAAAATAATAATACAACCTTAATAATACAACCTTACCTTACAGACACAATTAACTACATTATATTATTATACTATTATACCACCGTAGAATCCTTACTTAAGACAAATCTATTTAGAATAACTTTTAAACATAATAGATTTTTCTTATTTTTAATAGAAATTTTATACATATATTTATTAATTGAGTGGTTTTTGTGTTTTTATGTGGCGCTTTGGGTTTGAGAAAGGCGCACTATTATTATTATTATTATTATTATTATTATTATTATTATTATTATTACCTACATTTTTTGTTTTTCAGGTTTGGACCTAATTTGAAAATGTCTGTTGTTCTTTACATCACATGTGATTTTCATAATGAGCAGACCAACAGAAACTTCCCAGAATGACTTCTGGTTCCATTAACTTACATTAAGAGTGAAGTCTGGTTTTCCCTTGTTGTCAAGTTATTATTTTGGAGAAATCTTTGGACTAAAATGTACTTCAGACTAAATATTTTGCACTAAAACCTGTTAATGGAGGAGGGATACATGCAGAGTGCTGTGAAGTAAAAAAGTCCCCCAAAGAAAAATCTATTTCTTCAGATTTATCACTATTTTACCGTCATCAGCGTTACATATAAACACCCAGGAGACACGTGTAGGTTCACTGGTGGATTTAATAGTAAAAACAATGTGTATATTTGTGTTGTAAACATGGAGACCCCTGGTTCCCATCACCACCACTGTAAATATCTGAACCATCTCCCACCAATCCCCACTCTGTTCACAACTCAATGACTGAATTATGCCAAAGAATGGATTGAATACTTCTTTAAATATAAAAATCATTAACTTTACACACACACACACAGTGAGTCGGTCATTTTAGGACATTTAGCACGGCTCAGGCTTCTCCTCACTGTGAAACTCCAGCCGCAGCAGCTAATACGATGAAGAACAGATCAGATAAGCCCAAACGCAGCGTTTCAACTCAGTGATTCTCTTTGTTTTTCACACCGCCGTATCTGCTCACGTAACACGATGACATCCTAACTTAATAACGTCTGCAATCAGACTCCTCTGAAGGTGAACGTGTTTACCTCAGTGCAGTGCAGCATCACGCACTAACAGCAACAACCAGGACGTTAAAGTCATCACCAATGCACCACCATGCAGACCATACGGAGAACTAAAGGGAAACTTCACCCAATTCCCAAAGTTTCTACATAATCCAATCATTCTAAGTGGTCAGAAGTAAAATGGTTAACTGTAGAGAAACAGACTGACTCTGATTCCTGTGCAGTGGTGGTGACAGGAACCAGGGGTCAAACTCAAAAGTGTATATACACCAGTAAGAACAGCAAATCTGATTAGAACAGATGTAAATAATCATACATACAATACAAAGTAACATGAATATGTTATTGTGAGAGAAGTAGATCAGATCTTGAGCTCCAGTTTGAAGAACAAAGTGTGGTTCCAGATTTCTCCTGGACGCCCCTGACATTGTATGAATGTGTTCAGTTCCTTCAGCAGCAAATCTTGATTTATCTTAATGAAGTACTGAGCAGTCAAAGCTGGTATTAGATGAGAACTGTAAACAATACTGGGTTGTTTATAGAAGGAGAAGCTTAGAAAGGGTTAAATTAACACACTGGGGCATGTAAAAGCACTACTTACTGTATATTTATATATATAAATAACATTTCATGGAATATCTTTCTATGAGGAAGCTTTTAGAGGTGGACGTCTGGTTCCATTCACCACCACTGTGAGCAGTTCTGACTGTAAGTTTCTCTAGAACGGAGCGCTTCACACCAAACCAGGTATTACAAAGGAATTTTGAAAATGGGTTGGATTTCCCTTTTAAAGGCAACACATGAACTCGTAGAGTTCGCATACTTTGGGATATTTTGTGCATTCAACAGGATTTGGATTTGCCGAAATTTTGAAAGATGGGTGGAATTCCCCTTTAAACGTATGACTGCTGGTTCTCTCGGACTGAAGAACCGAATGGACTCAGTTGACTTACTTGATTTAAACGTGCGCACCATTTCCACACTCACCTATCACACATAACATCAGCACAGTTATTGATTATCAGTTTATTTACTTTTGGCGCGTGCTGACGATCTAAATCAGTTCAGGTCAGCGCGTGCATCACGCAGTTGCTCTTAATCTGGCCCGGAGCGAGCAAAGCGACTTCTGAATGTTTGGCAGACATGACACAGCACTCTGGAGGGCTCACCGTGAAGTCCGGAGTGGGCAGCGAGCGCGCGAACGCACTTTTGTTGAGTTGCGCGAGCAGAAGCGAAGCTGTCATGTCACCTGGCACGTGCTCGGCGCGTCTCCTACACTAAGCCGTCACGAGCTTCTCCTGATGGCTTTGTAACCGCTGCGCTTGCAGTTTCTGCAGTTTCCCGCGCGCACACCTACATGCACCCCGAGCTGCAGACAGAACAGCACGCGCAAAGCATGCGCAAGGAGGGTGAAAGAAGAGAAAACCTTCCTCTTACCGCGAAGGAGTGAGAACGCACGAGCTGCGCAACACCAGAGATGTGAAACTTCACCCTCAGACCACCTGAGCTGCTCCTGCTGCTCCTGCTGCTCCTCCACTGAAGCGCAGCTACAGACAGACAGCAGCGCTGCCGAGCTTCTCCTTAAGAACCTCCATCCTCCACCCCCACCACAGCTCAGCCAATCACAGCCTCAGCTTCACTTTTCGGTCTAATTTGCATATCAGATTTACATATAAGGCTAATATTATAATAATAAACAATGTAAAGATAATAGCAGTAATGATACAATCTATAGATTAAATAATAGTTTGTTGTTTAGTTTGTTGATGGTTTAGTTCAGGGCTGCGCAGATCACTGCAGTGCTGAGAATGACCCACCTCCCTAATAGTATCTGCTCTGTGGTGGTCCTGTGGGGGTCCTGATCATTAAAGAACAGAGTAATAAAGTATACAGAGAATCAGATGAACTACAGTCTGTAAGTGGAGGTCCTGTATGGTCAGTGGAGCTGATACAGTGGACAGTGAGTGTAGAAATAAGGAGTCCATGTATCTACACTCATTATCCACAGGACATTCTCAGCACTGTGTTAGTGTGTGGTGTGTTGTGCTGGTGTAAGTGGATCAGACACAGCAGTGCTGCTGCTGAAGTGTTTAAACACCTTCTCAGTGTCACTGCTGGACTGAGAATCGTCCAGACAGCAGTGTCCCGTGGGCGGTGTCCTGTGTCCACTGATGAAGGACTAGAGGAACACAAACAGATGAGCTACTGTCTCTGACTTTACATCTACAAGGTGGACCAGCAAGTAGTAGGAGTGTCTAATAGAGTGGACAGTGAGTGGTCTGATCCACTCACACCAGCACAATACATACTAACACACCACCACGTCAGTGTCACTGCAATGATGAGAATGACCCACCTCCCTAATAGTAGCTGCTCTGTGGTGGTCCTGATCATTAAAGAACAGAGTAATAAAGTGTACAGAGAATCAGATGAACTACAGTCTGTAAGTGGAGCTCTTGTATGATCAGTGGAGCTGATCCAGTGGACAGAGTGTGTGTACATATAAGTTGGTGTTTTTAATGTTATGGCTGATCTGCATGTATATACATTTACACTCTATGATTTGGTCGTAGAATGAAGCGTTTTTGGTGAGCTCATGAATAATTAGATGAACTCTGCTGTGATTGGCTGGTTTACAGTGAGACGCAATGATGAGAAGCAGCATAGACTAAATAAAATGAACCTCTATGTAAATAAGCTCCGTTCTCATACTATATAAGGAAGAAGTACAATCCTTCCTTAACACAACAATGGACTGACGGGTCTCTAAAGAAAGTTGTTTCTTTCTGGTCATTGTGAGTCGGTCAGCAAGCCATCAACTGCTGATCTTCAGATACTAAACTAACCTAGAATGTTGTTCCCTTTTATACTCACTTATTAGTAGAATGTTTTTCAGCTGTGATCACAATTGAGCAAGAGTGTCCTAACAACCAATTAGTCCAATAACATCCTTAACTTGGATTGGTGGTCGTACCAGGAGATTTAGACAGAGGACTGAGAATTACTGATAATAGAACTATATGCAAAATAAGCCTCTATACAAAAATAGACTTTAATACAAACATTTTTATTCTTTAAAAATCATCTGATACACCATATTGTTTGTGAATTGCATGAAAATTGCATAAAATGAAACTCTAAAGTGATCCTAAACTTTTGAGTGGTAATGTATGTATATATACATACATATATATATATAACCAGCCTGGTGACCAGAAGGTTGCCTGTATAAGCCTATGAACCAATAGGACACGATTGAAGTGCCCTTGAGCAAGGCCCCTAACCTCTGACTGCTCCCCGGGCACTGTGGTCAGGCTGCCCACCACTCTAGGCAAGTGTCACTGTCCCCTAGTGTGTCTGTTCACTAGTGTGTGTGTATATGTGAGTATTTCAACGCACAGATGGGTTAAATGTGGAGATCTTGAATTTCCCTCTGGGATCAATAAACTATCATCATCTATTTAGTTAGCTATGATAGTAATGTGAAGCTTACATGGAGGTGGTTTTAATAAAGAGCTGGGTGAGTCTGGAGATCCTTTAATAAGTGGTCTGGATGAGTTCACATGCTGTGGATAATGTTCTCCAGTAAACACTAGAGAGAGAAGATGAAAGTCACTACTCTGCTGATAGATATGGTGTCATTTTCTGATTCGTGATTCGAGACGCTCTCAGTCCACTAGTGTCCGTTTCACTCTCCACAGCCCAAACACTGAGCCCCGGGCAAGGGCAGGTGGCCATGCGGCCATCTGTGCCACCTGCTGCCACTTCCTCCACATTCTGCCAGTCTTCTGCTGTGCCAGTCATGGACGCCACCCTCTCCACAGGGGCGGAGCATACACGACTGATCTATCTCCAGCCGTACGGTCACACAAAAACACACATGACCATAATTAGAGTTACATAACTGTCTGCTGGGGAGCGGCGTGACAGCAGGACAGTGAAGATGCATCACCGTATGGAACTGAAGGTCTGTTAAAGTTTATTAAGAAGCTGTTTTTTTGTTGTTTATATTCTGCTACAGGGTAAACAAACCCTTTGGTCACATTCGTTTGTTTAAAAAATGATTCTGATACCAAAATAATAAAAATCTAATGGGATGAGGGTAAAAATTTAATTTCATGCTGCATTGAATTGCTAACAGAGCATATATACCAACAATAGCAGCTAGGTTTGTTTAAAAAGTGAGAATTTAGGCTTTCGTATTAATTTATGTGCAGCATCCCACGACAGGTCATGGGAGTGCAACAGGTCTGACCATGCAGAGCGGCCAGTGAAGCTCCTAGGACTCAGTTATATACATATTATTATGCCAAGCTGTGGGGCTGCTGGTGCTGTCTTGCTGGAGGTGGCAACTAGTACTGAGCTGTGTTCAATAAAAGAGCATTTGCCTCTTCTTCTACACCACACTGGAGTAAGATGTGGGATACTGTCTCCATCAGAGGTCTAGAGAAGAATGGCACTTCCACAAACTTGAAGGCAAAACAGCAGAGAAGACTGAGGCCGGAAGAGGCATTGAGGCAAGAATGGCCAGCGAAGACGACAAAGGAGGCAGCTGTCAGCAGAGCCCAGCAGGTGAGCAGCATAAGAGAGAGCAGCAGAGACTCTTTACCTGCTGGAGGAACAGTGTGAGGAACCTAGTGGCACCATCATGGTCCTCCAGCAACAGATTGAGTTTGGGGTGTGATGATTAGACAGGCATGTCCACGTGGTGGCGCTACCTGGGTGCGATGCTGCCAGAGGAGGTGATCCGGCATGGGTAGCTCACTCGGCCAGCCTTCGAGCAGTCACAGCCCAGGCAAGGAGTACCAGTGTGCAGACAGAGTGGAGGATACAGAGCTTAGTCTCTCCATCGTGCCATGATAAGGAAGAAGACGAGACCCCAACAGAGGTCTAGCGATATTTCTAGTTCCAAAGACATTCATTTGTGTTTGCAATTTGATGATAGATACTGTATTCCAGATACTGTAGATCCCAGAGAGAAGTTCAAGATCTCCGCAATTAACCCATCCGTGCAGTGAAACACTCACATACACACACACACACACACACACACACTAGTAAACACTAGTTTTGGGTTAGGGCACTTTAGACATGTCCTGTTGGTTCATGGGATCGAAACGGCAACCTTCTGGGTTATATATATATATATATATATATATATATATATATATATATATATATATATATATATATATATATATATATATATATATATTAATTACAGAAAATCACAGAAGATATACTATTGATGTAATATTATCATGCAAAATGCAACTATTATTAAAAAATAGTCCTACTATTAAAACACGCCACTATATAAACAGGTTTCTCAATGCTTACAATAGCATTGCACCCTTGTGCTGCTTGTTATTGTTGGAGTGGAGCTGAAAACGGATTACAACACTGCCATCTAGTGGTCAAAGGTTTAAACACAACACACAATGATTCACTGTCTGCCTGGAATCTGTGTATCCATACTGTGTTTTTGAGAATCGATACAGTATCACCAAACATAATATCCCCATATTCGATATTTTCGATATTTTCTTACACCCCTAATATATATATACATATATAAAAAGTTTGGGATCACAGTGAAAGATTCTTGTGTTTAATGGAGTATCTTCTTCCTTAACACAACAATGGACTGACGGGTCTCTAAAGAAAGTTGTTTCTTTCTGGTCATTTTGAGTCGGTCAGCAAGCCATCAACTGCTGATCTTCAGATACTAAACTAACCTAGAATGTTGTTCCCTTTTATACTCACTTATTAGTAGAATGTTTTTCAGCTGTGCATCACAATTGAGCAAGAGTGTCCTAACAACCAATTAGTCCAATAACATCCTTAACTTGGATTGGTGGTCGTACCAGGAGATTTAGACAGAGGACTGAGAATTACTGATTATAGGACTATATGTAAAATAAGCCTCTATACAAAAATAGACTTTAATACAAACATTTATATTCTTTAAAAATCATCAGATACACTTACATTAATTGTGAAATGAACAATATTGTTTGTGAATTGCATGAAAATTGCATGAATTGCATGAAATGAAATTGAAAGTGAGCGGTAAGATATATATATATACATGCATACATACATTATATATATATATATATATATATATATATATATATATATATATATATATATATATATATATATACATACATACTAGCAGTACTGGAGATTTTGCTGACTATACAGCAAAATTACTCTCAGAGCTCCATCCCAGGTCCCAATCTGTAACAGGCACACATGAAGAGGAGGGAGGAAGAGAGGAAAGAGAATGAGGCCTGAAAGAGAGAGAGAGCGAGAAAGACAGCGAGCCATAGCAGGTGGTTTGAACAAATCAATACCTTTCATAATGAGATCTGAGAGGGTGTCATAAGACAGACCCCCCCACATCACCCCCACCACCCCCCGGTCTCTGCATGCCCCTTCTTCCATAAAGAACACCACCTTCCTCAGCAAGTGCCCAGTGCCCGCCTCATTAACCTTCAGAGGGCTTCGCAAGACTTTGCTTTCGTCTGGCTGGAGATGCACTGCGGTGTTGTTTGAGGGAGAACATAGGTTCCTCTTTCAAATGCTCTGCTGAACTAGACCCCCCAAAACCTCCACATGGTCCAGAAGGTGTCGGGGTCGGTATATTGATGCATTAAAGAGGGAAAATGACCAGAGATGGATGCTTTTGTCAATTTGCAGAGCAGAGCAGCTCAGACATGCCTGGGGTCTGTTTGCCCGAGCACTCCGCGGTGAAAACCATCAATATTAACCATTTATTAACATCAAACTGCCCTCTGAGGGTGTCACTGTCCAAAGAAACCCATGTTGCTGCATAGTGTGAACACAGCAGATGTTATTTACATTGTGTGAAAGTTTAATGATGACTGGACCAATAGAAATGCTCCAAAATCACTTTTAATAAAACCTCTTTCCATTGACTTCCATTGAAAGTTAGACATGTTTTTGTTCTCTCCTGTAAAGTTACTATTTTGGGGACACTTGTTTTTCTTTGGGCAGAGATGATATAATATTTGCGATCAGCTCAAGCAGTCAGATGACGAGCCAAATCAAAGTACAGAAAAGGAATATGTCATGAGTTGTGATTGGCATTAACTTTGCAGATGGAGATACTCTGGCCGAATTTCTAAGTAAACATATTTCTAAAGGCGTTATTGACATGAACATCTCATCAGATGTTGGTAACAACCCATCCAATCCATACATACAAAGAAATACAAACATAGATGTCCATAAATGAAGTTATGTGAACACATGAAGAACGACAAGCCTATAAACTCATTACCAAGGTTCCATGCAAGCAACATCTCTTGATGGGTAAAACCAGTGAGCTCTCTCAAGACCTTTACAACCTTATTGCTGCAAAGCATATTGATGGCATTGGTTACAGAAGAATCTCTAAACTAATGAAGTTTCCAGTGAGCACTGCTGGGGCTCCAGGTGCTCCCGCAAGATTCCAGACAGAGGAGTGAAAAAAATGATCAGAAGAGTTGTCCAAGAGACAAGGAACACCCATGGAGAGATACAGAAAGACCTGGAATCAGCAGGTACAACTGTTTCAAAGAAAACAATAACAATAATGGACTCAACCGCCATGGCCTGTATGCACGGCCACCATGCAAGACTCCACTGCTGAAGAAAAAGCATGTGTTGAAGAATGTTTAAAGAACCGGACTATGAAACATACACAGACTCCATTTCCCATAATCCCTCCGGAGATTGCGGGTCTGTCACACCACCTCATACAGCCAATCACATGCGCTCCGGATCTCTGGAGTATTAACTACCATCAGCTGTCACCCATCATGTCACCCCTTCATAAACCCTTCCTAGCCACAGATCCAGTGTGAAGTTTTGCTATTGTGTTTTCGTGCTGACTAAGCGTTCATCTGTCTGTTTGTCTCTCCGTGTTTGACCTGTTTTGCTTTCCCAGTTTTTGTGATTTGGATCTGTCTTTGATATATCTGCTTTCCCGGTATTTGACCCTGCTCTTTATTTCCGTTTGCCGAGTCCTCGTGTTCTGTTTATCTATCTCTGGTTTTGACTCCCGCCTGTCCAACTACTGATTTAGCCTGTCCTGTGTTTATTAAAGAACCTTGACCTGCATCTACCTGCTTTTGTTTAAGAGCCTGACATTACTCAACAACAATTGGACAAGCCTGTGAAATACTGGGAGAGTATAGTCAGTCAGATGAGACCAAAATTGAACTCTTTGGAAGCCATAATACACACCAGTTTGGAGGTCAAAAAGCTGCATATCACCCTAAAAACACCACATCAACAGCATACGGCACTGGCACGCTTCATATCATTGAAGGAAGGATGAATGGATGAATGGACAAATATACAGAGACATTCTTGATAAACATCTGCTGCCATCTACCAGAATGATGAAGATGAAACGGGGGTGGTGTCACATCCTGTTTGTATTCTTGTTTAAGCCCTACCACTCAGCGAGGTCTCGAGGTGCGTCCAAAATCTCCTACTAGTCAGTAGGTACTGGATTAGAGTCAGTACGTGCTGCTCGAGCGTCAGACTAGTAGGTAATTTCAGTAGGAGAGTTTTAGTAGCTACACAATCTCAGACGTACTACGTCCACCATTTTACCAGCGTCCTGTGACTGAAGACGTCAGACCACCGTAAAAGTCCTGCTATTCATTTAAAATCTCGTTTACTGACAGATTTAGATCTTTTAGTGACTCTGATCTGTGTTTTTATCTGATTATGTATCAGACGGTGTGGAGCTGTAGATCAGAGAAGATGAAACGGGAGACATACTAGCCGCACTCGCCTACTGATTTACTACTGTGTAGTAGGTAAGTAGGCGATTTCGGACACACCTTCAGTCTCCAGAGTACTAGGTAACCCAGGGCACACTCACACACACCCACCCCCTCACACCTGACAATCATTACACACATCACAGGTAGCTCATTAGCCAGTCCTTATAATGTCTTTGTTTACATCCCCCTGCCCCAAGCCATCGTGTACATCCTGTACATTTGCACTCCTGGACAGTATTAAACATTATTTAACATTTACTTAAATACAATCTTTGCATATTTATTTATTTTTTAATAAATATCCCAGTACTGTCATGTATCTACTGATACCCGTTTTTCTCTTACACATTACCTAATTTATTACTGCACTACCTTTTTACCTACGGTCAGGGTGTATAGTTTTTATTCATACATTCTTGTATATATTCTTTTTGACTGTTGGAATTCTTTATTCTTCTTTAGTTATACTGTGTTATATACCTTATTGTTTTTTTGTACTGTGTAACTGCTACTGGCTGCTAAATTTCCTTCGGGATCAATAAAGTATCTATCTATCTATCTATCTATCTATCTATCTATCTATCTATCTATCATGAATATCTGTTATTGTTATATGCTCCTTGTGTCTCCGCCCCTCACCTGTGCCATGTTCAGGATTCCTCCCGTTTCAGCTGTTCCTTGTTGTCCTTGTCTATTTAAACCCTCTGTTTTGCCTCTGTGTGATGTTCTTGTCACGTGTGGACTTTAATAAAGAAAACCTGCACTTATATCCACTGTTCCTGCCTTTGTCTGTTCCATACGCAATAGGTGGACATTTCAGCAGGACAATGATCCCAAACACATCGCCAAGGAACCTCTCAATAGGATTCAGAGAAAGAAAATAGAGTTGCAGGGACGGCTCAGCCAATCAGCCAGACCTGAGTCCAACAGAAAATCTATGGAAGGAGCTAAAGCTCAGAATTTGTAGAAGGAGTCTATGGAACATTTGGGACTTGAAGAGAGTTTGTGTGGAAGAATGGGTCAAAATCACACCTGAGCTGTGCAGACACACAGGAGGCGTCTGTTTACATTCAAGTAGCGAATGTAAACAGTATTGTATGTAAACTACATTATTGCAGTTTACATACATTATTGTTTACATTTGTTACTTGCAACTTGCACTTTATGGCTGCTGCTCTTCATACTTGCACATAAAAGCACACATAACTTTTTATTTGTATTTTTCAACTATATAAAAAATACTTTCATTTACTTCAACTATCTTTTATCTTTATCTATTGGTGAATGGAGGAACAGCAAAGTACGAATTTCAGTGTACAGTGTAACTGTCTGTTTTGCTGTGCACATGACAATAAAACTCTTGAAGTTGAAGCTGTCTTCACCAGCAAAGGTTTTTTTAGGAAGTATTAAATAAATTTCATTTCTCCTTATTACACAAAACTTAATTAATGGACATCTATGGTTCTTTGCATGTGTGGATTGGATGGATTGTTATCGACTTCTAGTGAGAATTTCATAAATTTCATGAATTTCATGTCATGTTTAACATGAAAGGGCAATTCCATTGATTCTTTCTTGTAAAGTTCTTTATTGTAAATATGTAAAGGAAGTCATGCAGAGTGCTCTGAGAAGTGTTTGTATACATCAGACAAACATCTTTTATGTTAGTTTTCAGAATGTCAGGTGTAAAACACAAGGAGGTTGTTAATCAGTTGAATTTGAGTTAAAATAAAGTACAAATATGTGTGCAGTGCCGGGTCCGCACGACTGGGATCGGGAACACCTGCAATAAAAGAAAATTATTTACTTCGAAATTTGTTTACTTAGAAAATTGGTGACATGTTCATTACTTATTTCACCCGCTGTATATCACCATTAAGCTGAGCTGAATGCTGATCTGACCAGGTCAGTAACCAGAGAGAGTTGAATCTGTCCTTGTACAAAAATGCTGACTTCAGTACGACAAACAAATAACGCGTTAACATCAAAGAAAATAGTAGATTAAACAAAAACGCTGAGTAATAGAAAGACAACACCTTAATAAATCACCCCCACCTTTCAGACCAGACAACCTTGAGAGCCTCATTCAGAAGACACTGACGCTGCTTGACTGCGTGCTGTATTACACACACTGTCACTTCCCCCCATCAAACCAAAGTCATCCTATACTTTGTCATCCTCCACTGTTTAACATGAAAGGGCAATTCCATTGATTTTCCCAAAGTTCTTTATTGTTAATATGTAAAGGAAGTCATGCAGAGTGCTCTGAGAAGTGTTTGTATACACCAGACAAACACTTTTTATGTTAGTTTTCAGAATGTCACAAGGACGTTGTTAATCAGTTGAATTTGAGTTAAAGTACAAAGCTACGTATCTACGAGCAGTGCCAGGTCGGCATGACTGGATCAGGAATGCCTGCACTAAAACATATGGCCAAAATACAAGCAGGGCATCATGAGGCACCAGAGTATCTGAAGCAAACTCACTATTTTTTTCAGATTTGCCACAATGTTACTTTTATCAACACTACATACAAAGAAATGGCCTTAAACGTGTCCCTTTACTGTGGATGGGTATGTGTAGGGTGTTGTCAGGCAAAATAGTCCCCACAGAAAACTTTTTTCAGAATCTTCCCATCATAACATAACGTGACGTGACCTCAGAAGACACATGTTGGTTCACTAGTTGGTTTGGATAGTTAATAAAATGTGTGTATTTGAGGAGACCCCTGGTTCCCATCACCACCACTGTAAACATCATCACCACCACTGTAAACAACATCACCACCACTGTAAACATCATCACCACCACTGTAAACATCATCACCACCACTGTAAACACCATCACCACCACTGTAAACATGATCACCACCACTGTAAACACCATCACCACCACGGTAAACAACATCACCACCACTGTAAACATCATCACCACCACTGTAAACACCATCACCACCACTGTAAACATGATCACCACCACTGTAAACATCATCACCACCACGGTAAACAACATCACCACCACTGTAAACATCATCACCACCACTGTACACTACATCACCACCACTGTAAACATCATCACCACCACTGTAAACACCATCACCACCACTGTAAACACCATCACCACCACCACTGTAAATATTATCACCACCACTGTAAACACCCATCATCACCACCACTATAAATATTATTACCACCACTGTACACACCATTACCACCTCTGTACACATCACCACCACCACTATAAACATCATCACTACCACTGTAAATATCATCACCACCACTGTAAACATCAACACCACCACAGTAAACATCAACACCACCACAGTAAACACCATCACCACCACTGTACACATCACCACCACCACTATAAACACCATCACAACCACCACTGTACACTACATTACCACCACTGTAAACACCATCACCACCACTGTAAACATCATCACCACCACTGTAAACACCATCACCACCACTGTACACTACATCACCACCACAGTAAATATTATCACCACCACTGTAAACACCCATCATCACCACCACTATAAATATTATTACCACCACTGTACACACCATTACCATCTCTGTACACATCACCACCACCACCACTATAAACATCATCACTACCACTGTAAATATCATCACCACCACTGTAAACACCATCACCACCACTGTAAACATCAACACCACAACTGTAAACATCAACACCACCAGAGTAAACATCAACACCACCACTGTAAACACCATCACCACCACTGTACACATCACCACCACCACTATAAACACCATCACAACCACCACTGTACACTACATCACCACCACTGTAAACACCATCACCACCACTATAAACATCATCACTACCACTGTTAATATCATCACCACCACTGTAAACATCAACACCACCACTGTACACTACATCACCACCACTGTAAACATCATCACCACCACTGTAAACACCATCACCACCACTGTAAACACCATCACCACCACTGTACACAACATCACTATCACTGTTAATATCATCACCACCACTGTAAACACCATCACCACCACTGTAAACATCAACACCACCACTGTAAACATCAACACCACCACAGTAAACATCAACACCACCACTGTAAACACCATCACCACCACTGTACACATCACCACCACCACTATAAACACCATCACAACCACCACTGTACACTACATCACCACCACTGTAAACACCATCACCACCACTGTAAACATCATCACCACCACTGTAAACATCATCACCACCACTGTAAACACCATCACCACCACTGTACACAACATTACCACCACTGTAAACACCATTACCACCACTGTACACAACATCACCACCAATGTAAACACCATCACCACTACTGTACACTATATCACCACCACTGTACACAACATCACCACCACTGTAAACACCATCACCACCACTGTAAACATCATCACTGTGGGGTTTATAGTAGATACTGTGAGGTTTATAGTAGATACTGTGGGGTTTATAGTAGATACTGTGGAGTTTATAGTAGATACTGTTGGGTTTATAGTAGATACTGTGGGGTTTATAGTAGATACTGTGGAGTTTATAGTAGATACTGTTGGGTTTATAGTAGATACTGTGGGGTTTATAGTAGATACTGTGGAGTTTATAGTAGATACTGTTGGGTTTATAGTAGATACTGTGGGGTTTTTAGTAGATACTGTGGGATTTATAGTAGATACTGAATAATTTATAGTAAAAACTGAGGTTTAAAGTAGATAATGAGGAGTTAATGGTAGATACGGTGGGGTTTATAGTAGATACTGTGGGGTTTATAGTAGATACTGTGGGATTTATAGTAGATACTGTGGGGTTTATAGTAGATACTGTGGGATTTATAAGAGTAACTGTGGAGTTTATAGTAGATACTGTTGGGTTTATAGTAGATACTGTGGGGTTTATAGTAGATACTGTGGAGTTTATAGTAGATACTGTGGAGTTTATAGTAGATACTGTTGGGTTTATAGTAGATACTGTGGGGTTTATAGTAGATACTGTGGAGTTTATAGTAGATACTGTTGGGTTTATAGTAGATACTGTGGGGTTTATAGTAGATACTGTGGAGTTTATAGTAGATACTGTTGGGTTTATAGTAGATACTGTGGGGTTTTTAGTAGATACTGTGGGATTTATAGTAGATACTGAATAATTTATAGTAAAAACTGAGGTTTAAAGTAGATAATGAGGAGTTAATGGTAGATACGGTGGGGTTTATAGTAGATACTGTGGGGTTTATAGTAGATACTGTGGGATTTATAGTAGATACTGTGGGGTTTATAGTAGATACTGTGGGATTTATAAGAGTAACTGTGGAGTTTATAGTAGATACTGTTGGGTTTATAGTAGATACTGTGGGGTTTATAGTAGATACTGTGGAGTTTATAGTAGATACTGTGGAGTTTATAGTAGATACTGTTGGGTTTATAGTAGATACTGTGGGGTTTATAGTAGATACTGTGGAGTTTATAGTAGATACTGTTGGGTTTATAGTAGATACTGTGGGGTTTATAGTAGATACTGTGGAGTTTATAGTAGATACTGTTGGGTTTATAGTAGATACTGTGGGGTTTTTAGTAGATACTGTGGGATTTATAGTAGATACTGAATAATTTATAGTAAAAACTGAGGTTTAAAGTAGATAATGAGGAGTTAATGGTAGATACGGTGGGGTTTATAGTAGATACTGTGGGGTTTATAGTAGATACTGTGGGATTTATAGTAGATACTGTGGGGTTTATAGTAGATACTGTGGGATTTATAGTAGATACTGTGGGGTTTATAGTAGATACTGTTGGGTTTATAGTAGATACTGTGGGGTTTATAGTAGATACTGTGGGATTTATAGTAGATACTGTGGGGTTTATAGTAGATACTGTGGGATTTATAGTAGAAACTGTGGGGTTTATAGTAGATACTGTGGGATTTATAGTAGATACTGAATAATTTATAGTAAAAACTGTGAGGTTTAAAGTAGATAATGAGGAGTTAATAGTAGATACTGTGGGGTTTATAGTAGATACTGCAGGGTTTATGGTAGATACTGTGGAGTTAATAGTAGATACTGTGGAGTTAATAGTAGATACTGTGGGGTTTATAGTAGATACTTTGGGGTTTATAGTAGATACTTTGGGGTTTATAGTAGATACTGTGAAGTTAATAGTTGTCACTGGTCAGTTGTCAGTCATCAATACAGAATAGGTGCTGCTTTATAGTTGGTCTGTAGGAACATCATGTTATTCTTTCTATTTTTCCTTTTGACTCACACGGTGGATTAAACAGTCAAATTCTGCTTTTGTATCCAATATACATCCAGCGACTGAGAGCAAATTACATCACTGAATACGCCACACAGGACATAAGAGGATAAATAAAGATGCTGATGTGAGAGTTCGTCCCTCAGATCATCACACTGTCATACAACGGCTTTACAGAAGGTTCCATAGAGAGCAGACATGTAATCGTCTTACTGCTGCTGCTGACTGGACACCAGCTCAATGGTTTTGTGCCGTCCAAGCTACTTTTAAGTAAGCAGCCTTCAAACAAACTGACCACAGTCCCTGTCCGCAGGCAGTTTAAGCAGGACGGGGTAACGTGACCTTTAACCCCAATGTGGGATTAATTTTTCAGCATGTAGGCTACTTTAATGTCAACGTAGTGAAGGATAATATACTACTGTAAAACTTGGCACTTATGTCCAGCTCAAGAGCTAAACCACACTGCCCTACAACCTCCATTAGCACAGCGCTATGAAGGGCTAAGCATGGAGCCTATTGGCATTACACGTGAAATAAAGGCATTAATAGTGAGTTTGTGCCTCCTTTGCCGCAGTAAAGGCCTCTACTCTTCTGGGAAAGCTTGGAACATTGCTGTCAGAATTTGATTGCATTCAGGTACTGATGTTGGATCATCACTCCAACCCATCTCAAACTCCATCACTCTAGAGAACACTGCTCCACAGCCAGGTACGAGGGTGTAGGTCTGCTTTGGAAAGCGGTTGGGACACAAATTTGTTCCATTGTGTTTCATGGAATTCTACATACGCTCAGGGCTCCAGCGGGTCCTCTCTTTCTCTTCTCTCTTCCTGGCCTGGACTCTGGTGCGCTGTTGTTCTTTGTCAAGGTAATATTAAAGCACACAGGTCTGTCTCAACCTTCCTGGATCATGAACTTGGTGTGAGGGGGTCTAAGGATCTTCAAAGCTATGTCTTCTGGAGTCTCCTAGGGCCAACACGTCTGGAGTGAAGATCCAGACTAGCACAAATAACAATCTCCTATGAAAGATGGACACAGGATATTGTGTACACTGACCAGGAGAGGGTTACCAGAGCTTACGTTCTGGGAGAGTCTGCTGGCCAGGCAGCCCACGTAACCCTGTCAGACACCGGGGAACCCTTTGGGCCCACCACCTGCAAGGCTCAGCGTGGAGAACCATTGCATAAGGAATTTTTCTGCATAATTTGAACGCAACACTTATATTGTTTGAATATTTTGTGGTGATTGGACCAATAGAAATGCTCCAAAATCATTTTTAATAATAAAAGCTCTTCACATTAACTTGCGTTGAAAGTTTGCAATGTTTTTGTCTTCTCCTGTAAAGTTATTATTTTGGATATACCTATTTTTCTTTGCACAGCGACAATATACTACTTGTAATATAATATAATACAGCTCAAGCAGCTGCATTCAGGAGGTTGTGTAATAACTGTGATGAGCCTCGTTAAAGTACAGAAGAAGAATATGTTATGATTTTGTGATTTGCATTGACTTTGCAGATGAAGATGCTCTGAAGAACAACAGCAGTGTCACTAGGAAGCTGAGCTGAATGCTGATCTGACCAGGTCAGTAACCAGAGAGAGTTGAATCTGTCCTTGTACAAAAATGCTGACTTCAGTACGACAAACAAATAACGTGTTAACATCAAAGAAAAGAGTAGATTAAACAGAAATGCTGAGTCATAGAAAGAGAACACCTTAATAAATCACCCCCAGCTGATTAATAGAATATATTAATAGTGAGTTTGCGCCTCCTTTGCTGCAGTAACACTCTTTACTCCTCTGGCTTGGAAGCTTGGAACGCTACTGTAAGGATTGGGTTGCATTCAGGTCCTGATGTTGGATCATCAGTTCTGGATCACTCCAACTCATCGCAAAGCTCCATCACTATGTCATCTAAAGCAGTTTGCTCCTGGTAGGGTCTCCTAGGGTGAACAGGTCTGGAGTGAACAGGTCTGGTTGCTGCAGTAACAGTCTCTACTCTTCTGGCAAAGCTTGGAAGCTTGAAACACTACTGTAAGGATTGGGTTGCAGGACTTTATGTTGGATCAACTCATCGCAAAGCTCCATCACTATGTCATCTATAGTAGTTTGCTCCTGGTAGGTTCTCCTAGGGTGAACAGGTCTGGGGTGAAGACCCAGACTAACACGATCCACAATCCCCAATGAAAGACAATATTGTGTACGCTGCCCAGGTGAGGGTTACATTGGCCCAGCCCTGGAGTCAGGCCTGGGGGCAGTGTTCCTCTGCGGGCAACTGGTGGCCAGGCAGTCCATGTAACACCGGTCAGATGTTGGGGAACCCTGTGGGTCCACCAACCGCAAAGTTCAGCATAAGGAACTGGTGCAGTGCTTCATAGCTTCTCTGCTTTCCTTACTGCAACTGTGACCCTGGACTAAGCAGTATTAGAAGAAGAAGATGATGATGCTGATGCTGATGAGGTTTTTTAAACAGTGCTGAAATCAGAATAATGGGATCTTTAAAGTACCAGCCCAGCTCACAGTGCAGCCTCTTACCTGCTCACCTCTCTTTCCCGGCCTGGTCTGAGCTTTCTCTCTTTCTCTTTCTTACAGTGTGCATAGTGGTACAAATTCATTAATCTCAACAGTCATGCCTAACGAGTGTCAATTCATAAGCAGTACAGCGATAATATATAAACTTATGTATAATTAATAGTTTGGTATTAAACACAGAGACTACTTCTTATGGTTTAATAGATGACTGAGGGATTGCAGTGGGAACTAGCCGGATACAGCTAAGTGGAGTTGGGCTGTACCGTATTTCTTCCCCTGCTATTTCCTGTCCAGAGCGGCTTGATGGCTATCTTCAGTCACCACCTCTTTATTTCCATCACACCCACCCACTCCCACCCACCCAGCCTCAAAAAACTGCCTGCTCTCTGCTTCATAGGCCATTAAGTACTATATTAATGGAGTCATTATCCCAGACTGGCTAGTTTAAATTCTGAACTCTCTCCTGCCTCTATGTGTGAATGTGGTCACACTTTTCTTGTTGTTTCCATCTGTAGATAAACAGCTGAGTGTGTATGTGTGTTCATATGTGGGCTTTAAAGGATCATTTGGCCAAAAAATCTAGTAGTCAATCAGTTAACCAACATATCCAGTATCTGAAATCTTTAGTTGTTTATGTATGTCTGATAAATAATCTCAAATAAGCTTGTTTTAAGGGTCAAAAATCAGAAATTGCTACATTTTTTGTAAACGTTTATGACTTTTC
Organism: Megaleporinus macrocephalus; assembly: GCA_021613375.1. Lineage (NCBI taxonomy): Eukaryota > Metazoa > Chordata > Actinopteri > Characiformes > Anostomidae > Megaleporinus > Megaleporinus macrocephalus. The sequence continues at coordinate 39,369,586 of CM038721.1, read as the reverse complement.
TCTGGGCCAAAGAATAGAAATGATCCAAAAATGTATCATTTAGTGCTAAATAAAGACAGAATAGCTGTTTTCTTTACAGTTTATAGAGTTCTTATGTGAGCCTGGCTGTAGGAGTATACTGATTGGCATCACATGGATTCCCAATGGCTGTATGATGTAGTGCATGCTGGGTATTGTGGTGAGGGAGCACAGATTAATAAAAATTAAAGAAATACAAAATTGTGTATTTTATTAACGCTTAGAAGCACAGGGTCATTTTGTGCAATTGTATTGGTATTTGGCTCAAAAACAATTACAATAATAAAGTATTTACATGATATATATGTATAGTAATTTATATTCCATTTTATATACCACCCCCTTATCTTACATTCTGTGTACACCTACATTCTATTTATTTATATACCACCACATGTACAATAACTTCAAATTGTTAGTCATTTTCTGGTTGGATGCTAACTGCACTTCATTGGCTTTGTACCTGTACTCTGCTTAATGACAATAAAGTTGAATCTAATCTAATCTATTGATGCACACATGCCATATGTTGTTATGGCCAGAAGACCCTCGGCTACTCAGATAGTTTACATGTATATACTAAAAGGATAGTGATATCTTCATAAAAAAAATGCATGTCTTGCAAAAGTCAAAGATGGTCAGAGGTTTAGCGATCTGTGAAAAACTGCATTAAAAGATTGTAAAACAATTAAAAAAAATGTTCCTCATAGTAAAATTGTGAAGACTTTGGATATCCCACCATCTACAGTACATAATATCATCAAAAGATTCAGAGAATCTGGAGAAATCCCTGTGCGCAAGGGACAAGGCCGACTTTGAGACGATTGCTCTCATCAAGTTATGAGTTAATAATTTTCCTGAAATGGAAAATTTCTCACTTTCAACATCTGCTATGTGTTCTATGGATCTATAAGATTTGCAGATCACTGTATTCTGTTTTTATTTACATTCCAACTAGGAATTGGGGTTGTAAATGTATTTGCTTTGCTTCTGTTTGATAGGTAAGTTAGTTTTGCCCTTCAATCTAAGGGAGCTTTCTTCTGTTTGTTATTCTACCAACTCGACTACTGGATCTCTGGGAAATAAAACAAATCTCTTATCATTGCAACTCTGGTGGTACGTATAAATTAGGTAAGCAGGAAGGAATGGATGTTTTTTCTTTTTCTTTTTCAGCCTTACCGGGGTTTAACACTGGCGATGGAGCTGTGTGGGATGTCCCTCCAGGCCTGGTGGTGGTGCAGGAGGAGTTAATGCTGAATAACAGCAAGTGCAGCTCACCAAATCAGTCCATGTTCAGTCCACTGTAGGCGAGGCAGAGAACTGGGGTCCTCCACGAACATGCAGTTCCACCGCACCTGAGGAGGAGGATGCAGCAGTGGAGAAGAAAAGAGGCCAAGAATGAAAGAAACCAGGTTCAGACACCAAACATGATCTTCATCAAGATATTCTTTTAATGTCTGATCTTCTTCTATGCACTCAACAACCAGAGCCTTGCACCTCCAGAGAAAGGAACCTGCTTGAAGGTTTTCATTCACAGCTTATCAATGTCCTGAGCTAACTGTGGAAACTTAGACTGATAGCCGTTCATTTGCTCCTTCCCCTCAAGGCCTACAGGTATCGATCAGTATCCTGCCCACATCCATCTTTGCCAATAATCCAATGGGAATTGTTTTACTATGCATGAGGAAACTGGGGCACTTCCGCTCATGAACACATTAGAAACGCATTACGTCCCTCTATGACCTTGAGTATTGGGTTTGGACAATTTATGCTTATCTAATACAAAACAATTCACTCGGTCTGACGGACAGAGAGCTGGAGAGCTCCATCGAATACGCATAAGGCCTGGCTAGGGGAGGAATGCTTAACGGAATGCTTTTTAAAAAATTTTTGCACTGATAACAAAGACAGGCAGCAGGTCATATTAATATTGTTCTTGATATGAAACTAAATGTATTGCTACCTTTAATAAAAACTCTAATTGCAAAGGGAGGCATTCAGAGTGGTTTGGTTCTCCGTTCTAGAGAGTTGAAATCGTTCACAGTGGTGGTGATAGCAACCGGGGGTCACCGTCTCCTGTTCGCAACACAAATGTAACATTGATGATGGAAAAACTATTTGGCCTCAGAACTGTTTTGCCTCACAGCACCCTGCGTATCTTATTAAAGCAAACATACAGTTCCTCCCAGGCTTAATGCAACATGTACCCAACAACTGCTGTGTAATAGTTTTCTGGGAGGAGCTTTTATAGGTATAAAACACTTTATGTCTGGTTCCTGTCACCGCCTCTGTGAACAGAACATCACTTTTCATATCAAGCCACTCCAAATGAATTCATTTTATCTTAATTGTTTAGTTATGGGCGGCACAGTGGTGTAGTGGTTAGTACGGTGGTATAGTGGTTAGTATGGTGGTATAGTGGTTAGTATGGTGGTATAGTGGTTAGTATGGTGGTGTAGTGGTTAGTACGGTGGTGTAGTGGTTAGTACGGTGGTGTAGTGGTTAGTACGGTGGTGTAGTGGTTAGTATGGTGGTGTAGTGGTTAGTACGGTGGTGTAGTGGTTAGTACGGTGGTGTAGTGATTAGTACGGTGGTGTAATGGTTAGTATCGTGGTGTAGTGGTTAGTATGGTGGTGTAGTGGTTAGTATGGTGATGTAGTGTTCAGTATGGTGGTGTAGTGGTTAGTATGGTGGTGTAGTGCTCAGTGCGGTGGTGTAGTGGTTAGTACGGTGGTGTAGTGGTTAGTATGGTGGTGTAGTGGTTAGTAAGGTGGTGTAGTGGTTAGTATGGTGGTGTAGTGGTTAGTAAGGTGGTGTAGTGGTTAGTATGGTGGTGTAGTGGTTAGTATGGTGGTGTAGTGGTTAGTATGGTGGTGTAGTGGTTAGTACGGTGGTGTAGTGGTCAGTATGGTGGTGTAGTGGTTAGTATGGTGGTGTAGTGGTCAGTATGGTGGTGTAGTGGTTAGTATGGTGGTGTAGTGGTTAGTATGGTGGTGTAGTGGTTAGTATGGTGGTGTAGTGGTCAGTATGGTGGTGTAGTGGTCAGCACTGTCTCCTCACAGTAAGATGATCTGGGTTGGATTCCCGGTCCGGGTGGTTCTGTGTGGAGTGTGTATGTTCTCTCCGTGCTTGAGTGGGTTTCCTCCGGGTTCTCCGGTTTCCTCTAAACTTCCCATAGGTGTGAGTGCGTGAGTGAATGTTGGCCACGCGATGGATTGTGAACTGTCCATGGTGTACCCTGCCTTCGCCCGATGACATTAGGATTGGCTCCAGCCCCCCCCGTGACCCCGAATAGCGGGATAAATTAGAAGACAGATGGTTGGATGGATGGTTAACTTAGGTCAGTGGGGGAGAGAGCTTTTTCTTATAGAGCACCTCGGCTGTGGAATGCCTTACAGTAGATTATTTTAAAGTTACTTAAGACACGTCTATTTAGAGTAACCTTTAAACGTAATTGATTTTTCTTGTTTTTAATTTTATTTTTATACATACATTTTATTAATAAATTAAATATAATTTAATAATTTTGTTTTTGTGTTTAAGAAAGGCACATTATAAATTATTATTATTATTATTATTATTATTATTATTATTATTATTATTATTATTACCTACATTTTTTTTTGTTTTTTTAGATTTGGACCCAATTTGAAAATGTTGTTCTTTACATCACGAGTGATTTTCATAATGAACAAACCAAAAGAAACATCCCAGAATGACTTGGAAAAAAATCTGGTCCCATTGATTTACATTAAAAGGGAAGTCGGTTTTTCCCTTGTTGTCAAGTTATGATTTTGGAGAAATCTTTGGACTAAAATGTAATAATTGGTTAGTTGGTTGTTTAGTTATGCAGAAATTTGGAAACATAGGTGGGATTCCCCTTTCAATCACATGCCATTTAAACAGTGGAAACGTGATTACAACCTGCCCGTGGCCCATGCATGTGGTTTGTGTTTATAAGATGATGGATGTATAGAAAACATTGGAAGAATAAAACTGATTATTGAGAGGAATGTTCTAGAATACATCTGTGTTGAGGATTGAAACCCGAGACTGAGTGAGAGAAACACTTTCATCAGAGGATTCTATTTATATCCCGGACCAATTACTCATGCTGATAAAGTCTGTACTGACAGGCGTAAACGGCACGCTGTCCCGGAACGCCTCCGAGACATTTAATCAGACACAACAAAAACTTAAAAAGTGAGCACACCTTCTTTGATTATGATAAAACTCATAACGAGACTTTCCTTCCCCAGCTGGATACGGGCTACAGCCAGAACCTCAGTGAAGACATCAAAAGTAGATTAGGTACACCCCCTAGTATCTACACTCACGCTCCACTGACCATACAGGAGCTCCACCTACAGACTGTAGTTCATCTGATTCTCTGTATACTTTATTACTCTGTTCTTTAATGATCAGGACCCCCACAGGACCACCACAGAGCAGATACTATGTGGGTGGTGGGTCATTTCCAGCACTGCAGTGACACTGACGTGGTGCTGGTGTGAGTGGATCAGACACAGCATTGCTGCTGCTGGAGTGTTCAAACACTGTGTCCACGCACTGTCCACTCTATTAGACACTCCTACTACTTGCTGGTCCACCTTGTAGATGTAAAGTCAGAGACAGTAGCTCATCTGCTGCTGCACAGTTTGTGTTCCTCTAGTTCTTCATCAGTGGACACAGGACGCCGCCCACAGGACACTGCTGTCTGGATAGTTTTGGTTGGTGGACGATTCTCAGTCCAGCAGTGACACTGAGGAGGTGTTTAAACACTCCAGCAGCAGCAGCACTGCTGTGTCTGATCCACTCACAGCAGCATAACACACACTAACACAGTGCTGAGAATGACCCACCTCCCTAATAGTATCTGCTCTGTGGTGGTCCTGTGGGGGTCCTGATCATTAAAGAACAGAGTAATAAAGTATACAGAGAATCAGATGAACTACAGTCTGTAAGTGGAGCTCCTGTATGGTCAGTGGAGCTGATACAGTGGACAGTGAGTGGAGGTCCTGTATGGTCAGTGGAGCACATACAGTGGACAGTGAGTGGAGGTCCTGTATGGTCAGTGGAGCTGATACAGTGGACAGTGAGTGGAGGTCCTGTATGGTCAGTGGAGCTGATACAGTGGACAGTGAGTGGAGGTCCTGTATGGTCAGTGGAGTACATACAGTGGACAGTGAGTGGAGCTCCTGTATGGTCAGTGGAGCTGATACAGTGGACAGTGAGTGGAGGTCCTGTATGGTCAGTGGAGTACATACAGTGGACAGTGAGTGGAGCTCCTGTATGGTCAGTGGAGCTGATACAGTGGACAGTGAGTGGAGGTCCTGTATGGTCAGTGGAGCACATACAGTGGACATTGAGTGGAGGTCCTGTATGGTCAGTGGAGCTGATACAGTGGACAGTGAGTGGAGGTCCTGTATGGTCAGTGGAGCACATACAGTGGACAGTGAGTGGAGGTCCTGTATGGTCAGTGGAGCACATACAGTGGACAGTGAATGGAGCTCCTGTATGGTCAGTGGAGCTGATACAGTGGACAGTGAATGGAGCTCCTGTATGGTCAGTGGAGCTGATACAGTGGACAGTGAGTGGAGGTCCTGTATGGTCAGTGGAGCTGATACAGTGGACAGTGAGTGGAGGTCCTGTATGGTCAGTGGAGCTGATACAGTGGACAGTGAGTGGAGGTATAAGGAGGTGGTTTTATGATTAAAGTGAGGCCACAGATGATGTCATCAGTATCTTTAAGCCCTATTGACCAGAATTTAGCCCCTGACTGAAGTGAACTAGTGTAAAATCATTCAGTGATTCTAAGTCAGCATTAAAAATCTAAGGAGTGAGGTTAAGGTTGTACTAGAGCAGACTAGAGGTCGTCTATCCTGCAGGCCAGAAATGACAGTTGACTAATTAAATGGCATTTTCAGTGTAATTACAGCGAGCTGTAAACGAAGCGTTACAGGCACCGAGCACATCAATAACAGAGGCTGTTACTCATGAGTGGAGGAGGAGCAGGGATGGCTAACCGGGGCTGCCAAATGGACTTGGCGTTAACTAAGCTCAGCTTCTAATTGATGGTGCCTCGTTTAGTATCATGGGAGACACTGACTCCTGCACTGATGTTTCTTAACAGATGTGTTTACAGGCCTTGACCTTGTGATGGAGATGAGCACATTGTACAGAGATTTCGAGATCGTAGGGCAGGGGTCACTAAAAGGCGGACCGCGGTCCGGATCCGGACCCAGACATTGTCCAGTGTGGACCCAAACCAATAAACTATTGCGAATAATTTGACTTTGACTGTGTTTATTTTAAGTGGCAGAGCTTTTCTAGTCTTTACGGTATACGGGGTCTAGTGAACTCACAGACCAAAGGCTCTCCTCAGCCAATCAGAGAGTGAGTGAAAACAGGTGTGTTTAACAGGAACGGTTCTGGAATGGACCTGCTCGTCTAGTTTTGGAGAATACCGCTCTATATAACCAACATGTTAATCTGTGAAGCTGAGTTAACAAGAAGAACCACGTTTTATTTACTTTCTCTATAAATAAACACTTTAAGATGCAGTCTGTTTTTGTAAATGTAGCTCTTGTTTTTACTTGAAGTAAGAAAAAAATATTTGGAGTTTTATAAATAATTTATTCAGTTCAGTATTCAAACAGTAAATATACTGAAATATACTGAACGGTATGTGTGATGTGTTGGTGTTTCAGTAGCTGATGGTATGAGATGCTGATACTAGACTACTTCAGTAAACAGGATACACCACTGAATCAGAACACACGCTAAAGATGATGACGGTCCAGACCTTGGCCTGAAGAAATCTCCTCTAACTGGACCGTACTGGACTCTAATTACATACCCCTGTTGTAGGGGAGTGTAATGCCCTGTTGAGGGGGTCGGTGGCTTTATGGTACGAACAGTCAGCAACCCGTGGGCTGCCGGTTTGAAGCCCAGCTTTCTTTGCATTGCTGATTGGGCTTTTAGACTCAGGATTATAGATCAACCTGCCTTTAGGTACTGGGTCAACCCACCAGTGATGTGTCATTCATGGTCAAGATGATTCTTTGAGCTCTTTTGGGAGCAGACCTGCACAAGGAGCTGTTTGATAAGCGTACCTATGGTTACTACGGTGGCTGAGAAGACTCAACCCGCTGCAGATTCACAAACACGCTACAAACAGAAAACGCTTTCATCAAAACTGAACACGAGCACTACATTCAACAAACGCCTGTAAAACTGTCCACAACACAACGGAGGTGTTTCTGGAGGACACTTAAAGGACGCGGGACCACATACGGCGACGCAATGTAAACAGAACCACGAGGAGCCGCGGTTACGCCTAATAGTGATGGGCGAATGATATCGATGTTTCGGAGCTCGTGTCCAGAAAGTCGTTTATGAAGCTCGTATGGAGGCTTGCTTCGTTAAGGGCGAGTGAGGTCACTGATGACGTCTGAAGTCTCGCTGGTTCAGTAGGTGGTTCGAGTGTTGGCGTGATTTATTGTTTCTTAATAAAATCAAAAGTCACCATCAAACCACCATCACTGTCCCATCTCTAAAAACCACTGAAACATTTTTTTAAAGTTTTAACATCAACATCTCACATACTTTTAGATTTAGTTACTGACTGAAATCAGACTGGCAGTTTATTTAATTAACAGACCCACACAATCAAACAAGATCAGATAAACAAATGAATGAACCACAGATACTGAAATTAAGGTGTTTTATGTATGTACTTGTTTCCATGCTGACAACGTTGCAAGAGGCCATTGCAGATAGTTGAAATGACAATAAAAGTTTTGGCCAGCAGGGGGGGTTCGTGTGCACATGAAGCTTCAAGTAATGACCCTTGGTTTGAACCAGCTGGAGGGAAAGCTTCAATGCTTCCAGAGGCTTCATCTGACCATCACTAGCGTCTAATGAGAAGTAAGTCTGGATAGTTAGCAAATATAACCAAACTTACTTCTCATTAGATGCTACCGCGGCTCCTCGTGGTTCTGTTTACATTGCGTCGCCGTTTGTGGTCCCACGTCCTTTAAGTGTCCTCCAGAAACACCTCCGTTGTGTAGTGGAAGGTTTTTGCAGTGCGTTTGTTAAATATAGTGGTCGTGTTCAGTTTTGATTAAAGTGTTTTCTGTTTGCAGCATGTTTGTGAATCTGCTTCATGTTGGGTCTTCTCGGCCACCGTACTTTTGGGTGCTACTTAATGACTAGCTGAAAGAGTCGGTTCTTATTTGGGATCTGACTCAGTGAAAAGAGTCGGAATGTCCATCACTCCAAGGCACTAGGACTACAGTTTTGATCTTGTGCAAGGTATTTAACCCATACTAGATTTGCCCAGTCTGTTATCGTGGCCCTGGATGCGGCACATTGCCAGTACTAGATGTGACCAGTAGGGGTGCCAGATTGTAGTTTTGAGGCCAATGAAAATTCAAAAAAGGGCCTTTTACCTTAACAGAATTTCTCACAGCTTGAAAACAAAGCAAATTCCTATAAGAAACTGTGCAGTCTGATGTAGAACAACTGCCCATCATGTGCTGTCTGATGCTAAACAACTGCCCGTCTTATGTGGTCTGATGTTGTTCCTTTACCTGCCTTAACCAAGTGCCCCTGTTTGCTTGTGTTCTGGACCAGTTTACCCACAATGGAGCTCCTGCTGTCCAGTACCTTGCGGAAAGTTTTGGCCCTTCTAAAGAGATCCTGCCAGTTTACGTAATCACAGACGTTTGCAAACACTGAGCTGTTTCTCACTGCAACTCTAACCATTTACAGTTACATCTGTTATATAAATAATATATAAATAAACTTTGACTCAACATTCTTCTTACAGATAGTGATCAAGCTAAACCAGTCACTGCCTGTTAATAACGCCCATCTTTGAGCTTGTTGCTGTTCCCCTGGACTAGACAGTTAACCCCAACTAGACCTGACCTGTCCTGCTACATGGCCTTGGGCAAAGCAGTGTCCTAAGTATGTCTGTGGGAGGCACTGTGCTGGTCCCAGATTGGCCTCTATTATAAAATGGACCAATAAAATATAACTTAACCTCTATGAGCGAGCCAACACGTCCAGGTCCAGAAGGCCAGTCTGATTTAAAACAGACACTTGGCAGTGGGTTGAGTCAGTGTTGGCGAGATTGGTCTCAAATAATCTGGACCAACTCACTCAACTCTCCAAGGCACGTCTCTCCCAGTCTGACCTTTTTGTTTGAAATACACATTTTTCTTGTTAAAGACTTGGAAAGACCCTCTGTCTTCAACGCGAGCCCACCACCTGGTTGCTCAGGCCAAGAAACGCCATCTCAGTGCGCCAATGTTAGCAGGCAATGTGTGAGTTGGAACTGTCGTCCAATCATAGCAGTACTGCCAGAGACTGTTTCAGTGCCAGGTGAACATAACAACTCCAGCTGGTTCATGTGTTCTAAAGACATGGATCCAGGCCACTGGATATACCTCTGATACCAGCCTGGTGCCCAACAGCCCCCATACCTGACAGAGATACATCTATCTTGACCAGCTCCACGCTGGAGCTCCTGTGAGCCCCAGGCAAGCCGCATTGCCTTAATGAGGGAATCACTCAAACGTCTGAAGGAAATCAGAAATGCCGTGCACGTGATCTAGAAGCTCTAAAGCTTCTGCTCTGGTTCATAGTGCTTGTAACAGTAGGTATGTAGCAGGGAATCATGGTGCAAGGTCAATGTCATTGTCCCTGATAGGAGGAACCATTACAACCTGGTCTAGAGGCAGGCCGTAACAGAAATTAAGAGTGGGTTCTCTCCACTGACCTCTGCCAGACCAAACACCGGACACTGTTCCAACCAGAAAAGTGCAAGTTTATTGTCCACAAATGAGTAATGGATGGGACGGTGGCTTCAGGGACGGGCAAAAACAAAAATAACAAACAAAACAACTGAAGAAAGAAATCTAACTAACCTAAAACACAAAGCAAACAAAAATACACAGAACTACCCCTAACTACCCCTAACTACCCCTAACTCCCTACTACAAAACAGGAGAAAAGAGTAGATAAACGCACGTCCCCTACGTCCCACAGAGATTTGTCCCACAGAGATAAATGTACAAATGTAGTGGAGAGTGCCGGACTTGCCTGGGCAGGAGTTGTTCCCAGTCAGGTCAAGGAGAGAACCCTGAACGTCTCAATTTCAGTTTGTAGTAACCCCAGACCAGGTCGTAACAATAATTGAGAGAGCGTTCTCTCCTCTAACGTCTCTCCAATATGGCTGCTTGACGATCTTTTTTACTAGTAGGCTCCCCCTAGTGATCAGTAGTGGACCTGCGGAAAGAACACACACAACATGCCCACCAATAGACATAAAAAATGGCTATTACGACCAGGGGTCGTAACAACAGGCTAAAGAAAAGTAAGAGCTTAACCAAGATCAACAACAAACCAAACGGTTCAGACTTACAAAGTACACACATGTACATCTCCACTACTGAGCTGATAGTTTAAAAACCTTTATCTGATCAATAAGTGTATGTTCACCAGTAAGAACACCAGATATGATTAGAACAGATGTAAATAATTGTAAGAGTAATAACTAGAGATGGAAAGATCGAACGCCTATGTATCGGTATCAGACGATTTTTAATCAAAATATGTGATCGTGATCGAACGATATTTCGCCAATATAGCCGATCCCGAGAGCTGATCGATGGCGTTAAACAAAAGAGCCTAATTTCTGTATTTACAGCTAGCGCTTCATCCAGCAAGAGGAACCCTCCTTAAAACCCTCTCCGGGCAGCTCCCTGCAGTTCCTATCTGAACCACTAGGTGGAAATAAACACCTATTCACTTTAGACAAGCAGCGGCGTCTAAAAAAAGCATGCACTTATAGAATATATAGCATGTCCGTCTGGCAGTGTTTTACCGTATGTGACGCAGACTCAGCCGGGACGTTTTTAAAATTAGTAAAATCAGCGTCTCTCATGGGAACCAAGACAAAGATATTTAACTCTACTAATCTAATACAGCACTGCACACAGCTGAACACAGTGAGTATCAGCAAACAGCAGAGCTAGCACACACAGCTAACACAAAACTAATAACCCAGAACACCATACAGACCAGATCTGACCGGTACAAACAGAACAGCAGCAACAATTCAATATTCTATATTTAATGATTACAGATTTAGTTTAAAATAACAGAGTCTGCATTTAATGACTACAGTTCTGACTGAATTTATTTTAATTTGCTTTTTTAGTTTTAAATTAATGGTCTAAGTGTAATGATTGCAGTATTGGGGATATTTGTTTGATTTACTTTGTTTATTTACTGATAATTTAGTTTAAAATATTATGCTGAGTTAGTTAAAAATGGTAATAAACCAGTTTAGATCATGTTTCATGACTTGCTTGCGCTAATAACTACATGTAGCCCTGCCGTGGCGTATAGCCCCGCCCTCGATCAGTATCGGCTATCGGCCAATTGCGCTGAAAGGTGATCGGAGATCGGAATCGGTCTCATAAACACTGATCGATCCATCTCTAGTAATAACTAAATATTGTTAGACCAAATAATACAATGTAGATGATTGGTTAAACTGTTGTATGTTATGTACTGGAATGACGTCAGCAGATAAGCGAAGCGAGTGAGTGAGATTGGGTGAGCGAGTGAATGAGTGGGAATTCGAGTGAGAAGTGGGACGAGCAGCAGCCAGTGACTGTCAGCAGTTTCAAGTAGCCACAATGGAGTGAGTTCAACGTCAACTCAACCAACCCACGGCCCAAGACTGAGCGCAAGAGAAAGATTTACATAATCAAACAATACAAATTAACATGAATATCGTCGCCGTCCAATGAAAAACAAGTATCTCTAAAATTGCAACTTAACAGGAGAGACCAAAAACATACTCTACTTTCAATGTAAGTGAATGGAACCAGAACCCTGGCTACCAGCTTAGTGTCCCCTTTAGTGTCTGGTCATCTGGTCATCCAAGCTTTCCTGTTTTTTAGTTTTTTTCTCGGCTGCTATCAGCCTCTTCTGAACCGACTAGCTCTCCTTCATATCGCAGCAGAGTAGCTGATACCAAAAGCCGGTAGAGTTGAATCGAGTCGAGCTGTAGCATGTGGTGGGAAGGTGCCATTAGCCGTTCCAGGCGTAAATGAATGAACGTTTAATGGCGCTTGGCATCGGAAAAGCTCTGCCGGCAGAAGAAGAAGATAAACTGATGGATAGTGGGAGCAGCAACCGTGCTGAATGTTCTCCATTTGTGGATTGAGTGTGGATTGATGCAGATGCAGGTGCTTAAGCTGTGCTTTTGTTGGGTTTTGCAGCTTCATGTTTTCATTCTGAAAGTAGTTGATGGTCCACACTCACCTTTACTGAGAAGAACAGGTTTGTCAGTGAGGTTACTTGAAGGCCAAAGCACCTGTGAAACCCAAACTTCCAATTTTAGCTCCTTAACTGAAACACCTTTGTTGATTAGTTGGACACAGAGCCCTTTAGCACAGAGGTGCTGTTTCTAGCCTGCACTGTGACTCACTGTGCTCAGTAGAAGACATGAAAACCCCAGATCAGAAGAAGGTTGGGACAGTGTGCAGAATGCACTATATGCAAATTCCTTTCTAGTTTCTTTGAGGAACATTGTTTTTCTCACTCATTTGTTCACAAACTGGACATCCTCTGTCCACTTTCACTTATGCTAAAAGATGTTGGTCAGATGGTGGACATGGTTGTTTGGATACTTAACACTCGCAAACTGAAAAAGGTCGACTGCTTTACCGGTCCAGCAGTGACCACTGGGTCCAGTCTAGTACGTACTGTTTAAGTAGGAGATTTAGGACACAGAGTCTTTCATACATACTTCTTTTGTACCAAATCAAGATTCTGTCACTGTTAACATCACCTGTTTGAAATTATATCATTATTTAGTCTTTACCTCACTATAAGCCCTAAATTGCTGCCGTCCCCACTGTTTTGGAGTGTGTTGCAGGCCTGAAATGCAAGAATGGATCTATATTAACACATGAAAAAAGTTAATCAGACAAAACATTAAATATTTTAGGTTCATACTGTCTGTAATGAAGTAAAAGTCTATGTAAATATAAGAAACATTGCCTTTTTTATATTTTGTCAACTTCACAGGAGAGGCCAAAAACTTCCTTTACTTTCAATGCAAGTCCATGGAACCCGAATATTTTCTGCATTATTTTGGAGCAGTTCTATTGGTCCATTCATCATGAAATATTCACGCAATGTAAGTGGCAGCTGCTGCGTTCGAATGATGCGAGGAAAAAAATTGTTATGTGTGTGTTATTAGTTTAGCTAGATTGTGCTTGTCTATAATTGTGATACCAGAAATGCAGGTAATGCCACAAGGTTCACTAACCGTTACCCCTAACTGTAAAGCTGGAGTCTGAAGACATGATATCATTGTCTTCCACTATGTCCACCATGCCAGATTAGACAATCATAGTGCTGCGTCTGGGTTGTGAGACTGACACTACACGATTGATGCCGACTAATTATTATTATTTTTATGTTGGTTTTGCTAGAGTTTATAGGTCTTCAAGGAGGAGAAACTATCAACAATGGCTACAGAAGCTCTGTGTGTGATGCTGCTGGATTTGTGTTCTGAAAAGAAAACGAAAAGAAAGCAAATGACAACCTTCCTGGGTGTCACAGAGAGGACGGTATCAACCACCTGTCCTTCAAAGAGAATGTGAGGTAACGAAGGTGTTAAGAGCAGTTCTACTTTCACAGTGGCTGGTTGTTCCACTTGACAGCTGTAACAGCAGCATCACCATGGCTGTGTCTCAAACCCTAGTGAGTGTCTAAGTAGGCTGTCTAGGTAGCAGCTGTGTAAGTATCAGTGTTCTCTCCTCATCTCTCCTCATAAAACAGATTACTGAGACGCTCTAGTTAGAGAGAGACTGCGTCACGGCTTGTCCCCGCCCACTGCAGCATGCTACCGGTGGTTTAGCTGGTTGCTAAGATACCAGCCGACATCCAAAACAATAGCCCGAGGCTAAAAAATCCGCTAGCATAAATGCTAATGTCTGGATTATAAAAGTGTAAATGGTGAAGGACTTGTTACAGAGTTGATAATAAAAAACTGTTTTGTGTGATTATATAACAAGAAACACATTAAAACTCCAGAGAATCAAAATAACTCACATTTTAAAACCACTTCACTGCTCCTAGATTAGCCTGCGGTGCATCATGGGATTGTTTTAGCGGCTGAGGAAGCGATGCTTCTTTAAAATCAGGTCTAAATAAGGTTCCTCAGTAGACAGTATGTTTAAGGTATGTAAGAATTGAGACAGTCTACATGTCAAGAGCGCATACTATGATGTAAAATGCTGCCTATGTAGGGAGCTCAGTAGGATTTGAGACACAGCACATCTCTCTTCTCCATGTTTTCATATGAGCACCAGAGGGCGCTCTGTACTCTTATTGTTCAGGAACACGTCATAGGAGACGTTAATCTAGGAGGCAAAGTAAATCAATTCTGACGTTCTAGACTTTTCACTGTGGTGTCATGGGGCGTCCCAGACATCACATCACTGTTCTCTAATTATATCACACCAATGGAACCAGAATTTTTTCCAAGTTATTTCGGAGCATTTCTATTGGTCCATTCATCTTAAAATTTTTACCCCATGTAAACAGCAGCTGCTGCACTCAAACAATATCGAAAAATAAAAATCAACTAAAACAGAGATACAGCAGCCGAGCCCGGTATCTGGGGAACCCAGTGCTCGAGCTAGCAGCACCAGTCTGGAGGTTCCTGCCTCACATCACTGCGAGACTCTGCTGGTGTATCAGCGCAGTCAGCTGGACGACAGCGGAACCCGGCGTACCCGGAGCCTGATTCTCATTCAGGCACGAACCTGGTCTGCGGCATTAAATATTCAAACAGGGTCTGATCTCCTCATCAGTCTTCAGGTCGGAGGAAAAAGACTAACGAAGGGAGATTTTTATATTTTTGTCTAGGATTTAATTTCCTCCCTATTCATATTTTATCAAAGCGTCACCCGTTTCCTAAATCTCTCCATCTCCAGCCCCCCCTCTCCCCCCACCCCGTCCTGCCATCCATCACTCCATCTGACTTTAATATGCTTAACGGAGGAGTATAACCCATTCATCACGGCGCAGGACCCGGTTCCACCGCGCTGCGAGATTTCATAGCCCAGTAAGCGACGCTCGGACCGGCTGCAGCGCAGATAATGCGCCTATTTGTTCTGCCAGACAATCTGCCACTCCGCCCGCTAACGAGCTACTCTCCCAACGCAGGGCTCTCCACTCTACTGCCTCTGTAGAACCCGCAGTAATAGAACCCGCAGTCATAGAACCTGCAGCCATAGAACCCGCAGTCATAAAACCCACAGCTGTAGAACCCGCAGTCGTAGAACCCACAGTCATAGAACCTGCAGCTGTAGAACCTGCAGCCATAGAACCTGCAGTCATAGAACCTGCAGCTGTAGAACCTGTAGTTGTACAACCCACAGCCATAGAACCCACAGCCATAGAACCCGCAGCCATAGAACCCACAGTCATAGAACCCACAGTCATAGAACCTGCAGCTGTAGAACCTGCAGCCATAGAACCTGCAGCTGTAGAACCTGTAGTTGTACAAACCACAGCTGTAGAACCCACAGCCATAGAGCCCACAGCCATAGAACCCGCAGTCATAGAACCCGCAGTCATAGAACCCGCAGCTGTAGAACCCACAGTCATAGAACCCACAGCTGTAGAACCTGCAGCCGTAAAACCCGCAGTCATAGAATCCACAGTCATAGAACCTGCAGCTGTAGAACTTGCAGTCATAGAACCTGCAGCTGTAGAACCTGTAGCTGTAGAACCTGTAGTTGTACAACCCACAGCCATAGAGCCCACAGCCATAGAACCCACAGCCATAGAACCCGCAGTCATAGAACCCACAGTCATAGAACCCGCAGCTGTAGAACCCACAGCCATAGAACCCGCAGTCATAGAACCCGCAGCCGTAAAACCCGCAGTCATAGAACCCACAGTCATAGAACCTGCAGCTATTGAACCTGCAGCCATAGAACCTGCAGTCATAGAACCTGCAGCTGTAGAACCTGTAGTTGTACAACCCACAGCCATAGAACCCACAGCCATAGAACCCGCAGTCATAGAACCCACAGCTGTAGAACCTGCAGTCATAGAACCTGCAGCTGTAGAACTCGCAGCCATAGAACCCGCAGTCATAGAACCTGCAGCCATAGAACCCGCAGCTGTAGAACCTGCAGCCATGGAACCTGCAGTCATATAGAACCTGCTGCTGTAAAACCTGTAGTTGTACAACCCACAGCTGTAGAACCCACAGCCATAGAGCCCACAGCCATAGAACCCACAGCCATAGAACCCGCAGTCATAGAACCCACAGTCATAGAACCCGCAGCTGTAGAACCCACAGTCATAGAACCCGCAGCTGTAAAACCTGCAGTCATAGAACCCACAGTCATAGAACCTGCAGCTGTAGAACCTGCAGTTATAGAACCTGCAGCTTTAGAACCTCCAGCTTTAGAACCTGTAGTTGTACAACCCACAGCCATAGAACCCACAGCCATAGAATCCACAGCCATAGAACCCACAGTCATAGAACCCACAGCTGTAGAACCTGCAGCCATAGAACCTTCAGCTGTAGAACCTGTAGTTGTACAACCCACAGCTGTAGAACCCACAGCCATAGAGCCCACAGCCATAGAACCCGCAGTCATAGAACCCACAGTCATAGAACCCGCAGCTGTAGAACCCAGTCATAGAACCCACAGCTGTAGAACCCGCAGCCGTAAAACCCGCAGTCATAGAACCCACAGTCATAGAACCCACAGTCATAGAACCTGCAGCTGTAGAACCTGCAGCCATAGAACCTGCAGTCATAGAACCTGCAGCTGTAGAACCTGTAGTTGTACAACCCACAGCCATAGAACCCACAGCCATAGAACCCGCAGTCATAGAACCCGCAGTCGTAGAAGCCACAGTCTTAGAACCCGAAGCAGTTGACCCCACAGCCGTAAAACCCACAACCACAGAACCCACAATCATAGAACCCACAGTCATAGAACCCACAGCAGTTGAACCCACAGTCTTATAAACCTCAGCTGTAGAACCCACAACTGTAGAACCCACAGCCATAGAACCATAGATTGTGTTATACAGTATAGAAGAACCACTTTTGGTTCCCTAAAGAACCTTTCAGTGTACATATCTCCAGGAAACAATTTTAGTAAATGAAGAACCCTGTTGCAGTTTGCATAGTGTAACAGAACATAGAGGAACCTCATTTGGTTCCCTGAGGAACTTTCAGTGTACATTTCTCCTGGATATAATGTAGTGAATGATAAGTACGAGCGTGAAGAACCTTTATAAAGTTGAAAGAACCCCCACATAATAGAAGAGTTCTAGTACGAACCCTTCTTTGCACAATAAAAGAAACATTTTTGGTTCCATAAAGAACTTTTTTTCATTTTGTAAATGAGAAGTGTCGGTTTGAAGAACCTTTATATAATGGAAAAGGTATAAAAGAACCCTGTAGCTCTTCTGTGGCAACATTGAAAGCATATCTAGTGCCATAGAACAATGACTTTCGGTTCTTTAAAGAGCTTTAATGTTGTCTCTCCGTATCCCTCTGTTTCAGTGAGCGACTGTTATATGGAATTAAGTGTCCAGGGACTCTAACTGGACAGTCCTGGTGTGATCTGGTCTATTGTGAGATGTTTATTGATGGTATGGTAAGTAACGTTGGCCGGTTCTATTGAGGAGAACCACAGACTCGTCTGCTTCTAAACGTTTGAGTGTCACTCCAGCCAGTAATTCCTCACTAATCGTGTCAGAGGGCCCGGCGCTGGGGATAAACAAGCCCTGAGAACAGAACACCTAATTCAGTTACTCTCGGACAGAACAGCGCGGAACCGTGCGGAACGTGCCGCGTCTGCTTTTCCTCAAACCAGATTAAAAAAGGATTTCTGATCAGATTTCTCCTGAACGTGCTCCTGATCGTGACGTATCGGAGTGTTGATTGATCGCCGTCCTCCTCAGGGAGTGAGTCAGAGTGTGAAGAGCCCTCCGGCTTTCTTCAGCTGCTGGACTCTTTCCAGAGGTGACCACATCTGCTCTCAGAGGTTTTGGAATCATATGTCCAGCCAGCGGATTTCCATAAACATTCCGAATTACTAAATTACTAAAAAAAGTAAGAATGGATGCATTACAAAGTCAAAGTAATCAATTCAAAAGCTTAAATAATAAAGGAACACTTTTGTTTTTAATTTGACATCTTTTTGGAATTTGGGAGTTTTTATTTGGAATTTGTTTTCATGAAATTTGCGTCTTCTTTTCTTCTTTTCAAAAAATTTTTTATCTTTTTGGATTTGTGAGCATTTTATAGAATTTGGTATGTTTGTTTTAAAATTTCTGGCCATTTTCCCCAAATTTGGGATATGCTTTTTTTGTATTTCATTTGTAACTTGAAAATGTTTTTTTTTTTTGGAGCGTTTTGGAGCGTTTTTTGGAATATTTTATCTTTTTTTGTCATTTGTGGTCATTTTACAGAATTTGAGATATTCTTTTTTGGAATTTCACATTTCATGTGGAATTTGAGATTTTTTTTTAAGTTATGTGCTTTTCAAAATTTAGGATCTTTTATTTTGAATTTGGTAAATTTCCTTTGGAATTTCCTGTTATTTTACAGAAATTTCATACAAAGTTTTTTAATTTCACATATTTCATTTTTCATTTGAGTTTTGGTATCTTTTTAAAGAATTTTAGAGTGTTTTTGGAATATGTTATCCTACTTTTGGAATTTGTGATATATGTATATATATATTTGGAATTTCACATTTCATGTAGAATTTGCGATTTTTTTTTATTGTGATATTACTTGTGATGAATTTGAGGTAGTTTATGGAATTTGTGCTTTTTTATTTGACATCTTTGGAAAAAAATTTTGAAACTGAGGAATGTTTATTATTTTTCCTTTTTTTCCACTTTGTCACAAAAGGTCTTGCAACCAGGTAACAGCACCAGAAACACAGGCATTATATTATATTACACATCTCGTTACTACCAACCACTCCTCACACGAGAGTCCTCAGCCTCTTCCTGCACCTGTATCCCCACTTCAGGTGATCATCAGCGACAGTGATCTTCAGCCTCTCCCACTAATGCACACGTACGGATGAGCCGTCGCTGTAGCAGAGAAACCAGCAGACCAGCAGGACAGGACGAAAACCATCGGTCACAGCACTGCCCCCAGGAACACAGCCCACTCGTACACACCCACACACACTGTTAGCCTTCAGCCCAGCCACCGCCCTCCAGAGACCAGCTGAGCAGAGCAGGGTCCACACGAACTGACCTCCCTTACGTAATGACCTCAATATTTAAACAAATAAACATCAGTGTGTTTGTGAATAATGTTTAAAATGTGGAAACTGAAATATCACAGCACTTTGTGTTTCCACTCGTACGGTTTAAAAACATTTACTTTCAAATATTAAACAGTATTAATAGAGTAAGTACTGCTTTTTCCATACGTCAGTGTGTTTATTTAACCCTTTCCAAGCTTCTCCTAAACAACCCAGTATTATTATCAGTTCTCATCTAATACCTGCTTTGACTGCTCAGTACTTCATTAAGATAAATCAAGATTTGCTGCTGAAGGAACTGAATACATTCATACAATGTCTGGGGCGTCCAGGAGAAATCTGGAACCTAACTTTGTTCTTCAAACTGGAGCTCAAGATCTGATCTACTTCTCTTACAATAACATATTCATGTATGTGTGACTACTTCCATGGCCAGAGGTGTATAAAACCAAGCACCTAGACATGTAGACTGCTTCTATAAACATTAGTGAAAGAATGCTCTCGAGAGCTCAGTGAATTCTAGAAGTTTTCAGGAGCTCACATGTCCAGTGGTGAAGTTTCCTCACTACTAAATATTCCACAGTCAGTGGTGTTATAACAAAGTGGAAGTGATTGGGGACGACAGCAACTCAGCCACCAAGGCTACAGATTTCCAAACTTCATGTGGCCTTCAGATCAGCTCAAGAACAGAGTGTAGAGAGCTTCATGGAATGGGTCTTCATGGCCGAGCAGCTGCCATGGTGAAAAGTACGCCACCACTGGACTCTAGAGCAGTGGAGACGTGTTCTTTGCAGTGACCAATCACGCTTCTCCGTCTGGTAATCCAATAGAAGAGTATGGGTTTGGCAGTTGCCAGGAGAACGATACTTGTCTGACTGCACTGTGTCGAGTGTAATGTTTGGTGGAGGGGGGATTATATGTGGGGCTGTTTTTCAGGAGTTGGGCTCAGACCCTCAATTCCAGTGAAAGGAACTCTTAATGCTTCAGCAGAGCAAGACATTCTGGACAATTTCATGCTCCCAACTTTGTGGGGACAGTTTGGGGACGACCCCTTCCTGTTCCAACATGACGGCCCACCAGTGCACAGAGCAGCTCCATAAAGACATGGAGGAGCGAGTTTGGTGTGGAAGAACTTGACTGGCCTGCACAGAGTCCTGACCTCAACCTGATAGAACACCTTTGGGATGAATTAGAGCGGAGACTGAGAGCCAGACCTTCTCGTCCAACATCAGTGTCTGACCTCACTAATGGTCTTCTGGAAGAACGGTCAAACATTCCCATAAACACTCTCCTAAACCGTGTGGAGAGACTTTCCAGAAGAGTTGAAGCTGTTATAGCTGCAAAGGTTGGGGCGACATCATATTAAACCCTATGGATTAAGAATTTTTCATTAAATTTAAGTCTTTTTGGAGCATTTCTATTGGTCAGTTCTTCAGGAAATGTTCACACAACCTAAAGGGAATGACAAAATATAAGCGATATATGTCAAACATACATACATGGAAATATAAACTTTTAAAATTGATTGACAATAATTATATATTTCCTGAATTTAACATACTGGGGACAATATAGAGCTTAAAACTGTGGCCCGTGTAAAAGTTTTGGCACCCTTTTTTATTTCAATAGGGAATAAAAATCTATATAATATCCAACGTATTCATTTGACTCACAGATAAATAACTGGGAGTGTGTTCCCCCATATTCCTCTAAGAATAATGTCCCAAACTGTTTCATTCGAGCAGCTGGATCTATAACGTCCTCATTATCGCTGACACACGATGTCCTCCGAGTTGAGTAACACCTCTCAGCAGTACGTGACGCTCCGTTCCGTAACACAGTCATCATTTCAGAGGATTATGAAGGTGTTCCCCGGCTCGTGACACCCTCAGACAACTTATGGAGCCATTTGCCGGTGGGTTTGGAGACAGGGAGTTAGATATACGGCCACAGGGCTGCGGTTCAGGCCTGAGAGAGTCCGACCCTGGCATTTGAAATCCGGTGACAAAGTGTCCTCCTGAAAGCCACAAAGCGGCTTGCCAAGCAGGCGGGCGGAGCGCTGATCAATAGAAAGCAGGTTTGCTTTTGTTTCCATCCAGAACAGAGTTATAGGTTCTCGTAAAGGACCCACCCTCCCGGCTAAGGCCTCGCAGACGAGTCTGGGCCGGGCGGAGATTTGATTTTGGACGCTTCCTCACGCGCCTCCGGCTCATGAAGGCCCTGCATGCAGGCGCACACGCGCGCGCTCTCCAGCAGGAGGGTGTAAATATCCAAGAATGTGCCTCTAATTGGCTCTCTGAAAGTTAACGCACGGCTCTTCGCGTCTGCTGGCCCCTCATGAATACATCAGAGACGTGCTGTTCGTTCCACGGCGCTCTCTCTCCCTCCCTGTCTCTCTATCTCTCTGTACACAGCACGTCTCCAGACGTAGAGGGGCCCAGTGGCTGCCGAAGCTTTGCTTAGAATTCAGGGGTGACCTTATCACATGCGGTTACCGGGGAATTATTCATGACACACGCGGATATTAGTGGCTTTTACTGCTTCATCAGCAAAACACTTTCATTGCAGAGAGTCGCTTTATTGCAGCCGAGCACAGAAATAATTCAGCTTTACTTTAGGGGGGAGAAAAAGAGTAATTTGTAATTGTAAGTGATATTAAGTCCTGGTATTAATAATGTGCTGCTCATAAATGAGTCAGATTAACACAATGACACTTCAGGGCAGATCAGCAGCAGAAGGCTGAGGAGAAAAGCTGCTGTGTGATGCTCAAACTGCTTTCCACACGGTATTTGGTTTATATTAAAGTTCAAACCCCTCCAAAAAAAAAAATATGAAGACTATATACACAGACGAGTCACATTATTATGACCACCAGCTAACATTGAGATCCGGAGTAGCCGCTTTGTGCAGCATGGACAGCAGCTAGACGGACTGGGAGACTCAGTAAGGTCCTGGTAGGTGGTCACAGGTATCTGGAGGTATCATGCTGACTGCAGGGCATCCCACAGCTGCTGGAGGGAGCGTGGAGGAGGAGCCATAGAGGCAATACCACCAATCAGGGGGTCCCACAGATGCTCAACTGGGTTCAAGTCTAGGGAATTAAGGGTCCAGGGTCCAGTGTGGGACATTTCTAGCCATGTGACATGTCTCATTGACTTGCTGGAAGATCCCATCCACCCCAGAGAAGACCATCAGCATGTATGGTGTAAGTGATCTGCAAGGATGGATTCAGACCCAGATGGGTGAGTGGGTCCAGAGAATGTTGAAATCCTTCCCCAGACCATAACGGTGCCACTGTGGAAAGTACTATGTATATATGATTCACAAAACTAAGTATTTAAAGGTGCCATAGAGAGTAAATCTGTATTTACATTGTTATATAGTGTAATAGTGAGAGTTCAGTACATAGAACTGTACATACCGTAACCCTCAAACTCTGTTCTTCAAATACAAATCCTGCTTTTACAGAAGAGGAGACGATAAAACAGGCCGAATTCAAAATCCTACACTGTTACAAACAGACTCATTAATATTTACACCCCCAACATTTACACACAACCACAACAACAACCAGCAACCAGAACATTTACACACAACCACAACACCAACCAGCAACCAGAACATTTACACACAACCACAACACCAACCAGCAACCAGAACATTTACACACAACCACCACAACACCAACCAGCAACCAGAACATTTACACACAACCACAACACCAACCAGCAACCAGAACATTTACACACAACCACCACAACACCAACCAGCAACCAGAACATTTACACACAACCACCACAACACCAACCAGCAACCAGAACATTTACACACAACCACAACACCAACCAGCAACCAGAACATTTACACACAACCACCACACCAACCAGCAACCAGAACATTTACACACAACCACAACAACCAGCATCCAGAACATTTACACACAACCACAACAACAACAACCAGCAACCAGAACATTTACATACAACCACCACAACACCAACCAGCAACCAGAACATTTACACACAACCACAACACCAACCAGCAACCAGAACATTTACACACAACCACAACAACAACCAGCAACCAGAACATTTACACACAACCACCACAACACCAACCAGCAACCAGAACATTTACACACAACAACCAGCAACCAGAACATTTACACACAACCACAACACCAACCAGCAACCAGAACATTTACACACAACCACAACAACAACCAGCAACCAGAACATTTACACACAACCACAACACCAACCAGCAACCAGAACATTTACACACAACCACAACACCAACCAGCAACCAGAACATTTACACACAACCACAACACCAACCAACAACCAGACCATTTACACACAACCACAACACCAACCAGCAACCAGAACATTTACACACAACCACAACACCAACCAGAACATTTACACACAACCACAACACCAACCAACAACCAGACCATTTACACACAACCACAACACCAACCAGCAACCAGAACATTTACACACAACCACCACAACACTAACCAGCAACCAGAACATTTACACACAACCACAACAACAACCAGCAACCAGAACATTTACACACAACCACCACAACACCAACCAGAAACCAGAACATTTACACACAACCACAACAACACCAACCAGCAACCAGAACATTTACACACAACCACAACAACCAGCAACCAGAACATTTACACACAACCACAACAACAACCAGCAACCAGAACATTTACACACAACCACAACACCAACCAGAACATTTACACACAACCACAACACCAACCAGTAACCAGAATATTTACACACCACCACAACACCAACCAGCAACCAGAACATTTACACACAACCACAACAACAACCAGCAACCAGAACATTTACACACAACCACAACACCAACCAGCAACCAGAACATTTACACACAACCACAACACCAACCAGAACATTTACACACAACCACAACACCAACCAGTAACCAGAATATTTACACACCACCACAACACCAACCAGCAACCAGAACATTTACACACAACCACAACACCAACCAGCAACCAGAACATTTACACACAACCACAACACCAACCAGCAACCAGAACATTTACACACAACCACAACCAGAACATTTACACACAACCACAACACCAACCAGTAACCAGAATATTTACACACCACCACAACACCAACCAGCAACCAGAACATTTATACACAACCACAACACCAACCAGCAACCAGAACATTTACACACAACCACAACACCAACCAGAAACCAGAACATTTACACACAACCACAACACCAACCAGCAACCAGAACATTTACACACAACCACAACACCAACCAGCAACCAGAACATTTACACACAACCACAACACCAACCAGCAACCAGAATATTTACACACAACCACAACAACAACAACCAGCAACCAGAACATTTACACACAACCACACCACCAACCAGAACATTTACACACAACCACAACACCAACCAGCAACCAGAACATTTACACACAACCACAACACCAACCAGAACATTTACACACAACCACAACACCAACCAAAACATTTACACACAACCACAACACCAACCAGAACATTTACATACAACCACAACAACAACCAAACTGGTGACTATGTGGAGAAATCCAGCGTTCCAGGCTGTGAAGGGAACGTCCCCACTTTTCATTCCTTCCCAACAAACAACCCAACTGTCAGAGCTCCATGTTCATATTTAAACCAGCCTGAAGATCCTCTTCTCCACATTCTTCATCTAATGTTCCACCTTAAACTCTGCAGCTCGTACAGACGCCATAATGGAACCACAGCAGCGTTTAAGGTGAATTCCCAAAACCAGCTGCTGAACTTCCAACATCTTTAACAGAATCCTGAACAACTTTAACTCTGCAGTCTGTATGTTTCACTCCGGACAGTTTCTCCAACACTCGAACACCATGGAGCAGCTTCAGCTCAGCATTCAACACTGAAGAGACTGAAGAGACGAGCAGCTCCACCTTTATTAGCACCACAACCTCCAACAGTGACTGGAATTAGCAGCCATGCTGTGTTTCATCAGTGATCAAAGAACACTGTAGGCTGGATATCTGTGATTGGTGGATTATTCTCAGTCTAGAAGTGACCCTGTGGTCCTGTGGGGGTCCGGATCATTGAAGAACAGGGTAGCGAAGTACACAGACAAAGAAATGGACTACGGTCTGTAAGTGTAACACCACAGCCAATAAGCAAACACAGCAGCGTTCCTGCTACAGCGGTACCGGCTGTGGAGGCGCCGGGTGTGCTCGGATGCCGGAGAGGAAGTTTTGATGGAGGTGCTGAGGGATGGGGGCGGCCGAGCTGCAGGGGGATTCATCACTGCAGACAGGCCTGAAATAGCCTCAGCTCAGCGATGGATGAATGCATGCGCTTGTTCATCAGGCGTCCCCCCATATTTCCACCGCTGGAAGCTATAAATCTGAGCATGTCCATGACACCCCCTCCCCGCCATCCAAAAGCCCCCATTCTCACGCTCAACGCACCCCTCACTGCATGGATGCGTATAACTGGGTGGTCTGCAGGACGTACTTACAGCTGGCGCAGCCTCTGGAGAGCCGAGAGCTTATTTTCAATAACTGATCTACAATTTGTTGATTTAATCAAAGCCCACACTGTGAATGTTCGTAGTGGTCAGCAAAGTCGGCACTCTTAAACATAACCGTTCCTTAAGGGTTGTTTAGTGAACACAGTGGTTCTGTATATCTCGTTGCTGCCGCTGGAGGGAAAACTCATTCATTTTCCTATATGATATATAGAACCATCAGTCTGAACCCGTTCATCAGGCAAAAAAACCATTAAAGCATGAAAATGAGTGTTCACAGTTCCACATAGAACCATCACCTTCACTAAACAACCCTTGAGGAACCATCATTCTGTAATTCAACAATTAACTATTTACTAAATGATGTGAATTACGCATAATTACTCTAAATTATACCATACTAACCACTACACCACCATACTAACCACTACACCACCATATTAACCACTACACCACCGTACTAACCACTACACCACCATACTAACCACTACACCACCTTACTAACCACTACACCACCATACTAACCACTACACCACCATACTAACCACTACACCACCATACTAACCACTACACCACCATATTAACCACTACACCACCGTACTAACCACTACACCACCATACTAACCACTACACCACCATACTGACCACTACACCACCATACTGACCACTACACCACCATACTAACCACTACACCACCATACTAACCACTACACCACCATACTAACCACTACACCACCGTACTAACCACTACACCACCATACTAACCACTACACCACCGTACTAACCACTATACCACCATATTAACCACTACACCACCGTACTAACCACTACACCACCGTACTAACCACTACACCACCATACTGACTACTACACCACCATACTAACCACTACACCACCATACTAACCACTACACCACTATACTAACCACTACACCACCATACTAACCACTACACCACCATACTAACCACTACACCACTATACTAACCACTACACCATCGTACTAACCACTACACCACTATACTAACCACTACACCACCGTACTAACCACTACACCACCATACTAACCACTACACCACTATACTAACCACTACACCACCATACTAACAACTACACCACCGTACTAACCACTACACCACCATACTAACCACTACACCACCGTACTAACCACTACACCACTATACTAACCACTACACCACCATACTAACCACTACACCACCGTACTAACCACTACACCACCGTACTGACCACTACACCACCGTACTAACCACTACACCACCATACTGACCACTACACCACCATACTAACAACTACACCACCATACTAACCACTACACCACCGTACTAACCACTACACCACCATATTAACCACTACACCACCATACTGACCACTACACCACTATACTAACCACTACACCACCGTACTAACCACTACACCACCGTACTAACCACTACACCACCATACTAACCACTACACCACCATACTAACCACTACACCACCATACTAACTACACCACCATACTAACCACTACACCACCATACTGACCACTACACCACCATACTAACCACTACACCACCATACTAACAACTACACCACCATACTAACAACTACACCACCATACTAACCACTACACCACCGTACTAACAACTACACCACCATACTAACCACTACACCACCGTACTAACCACTACACCACCGTGCTGCTCCCTCAGTATATATATTATTCTAAATTTAACCATTAATTAAACAATCATTTAACTATTATTATGATTTGTTATTAAAAATCACACACACACACACATATATATATATATATATATATATACACACACACTTAATATGTGAAATGTTCTTAAAAAGAATAACACACGATTTCAGCCCCACACAAATGAGGCTTTATTGATCTGGAAAATACACAATACAATACTCCGTCATACTCGGCTCAACGCACTACTCCTGCAGGAGAGAGTATTAAGGCAGGCTTAAAGGACGAGTCCCACGTTTAGCCCAATAACCTCAAATTTCACTGTTCCATAAATACAATAAAACACTGTTTCATACGCTCTCGCTGACAGCGGCTGATTCTTCCGCAAATTGGATGTGAGCTGTCGTTCTTCTAGTGTCTAAAGGATCAGTCGATCAGCCAAGACATGACTGACAGTAGCTTCTTTAGCCTCGCACCAGAGTGTTGTGCTAGATTTGCAGATTTCCGGTGACCTGCACTACCTGTTAACTACACTAGCTTCGTAGCCCCAGTCAAAACATCCGTCTTCACTGATCGACTGTATTTGAGAAGGTTTTTTTTGGCAAAACATTGCTTTAAGAAAAGAAGTGGGGCTGGTTCTTCCTCGGTGACTATTAAAAGCTGAAGGAGGGACAGTGCGCTTCCCCAAAACCTCGAATAGATGAAAGATTTCTGCACACAAATAGCACACGACCAAATGAAACGAGAGATTCTGTCTAATCTGGGGGTAGTCGCTCAGATATTTCAGCTGTTTCTGTAAAGTTAGGCCAATTTATTTCAAATTAATTCTACCGATCAATTACTTTATGCAAATATCAACTATTCTGAGCAGGCCTTTAAAGAGACGACCCAGAAAATAACGGCTATGAGTGAACACGAGCTGAAGCCCTGCCCGCATCCACAGATCATTAGCGAGGCTAGGTTAGCATATCCGGCTCTCACGTAAAGCCTGTGCGTTAACGGCGCCGCTGTCACTGCCTGTTTGGGTGGAGATGAAGTCCAGCGAGGTTCTCACTCTCTATATTGGGGGCGGCCGGCGAACGGAAAATACAAGAGAATTAGCCGAGAGTCACGCGAGCGTCCAACCGTGTGACATCACTATTAGTCCAGTGACAGAATAGGTCAGTGGGCTGCACCCATGTTCAGGATGGCCAATCAAGCCTTGCAGTCCAGTCAGTCTTCTCAGATGAGCTCCTGACTGCAGATCAGGGGCTGTGGGGTGGCTTGGGCTGAGGCCTTGGCTGAGTGTGTATGTGCTCTCTTCCCCGCCCCCCCCCCCCCCATCCCGAGCGTGCGCTCTGAAGCCCCTCACAGGATCTGCTCAGTGCTGGACGCTGAAATGTCCAGAAGTCTCCAGGCAGCGTTAGGGTTAAACTCCTCCTGGTCCCGACACAAAGCCCAGACGTACATCATCCTCAGGACCTTCTCCTAAAAAGCAGCAGACAGACACAGACATTGGTTTTTGGACAGCGTGTCAGGAGATCATACATACTCAGCAAGATAAAAAAATAAAAATAATAATAAGGATAAAAAATAATAAGGATAGATCTGAAATGTATAGAACAATGTATGTGATGTATGTGAAAGTATGTGATCGGCAGTCCAGTGAGCTGGTTAGTGATATTAAACATATCAGGAGCCATAGGTCCAGAGTTAAAGGTTGCTGCAGCGTCGGGCGACACCCCTTGGTCACAGGACCCTACAGTATCTAGTCCAAACACTAGAGGGCAGATTTTGACTATGGGACTCCATTTAACGTGGCTGAGAACCTCAGAGCACTGCAGGAAAAGGACCAATCACAGGCCTGATATTTGACATGACATGAATAGAGTCTACACAGACTCAAGTGTAGACAGAAGTATAGAAGTATATCTGAGGTGGTCCTGTGGGGGTCCTGATTATTAAAGAACAGAGTAATAAAGTATACAGAGAATCAGATGAACTACAGTCTGTAAGTGGAGCTCCTGTATGGTCAGTGGAGCTGATACAGTGGACAGTGAGTGGAGCTCCTGTATGGTCAGTGGAGCTGATACAGTGGACAGTGAGTGGAGGTCCTGTATGGTCAGTGGAGCTGATACAGTGGACAGTGAGTGGAGGTCCTGTATGGTCAGTGGAGCTGATACAGTGGACAGTGAGTGGAGGTCCTGTATGGTCAGTGGAGCTGATACAGTGGACAGTGAGTGGAGGTCCTGTATGGTCAGTGGAGCTGATACAGTGGACAGTGAGTGGAGGTCCTGTATGGTCAGTGGAGCTGATACAGTGGACAGTGAGTGGAGGTCCTGTATGGTCAGTGGAGCTAAAACAGTGGACAGTGAGTGGAGGTCCTGTATGGTCAGTGGAGCTGATACAGTGGACAGTGAGTGGAGCCCCTGTATGGTCAGTGGAGCTGATACAGTGGACAGTGAGTGGAGGTCCTGTATGGTCAGTGGAGCTGATACAGTGGACAGTGAGTGGAGGTCCTGTATGGTCAGTGGAGCTGATACAGTGGACAGTGAGTGGAGGTCCTGTATGGTCAGTGGAGCTAAAACAGTGGACAGTGAGTGGAGGTCCTGTATGGTCAGTGGAGCTGATACAGTGGACAGTGAGTGGAGGTCCTGTATGGTCAGTGGAGCTGATACAGTGGACAGTGAGTGGAGGTCCTGTATGGTCAGTGGAGCTAAAACAGTGGACAGTGAGTGGAGGTCCTGTATGGTCAGTGGAGCTGATACAGTGGACAGTGAGTGGAGGTCCTGTATGGTCAGTGGAGCTGATACAGTGGACAGTGAGTGGAGCCCCTGTATGGTCAGTGGAGCTGATACAGTGGACAGTGAGTGGAGGTCCTGTATGGTCAGTGGAGCTGATACAGTGGACAGTGAGTGGAGGTCCTGTATGGTCAGTGGAGCTGATACAGTGGACAGTGAGTGGAGGTCCTGTATGGTCAGTGGAGCTGATACAGTGGACAGTGAGTGGAGGTCCTGTATGGTCAGTGGAGCTAAAACAGTGGACAGTGAGTGGAGGTCCTGTATGGTCAGTGGAGCTGATACAGTGGACAGTGAGTGGAGCTCCTGTATGGTCAGTGGAGCTGATACAGTGGACAGTGAGTGGAGGTCCTGTATGGTCAGTGGAGCTGATACAGTGGACAGTGAGTGGAGGTCCTGTATGGTCAGTGGAGCTGATACAGTGGACAAGGAGTGGAGGTCCTGTATGGTCAGTGGAGCTGATACAGTGGACAGTGAGTGGAGGTCCTGTATGGTCAGTGGAGCTGATACAGTGGACAGTGAGTGGAGGTCCTGTATGGTCAGTGGAGCTGATACAGTGGACAGTGAGTGGAGGTCCTGTATGGTCAGTGGAGCTGATACAGTGGACAGTGAGTGGAGGTCCTGTATGGTCAGTGGAGCTGATACAGTGGACAGTGAGTGGAGGTATAAGGAGGTGGTTTGAAGTTATGGCTGATCGGTTTATGTGCATTCTATATACCTGCACCATCACAGTTACAACAATGTGTGCTTTTATTTTGGTGGATGTTTAAAAATGTGTCCACTGAGGAGCTCGGGTTCAGCGCCCTGCTCTACGAAACACAACCATTTTCATCCAGAAGCCCCCTCAGGGTGCTGTCAGACCACTCTAGTGTCAGATTTATAACCCGGACGGCGCTCACAGGCTTCCGAAGCTACTGTATGGAACGTTCAGTGAGAAGAACGGAGAGTCTGATGGAACTGATTCATGGTAAATATGAGGCTGATGGACGAAATGTAAGCTTTTTTGTTTTCGGGTATTATTTTTCACTGCTGATCGTTTTTCACCAGCGTTTCTAGAGTCTAAAGCACTTTGGAGCACAGCATTTGAAGTTTTGATGCCCCAGAGTTTCCATATCTAAACCCAGTTCTCCTGTTAATCAGTTCTCCGAATCTACAAACTATTATTCACTGCGTGGCTTCACTGTCAAAGCTGCGTCCTCATTTTGTAGTTGATTATTTAAAAAAACACTGATTCTAGTTTCTGTCTGTGGAGAAAAGTTAATTATGTTTTCTGACTTTAAACTGTGAGTTCCAGATACGATCCTGTGTACTTTTTATCCAGGAAGCATCTCTGGATCCTCTAAATTACGACCCTGTTAAAGCGGAATTACAATATTAATTAATATACTGATAATTAAATAGTTAAAATGTAAACAAAGACATTCAGAATGGTTACACTCTGTTCTAGTGTAACTTACAGAGTCAACTGGTTGGTAATAGGAACCAGACGTCCACCTCTAAAAGCTCCCTCACGTGAAATGGTCAAAATATGCCGCCTGATGGCTGAGAGACTGTTTTATAAAGGGTTTTGAGAAGGTGTTAATTGAATGTTTCGTTCCACCTTAAATGCTACAGCTTGTAATGTACTATTTACTATTTAAGGAGGAAAAGAAAATTCGTAAGCTCCCTTCAGCTACCACATCTTTAACAGAATCCTGAACAACTTTAACTCTGCAGTCTGTATGTTTCACTCCAGACAGTTTCTCCAACACTCGGACACCATGGAGCAGCTTCAGCTCAGCGTTCAACACTGAAGAGACTGAAGAGACGAGCAGCTCCACCTTTATTAGCACCACAACCTCCAACAGTGACTGGAAGTAGCAGCCATGCTGTGCGAGTGGATCACTGTGTGCTGGTTGAAGCAGATCATCTTCAACTGAAAGTTTCACAGTGACACCTAGGGCTGGGCGATACGGAAAAAAATCTTATTGCAATATAGTTTTTCATATCAGTCGATATCGATATATATCACGATATAAATCAAATCACTATTTCCTTTTTACTTTAAGTGAGAAGTAAAGATATCAAAATGTAAAAATTTTGTTCAATTGTTTTTTATCCTCTGATTTATTTTCTATCAGAAGATAGACAAATGTACTATAGAACATTACACAACTGTATTTCAAATCAATTAAACACACACACACACACACACACACACACACACACATATATATATATATATATATATATATATATATATATACATAAGCTCTATATATATAAGCTATATATATATATATATATATATATATATATATATAGCTTATATATATAGAGCTTATATATATATATATATATATATATATATATATATATATATATATATATATATATATATATATATATATATATATATATATACACACACACGTGAACACTCGAACTACAGTATACATATTTATCTTTATCGATTACTTCGATTAGCATAATGTGCATCGATGCACTGCTAAGGTGGCCGCGCCTACTGAAAGCATGGATTTATCCGGAGCGCGAGCTGCAGCTACAAACAATCACTCACCTACATCTAAAGTTGTGGGAGTGTTTCACACAGAAACACTCTGTCAGTGGAAATGATCACAACAGTAGAACTGACCCGAGCACTTAAAGATCAAACATCCCGTAGAGCTTCATCAACACAGCAGCAGGACAGCACCTGTTTACCTGTTTATCTGATCTTATAGATTATTTATAGATTATTATCACGTGTATCATGTTTATTTCAGTAGTAGTTTAACGTTTTCTGTTATTTTCTCTTATTTTCTTCTCTCTGCTCGACAGTGACGCCTGCAGTAACCAGATTACTAGCGCGTGGGTTAAGCTGCACCTACATTCTGCGCTGTGAGCTTCAACCAAACATGAAATATCTGGAACTCTAGTTCAGCCACCTGATTGGTTTGGGGCGGCACTATTCTCATTCTCATTGGCTGTTCGTGTTTTCTCTCAAAACACGGACGGAACTTAATTCTATCGACTACGTCTTATAGTTCTATTGAGGAAACGATATTTCGCGATAATTATCGTTATCGTCTTATCGCCCAGCCCTAATGACACCTTTAATCTACTTTGTGTTTGATGTCCAGATGAAAGACAGTAGATAGTACAAGTAACATTAGCACTAGCATCTCCAAGTAACTAACATAGCTCACTGAATAGTATGAGGGCGGAGCTTATTTACATGGGAGTAATTTAATTTAGTCTATGTTGCTCCTGAGTGATCATCACGGCGTCTCACTCTAAACCAGCCAATCAGAGCAGAGCTCATCTAATCATTCATGAGCTCAGCAAAGAAAGAGAAACAGTGTTTCATTCTAGGACCAAACCACCGAGTGTGTAGAAGATCAGAGAACAATTTCACTGCTGAATAAAAGCCTCTCTGGCTTCTTTGATAGTCTTTCAACTAAAATCTATCTGATCGTTCAGAGGATCAGCTGACATTCAGGAGAAAATGCCAAATAAGGTTTAGAATTCTTTTTTTAAGCAGTGTGATTATTTGCCACTGGATGGTAAACAGGTGGTGACAGTTGTGC
Source organism: Megaleporinus macrocephalus (assembly GCA_021613375.1). Classification (NCBI taxonomy): domain Eukaryota; kingdom Metazoa; phylum Chordata; class Actinopteri; order Characiformes; family Anostomidae; genus Megaleporinus; species Megaleporinus macrocephalus. The sequence goes on along the minus strand of CM038721.1, from coordinate 39,335,573 downwards.
TAAAAAAAGCGACGTGGTGCTAACAGCTAACAGCTAGTAATTACACCCCGCTGTGCTGGACTCGGCACCTCTCAGGCGGCATCAGCACTCACCGGGTCGCCCTCCACCACTTCACCCTTTGTGTTACGGACCACCATCACCAGCTGAGCCTGGAAAGTGATGATGAGCACAGGGCCTTGCTCCATCATCTTCCCCATAGCAAGCTGTGGAAGTGAGAAGATGGTGAATATGTTTATGCACTGAATACAATAAACTCAAATTAATTCAGTATATATATATATATATATATCATCGCTGGCCAAAAAAAAAACTAACTGAAAAACAATGAAAACAAACATATATATATATAAAAACGCGCACAGTCACATTAGTATGACCACTTCCTGCTGTTTCCATGGCATTCCTTGGACCCACTCATCCCACTCGTTTTTGAGTACAAATCTATCCTTGCAGATTACATACACCGTGCATGCTGATGGTCTTCTCTGGGGCGGAGGAGATCTTCCAGCAAGACGATGAGACACGTCACATGACTAAAACTGTCCCACATTGGTTGGAAGAGCTGAACAAGACTTCCAAGTACTACCCTGGACCCCTAATTCCCCAGACTTGAACCCAGTTGAGCATCTGTGGGACCACCTGGATGGTGGTGTTGGCTCTATGGATCCTCCTCCACGCTCCCTACAGCAGCTGTGGGATGCACTGCAGTCAGCATGATACCTCCAGATACCTGTGACTACCTACCAGGACCTTACTGAGTCTCCCAGTCCGTCTAGCTGCTGTCCGTGCACATGGTGGTCACTCTGGATATTAACTGGTGGTCATAATAATGTGACTCGGTCATAATAATGTGACTCGACTGTGTATATAGCCTTTATAGCTTGTATTTGGTTTTTTTTCTTTAGTTTGAACTTGTTTGTAACCTAAATATCGTGTGAAATTCTGTTTGTATCACTATATATATATATATATATATATATATATGGAGAAAATAGAGACACATGTTTTTCTCAGCCACAATATTTATATATTCATGAAGTCATCACTTGCAGTTTAAAGTCACTATTGAGTAACACTCACGTCTATGTTGTCGATGTCGAGGATCTTGGAGTGAAACTGAAGCCCCATTGCTTTGGCCTGCTGGATCGGATGGGCCAGCTGACTGTAGGTCTGCAAAACCATGAAGAGAGTAACTGTCAGCTCACATATTCTCAGCATCCATCACAACACTCACGCCTGCAGTAATCCAGAATAAAATGAATCACTGTGTCCACGTACAGCTTCATAGCACCAGTCCCTCAGAACCTCCAGCTCTCCTTGGATCATAGCCTGCACACAGACAGAGGAACAGAGAGTGATTTCAGCCCACACGGCCTCCAAACATAGCTCAGCGGCAGTAACACTGTGCGGCCGCTCACCTCTAAAATGTTAGGGATGATGTCCTTCTCACACTGTTTGAGGAAGGAGTCCTTTTCAAAGCTGGGGTCCACCTTCAGGATCTCGGTGAGGACTTCAGACATCTCAGTCTTGGAGAAGAGCCCACCTGATCAGAAACAGGTGAAAACTTTAATTATGATAATAGTAATATTATCCTAATCGTATAATCCACCTATCATTTGTTTGTTTAAATAAAACAAAGTCTTTTGAGGATTCTCCAATTCTGGAAACAGATAAGCTAGCATGCTCAGGACCCCCCACCTATGAGGTCCGTCATCTTGTCTGTGACGGCGCGGGAGGCTCTGATGAAGGCGTTGTCACTCTCGTCATATTTCATCTTCATTTCAAAGAATCCTGAGGATTGGAGCAGAAGAGCATCCAACATGTAAAACTGATAATAATCAATAAGTAGCTCATAACAATTATTAAATCATTAATTTGCCCACCATTTAAAAAAAAGGAAGTCTTCTTGACTTAGAGTACCACATTCTTGACTGTAAAATTGGACAACATGATACATACATAGGAAACACTTATTAATATGTTAATATGTTGTACTAATTAGTAGGCGTGCATTGTTACACTTTAATACTGCAAAACAAAATAATGCATGTGTATATATATATATATATATATATATATATATGTATATATGAGTGTGTATACGCACATCTCAAGTAGCTCTAGTAATTACAGCCATCATTATATATATATATATATATATATATATATATATATATATATATATATATATATATATATATATATATAATATTTAATATAATATTTAATATAATATTTATTTAATATAATATTGATATAATAATTACAGCCATCATTATATATATATATACAGTCCTGGAGCAACGTTGTTTTCTATTCACTGTGTACTGGGTAGAAGGTTGAAATGACAATAAACTGCACTTGACGGGCATTAGATCAAAATCTAATTAGCTTCATATTTCCTTGTTTAAAAAAAATAATTAATGATGAGATGTTTTCTGTTGTTATATATAGTAATATCTCTGGAATGCAGCCATAGTTGTCTTTGGAAAACCACAAGTATTACATATGCATATATATGGCGTCTTTAAAGCATCGTTAACTACATTGCAAAAGTCTAACCTAAGTCTTTATCTGATCAATAAGTGTATATTCACCAGTAAGAACAGCAGATCTGATTAGAACAGATGTAAATAATCATACATACAATACAAAGTAACATGAATATGTTATTGTGAGAGAAGTAGATCAGATCTTGATCCAGTTTGAAGAACAAAGTTAGGTTCCAGATTTCTCCTGGACGCCCCAGACATTGTATGAATGTATTCAGTTCCTTCAGCAGCAAATCTTGATTTATCTTAATGAAGTACTGAGCAGTCAAAGCAGGTATTAGATGAGAACTGATAATAATACTGGGTTGTTTAGGAGAAGCTTGAAAAGGGTTAAATAAACACACTGACGTATGTAAAAGCACTACTTACTCTATTAATGCTACAAATATAAAAGCTTCCTGTCTGGAGAATAGCTGTTTAAATCATATCCACTAATGTTTTGTATACGGTTCCACCATAAAGTGTTCTTCGTATTACCTGCAGAACCCTTCTAGCTGCTGTAGATACGCTCAGAAGAGCACACTGTTACATAACCTAACATCACGATAACACTGTATTTCCTCAGTGGGACCAAAGAGATGCTGGAGCTCATCTCAGAAAGCTTCCTGGTTGGACTGCATTGGGTTTAAGGCAGGTTGTCTCTCTCTAAGGTCAGTGGTGGCTTTTGCTGAGGCTGCAGCGCCATCTGTTGTCGTGTTTTAACAGTGTTTACTCAGGAAACGGCCCACTGCTGAGTATTTCTCTGATGAATAATCAGATGTCATATTAGCGGCGCTAATGGCTTTTAGGCTCTGCAGGAAATCGCGGCATTAGTTACTGCTGCTGTACAAATGTGCACTTAATGAGATGAAAGCGCTGTTAGGAGGTGCTGATGAGCTCTAACGTGATGTACGATGCCAAAATTTACATCAAAGCTAAAAGCTCATTTTGCACTGATGGGTGTTTTAGGCCTCCATTGACTCTGTGTGCGTACGGCTAGTCAGTATAAAGAACAATGTACACTGACGCTATGGCCAGAGAGCATTTATTACTAAATGTTACACATAATTAAGATTTTAAGACGTAAACACAGTCATTTGGAGAGGTTTAGAGTGGTTTGGAGTACAACACTCCAATGTAGAGAAACTTACAGAGTAAGATTTGTTCACAGTGGTGGTGAATGGAACCAGACGTCCATCTCTGAAGCTCCCTCACAGAAAGTTATTACATGAAATTCTGTTATCTGATATTCTGTTTCATTATAGTTTTATGATTAAGTTTCAGCTTGAATGGTAGTTTAATCTATTCACAGTGGAGGGATACACGCAGGGTGTTATGAGAGTAAATAGTCCCAATATTTCTTTTTAAAATAGCTTTTAAATTATGTTTTAGGCCAAATCTGTACATCACAGCTTTAGTGAAACAGTGTTTCAGTCAACAGCATATTTGTAACCATGAATCTTGAATAAAAGAGATTTAGAAGTTATTAAAAGGCATTAGACGTCTGGTTCCATTCACCACCACTGTGACCAATTCCGCCCCAAACCACTCTGAATGACGTTGTTTACATCATTACTCTTTAATTATGCACCAATTTTAAGAAGTCAGTGGGGTTCCCCTTTCAGTTTAATTCAGTGATCACTAGAGAAGCATGAGCGTGAACGGTGGATATACAATACAGTACATACTAGTACATACCATGTGGTCTGAGTCGTTTTCAATACAGAGCAGATCAAAGAAAGCAGGAAGCAGATCTTACTGTTAAAAACTACGTTGTTGTCCTTGAAGTCCTTCCACTGCTGGTACCACTTTGAGTCTTTGTGGAGCACAACGCCCATCGCCTCCCTGAACACACACACACACACACACACACACACACACACACACACACACACACACACACACACACACACACACACACACACACACACACACACACACACACACAGGTTATATACTCACAGCTGCACAATCTGAGTCACTACCCTGACTGTTAAGACTTGTAAACAACTCCAGTACCACTAAACTATCACATATAACCAACCCGGACTGTTCGGGTCATTATCACAAAACAGACAATTAGGCCATTTTTATTGTATTGCAGATGCTGTTTACATGCAATGAAAATTTCATGATGAACGGACCAATAGAAGTGCTCCAAAATAACTGGAAAAAATTCTGGTTCCATTGACTTACATTGAAAGTGAAGAAGGTTTTCGCCCTCTCCTGTCAAGACAGTGACCTCCTGTTTTTCTTTGGACAGTGACAAGATATATATATATATATATATATATATATATATATATATATATATATATATATATATATATATATATATATATATATATATATATCCCTAAATAGTCACTTCTTAAATGTAAGTTAATGTAAAGAGGTTTTATTCCTAATTAATTCTGCATAAAATAGCATAACTATTGGTCCATTCATCATAAAACTTTCACAGGATAAAAAAAGGAAGGAAAGCAGAAATATATAAAACATATTAAATATATGTATGTATGTATGTACACATATTCTCACACTGGTCAGCTATAACATTAAAA
>CM038721.1:39265478-39322978 GCA_021613375.1 Megaleporinus macrocephalus | reverse complement strand
TGTGCCGCAGTATAGTAATTTGTAGCCTCAATATCTTAAATTGTGGCCTCAAGATAATACTTTGTGGACATACCTTACTAAAAACAATTACCATGTTACCTGTAGGGGATCCATACAATATAAAACAAAAGTCAGTGACCATCTCTATCTGATCAGGTATTAGTAATACAGTACAGTCAACTGGAGGTTCTGATGTTAATCTACAGTGAAGTACAGTGTGTGTGTGAATGAGGAGTCTGTACTCAGATCAGTCTTGTTTAGATGTGTACAGAGTATAAGGTGTGTGTGTGTGAATGAGGAGTCTGTACTCAGATCAGTCTTGTCAGTAAAGGCCCAGAATACAGAGAATAAAGCTCCTCCGGTTCTCCTCTCCGCTCCGGCTGAGGAGCAGGAGCACCGCCGCGCTGCAGAGCGGCAGGTGGAGGTGTCTGTGGTGTGTACGGGCTGTCAGTAAAACTCCTCTCTGTCTTTATTTTCTGTTTTGTGTTTAAAACTCACCTGTCTCCACCGACACACGGTCGCCGCCATCTTGCCGCGCTGACCTTCTGACGCACTTCCCGTGGGCGGGGCTAGCGGCGTGGCTTATTTACATAAACGGTCAAAACTAAATCAGTTTTCAGGCTTAATATATTATTTTATAACTTATATATAAAATGTGGAATATATATATATATATATGTACCACATTTTATCAGCTCCACTGACCATATAGGAGCACTTTGTAGTTCAACAATTACAGACTGTGGTTCATCTGATTCTCTATATACTTGGTTACCCTGTTCTTTAATGATCAGGACCACCACAGAGCAGGTACTATTAGGGAGGTGGGTCATTCTCAACACTGCAGTGACACTGAGGTGGTGGTGGTGTGTTAGTGTGTGTTGTGCTGGTGCTTTTAAACTCTGTGTCCACTCACTGTCCACTCTTACCTTGTTGCTGGTTCACATCAGGCCGGTCCGGACCGTCATCATCTCTAACTTGTGTTCTGATTCAGTGGTGTATCCTGTTTACTGAAGTAGTCTAGTATCAGCATCTTATACCATCAGCTACTGAAACACCAACACACCACACATACCGTTCAGTATATTTCAGTATATTTACTGTTTAAATGCTAACTGATTAATTATTTATAAACTTCTAAGCAAGGTCTCAATATCATACATTGTGTATTCAATATATTAATTTGTGGCCTAAATTAAAACTAAAGTAAACTGGAGAATCAATACAGTAAATAATGGTTTTAACATAATAACTTTTATAAACTCAATATAGTAACTTGAGGCCTCAAAATAGTAAACTGTGCCTCAGTATAGTCATTTGTGGCCTCAATATCTTAAATTGTGGCCTCAATATAATAGTTTGTGGACATACCTTACTAAAAACAATTACCATGTTACCTGTAGGGGCTCCATACAATATAAAACTAGTCAGTGACCATCTCTATCTGATCAGGTATTAGTAATACAGTACAGTCAACTGGAGGTTCTGATGTTAATCTACAGTGAAGTACAGATGACGATGTGTGTGAATGAGGAGTCTGTGATAAATAATAATTTTTTTACTCACTTTAATAAAAACAAGAGCTACATTTTATCTTAAAGTGTTTATTTATAGAAAAAGTAAATAAAGCAGCATCTTCTCGTAAGTTTCACATCTTGACCTGTCGGTTTGGAGCCGCCTGTGGGAAGAATAAACATATACGTTTCCATTCCTGGTTGAAAAGTCGGTTTTCGCTCTCAACTTTTATTTTTATAGAGCACGTTATTCTTTCACTGACTTTGTTTATTCTCCGGCTCGCTTTATTCTGCACAGGTCTGATTGGCTGAGGAGCGCCTTGGGTGATCTTGCAGCACACGTGATTGGTCTGTGAGGTTACTGCACTGCAAAGCCTGTGTAAAATAAACACCGTCAACAATAAATCCTTCTCAATTGTTTATCAGTTTGGGTCCGCATTGGACAACGCCTGGGTGTAGACCCCGACCACGGTCACCTATTAGTGACCTCTGCTCTAGACCTTCATCAGTTGTCATAGCATGCTGTCCACAGGACACTGCTGTCTGGATAGTTTTGGTTGGTGGACGATTCTCAGTCCAGCAGTGACACTGAGGTGTTTAAACACTCCAGCAGCAGCAGCACTGCTGTGTCTGATCCACTCACACCAGCACAACACACACTAACACACCACCACCATCACAACAATGTCACTGCAGTGCTGAGAATAATCCACCTCCCTAATAGTATCTGCTCTGTGGGGGTCCTGTGGGGGTCCTGATCATTAAAGAACAGAGTAATAAAGTATACAGAGAATCAGATGAACTACAGTCTGTAAGTGGAGCTCCTGTATGCTCAGTGGAGCTGATACAGTGGACAGTGTGCACAGACAATAGGAGGTGCTGATGAAACAGCTGTTAGCCAAATATCTAATGTTCATATAATAACAGAGGTATACACTAATATACCATAACTACAGTTGTGAGCACCCCTGGTCACATGACTGGGTATATATAAGTGAACACATCCTCTACAGTAGGGGTGTAAGAAAATATCGAAAATATTGAATATCGGAATATTATGTTTGGTGATACTGTATCGATTCTCAACAACACAGTATCGATTCACAGATTTCTGGCAGACAGTGAATCATTGTGTGTTGTGTTTAAACCTCTGACCACTAGATGGCAGTGTTGTAATCCATTTTCAGCTCCACTCCAACATTAACAAGCAGCACAAGGGTGCAATGCTATTGTAAGCATTGATAAACCTGTTCATACAGTGGTGTGTTTTAATAGTAGGATCTGAAAATATCGCTATATATCACACTTTGCTTGTAATATCGCAATATATCACGATATACTGAATACGTATCGTATCGTCAGGTTCTTGCTAATACACAGCCCTACTCTACAGAGAACACATTTCTACACTTTAATACACAATTACTGCTTATTTGCTTTATTTAACGACATTAAACATAAATATTTCTTTACTGAGATGTTGAATAATTCCAAATAGATGAACAGTAGCGATGAATAAACCCTATTCTGGGTATGTGGAAGAGAGCAGGCGTAACTGACTGTAACAGGGTGGAAGTTGAACCGGTTTATCTGGCCACAATCATCAGATCAACTAATCCTATATTACATAAACCTTTCCAGATAAGCTGCAGGGCCACACACAGCAGACGGAGCAGGTGAGTGAAGTCCAGTGTAGTCATTTTATTTATGATTTACTGTGTAGCACAACCATCCCATCCTCCACACACTCATTCACTAATTTCAAATCCCATAAATACCACATGCATCCATATGTATATAGTAACCTGCAGTCTCAGTCTTTTCCAGGTGCTTCGGCTGGAAACTGATTACTGGAACATAACCTTAACCGGATTTAGAATTTGGGGGAACCATCAACAAACAATACTGCAGCCATGAAACCGTAAGTGCGAGAGGACATCCCAGAATATTCTCATTTACTTCTCCAAAACATAGTTAAAGGGGAAGTCCACCCATTATTATTATTTTTTTTTTTCAAAAATGATGTCAACCTTGTCATTGCTCTAGAGTCAAGACTGTGGTGGTGAATGGAACCAGACGTCCACCTCTACAAGCTCCCCCATGCAAAGTTATTGTATAAAAATGATTATAAATATGGTGCATAATGTCTGAGATACTGTGTTGATTGTTTTTTAGAATCAAGATATCTTTTTATCCTGGTCGTCTGTTTATCTAGCCGCCTTCTGTGAACACATAGTGCATCATTAGTGAGGTCACTGGCAGGAATAATATAAAATGAACCTACACTGAGTGATTTTTTCTCTCATAGACCATAACTGGACCTAGTGGTACCCCATACTTATGTCATGATTTGGGATATTGGGTATATAAATAAATGCCCCATACATAAGAAACACCTGATCATGTCTTTTCCACAGGAATATCAAAAACTGCACAGGACTGAGATAACCTGGGCTTATTACTACACATCATTTTACAGCAGGTAAGAACTGTCGCTCTCTTTACAGCCGCAGAACTATATTATAGTTATATGACAGGAATGAAATTACAGGAATGAAATCACAGATGCAGAAAAACAAAACAGCACTTCTCAAAACTAGTCTGTCTAAAATTTTCAACATAAGTAACATTCAAATAACATAAAAGTTAATTTAGCGTCTTTTGTTCAGCATTTTTAATGAAAACTAAGTACCAGGGGGCACCAGAGATGCACTGTATACTGCTCACTGCACCAGTATGCACTGTATACTGCACGCTGCACCAGTATGCACTGTATACTGCACCAGTATGCACTGTATACCGCATGCTGCACCAGTATGCACTGTACACTGTTCACTGCACCAGTATGCACTGTATACTGCACCAGTATGCACTGTATACCGCATGCTGCACCAGTATGCACTGTACACTGTTCACTGCACCAGTATGCACTGTATACTGCACCAGTATGCACCGTATACCGCATGCTGCACCAGTATGCACTGTATACTGCAAGCAGCACCAGTATGCACTGTATACTGCTTGCTGTACCAGTATACAATGTATACTGCTCACTGCACCAGTATGCACTGTATACTGCTTGCTGTACCAGTATACAATGTATACTGCTCACTGCACCAGTATGCACTGTATACTGCTTGCTGTACCAGTATACAATGTATACTGCTTACTGCACCTGTATGCACCGTATACCGCATGCTGCACCAGTATGCACTGTATACTGCATGCTGCACCAGTATGCACTGTATACTGCACGCTGCACCAGTATGCACTGTATACTGCACGCTGCACCAGTATGCACTGTATACTGCACGCTGCACCAGTATGCACTGTATACTGCACGCTGCACCAGTATGCATTGTTTACCGCACTGTATACTGAACTGTTTAGTTTATAATGATGTTCCTCTTATGCAAATCGTAAAAAAAACTTAAAAACTTAATTACAAAGCTTAATTATTTTCTCAACCTAAATTTACATCAATTTACAGCTCATACCATATACAGATGCATATATGGTGCATCAGCTTTGTCATAGAATTATATAATCAGGTAGTGTGAGTGAGGGTCCGTCCTGTCTGAGAGCCCTTCACAGATTTTCCTTTCACGACAAAAGCCACAAAATCTCCACTGAAAACAGAATAAAGCAACAGCTTTCCCCAATACTTTCCTAAACGGTTTGATTCTTCACTCGTACAGCCAGGGCGAGAGTGAAAACATATTGTTTTAAGAATTTCTGAAAATTATTCTCATAAAATAAACTCTTGAATCTTGAATCTAAAAAAAATTCAAGATTCTTAGAATTTTTAAGTCATTAATAAATAATTTTTTAACCCTTTCTTACACATAAAATAAAAAACACACACTGAAAATAATTTTCTTTCTAAAGACACTTTTGTGACCCCAGCCCAGGACGTGCCAGAGTGGAGGGCGTTGTTCTCTCTGAAGCCAAAAAGAAACTCTGTATGGTAAAACGGCTTTTCAGACTGAGGGAAAATGTGTTTTTCCATTGGTACAAGCTCGATACAGTTTATAACAATAGAAGAAGGCTTTTTGGGGCTATTATAAAATTTTTCAAATAAGTTGTATATAACACCACACATACTACTACGCAAAAGTCTGAGGCACTGAAAAGCTGATAGTGTAAAAATCTTCACCAGTAAGAACAGCAGATCTGATTAGAACAGATGTAAATAATCAGACATACAATACAAAGTAACATGAATCTGTTATTGTGAGAGAAGTAGATCAGATCTTGATCCAGTTTGAAGAACAAAGTTAGGTTCCAGATTTCTCCTGGACGCCCCAGACATTGTATGAATGTATTCAGTTCCTTCAGCAGCAAATCTTGATTTAGCTTAATGAAGTACTGAGCAGTCAAAGCTGGTATTACAATACAGTACAAGCGGCGCTGTCGTGTTCAAAGGATGCAGAAATATAAAAAAAATGGAAAAATAAATTATTTCTGGATAGCGACAATATCTAAAACCACTACCTAACACTATCTGAATATTTCAAAAATGTGTTTGCTAAGTAAATAAAAGCTTCCTGTCTGGAAAAAATAGCTTTTTAAATATAATATTGTTCTGTGTAGAGTCTTTGGAGGCGAAGCTCTATAAGAGTCAGCTAGTTTCGCTTCTTCGGCCTGGACTGGAGGACGAATCTGCTTGTCCATATTAGTTGGGCTGGCTTTAGCTTTTAGTAGCACACAAGCATTATGATCTTCAAAAAATAAAAAATTGAAAAACAAAAATTGAAAAGAAAATTATTGTTGGACAGCAACGATATCTAAAACCACTACCTAACACTGAATCTGAATACCCAATCTGAATATTTAAAAGTGTTTTCCTGAGTAAATAAAAACTTCCTGTCTGTAAAAATTGCTTTATAAACATAATAAGGTCCCCAGGTGCCTCAAAACCTTTGCCCAGTACTGTATACCACCTTCTCAGTCAGTCTGAAGAACCACTTCAGACAATACAATACAAGCGGTGGCTGTCGTGTTCAAAGGATGCAGAAATATTTTAAAAAATTGAAAAACAAAAATTTTAATGGAAATTATTTTTGGACAGCCACAATATCCAAAACCACTACCTAACACTATCTGGAAAACTAGCTTTTTAAACATAATAATGTTCTGTTTAGAGTCTTTGGAGGCGAAGCTCTATAAGAGTAAGCTAGTTTCGTTTCTTCGGCCTGGACTGGCGGATGGATCTGCTTATTTTGGTTGGTTCTACTATCTGGAGGGGTCTGCAACGGCAGTGGTTGGGATTCTGACTCAGTACTGGCTGTAGACAAGCTAATTTCAAGGCTATAAGAAGTAAAAAAAAAAAAGGGCTGGAGCGCAAAGAAGACAGGTTGCTACTGTCTGTATTAGCTGGGCTGGCTTCAGCTTTTAGCACACTAGCATTGCTACTAAACAGCTGGTTGGAGCTAGCCTGATGTCCAGCACCAACTGAGGCCTCCACAACATTCTTCTCAGTGCTTCCAGGTCCAGAGATGGTTCTTTCAGGAGAATTAACAGAGGAAGTCTTAGTTCTGCTATAAGCATTGCTGCTAAATGGCTGATTAGGGCTAGCCATGTTAAGTCCATCACCTTCTGATGTTCCTTCAACATTCTTCTAGCATTGTTGTGTTCAAAGGATTTAGCAAAATAAAAAAATGAAAAACAAAAAATTAAATGGAAATTATTGTTGGACAGCGACAATATCTAAAACCACAACCTAACACTATTTGAATATTTCAATAAAAACTTCCTGTTTGTAAAAATAGCTTTTTAAATATAATAATGTCCCCAAGTGCCTCAAAACCTTTGCCCAGTACTGTATACCACCTTCTCAGTCAGTCTGAAGAACCACTTCACCATGCAGGGAACAATCTAAGTATGAAATGAGCCTGTACGGAAGTAAACAGCACCTTTCTTTTTACCATAGAACCTCTGAAGAACCATCGTGAAGTATTAAAAGCTTATAAAATCTAGGGTCTCGATTGGGTTATTGTGCAGCAGGCACTTATAAAGATCTGAGAACTGAGAACTGCAGCCATGATCTAAAAAATATCAACATCTCTTATGAAACTTGACCTCATAATCAGAAACCTGATAACATGCATCATCAGAAGAAGTTATACTCTTTCTTCTCAGCTCTCATCATCTCCAGAGCTGTTTTCTCCACCGCCTCCTCCGACAGTCATGGTGGAATCATTGCCAATCATGATGTACTTTGCGTTCTGGATGTGGATGTTGGAAGGTGGTGGCTGGTGGCACCCCGTGCCGCTATATTGTGGAGGGATGGGACTCTGCCATTGCTGAGGCCCTGGAGCGAAAGGCTGAGCTCCTCCAGGAAAAGCCGGGAAGTAAGGATGTGAAAGATGTTGCTGCTGCATGAGCAGGTACATCCTCTGCTGTTCCAGCTCTCTGACCTTGGCGGACTCCCGGATGAGGTCCCTGCGGCGTCTGTTCTCGTCCTGCAGCCGCTGTTGGGTTTCTCGCTGCTTCCTGACCAGCAGGTCCTCTTTCCATATCTTCTTCTGCCTCCGGATTCTTTCCGGATCCAGAACCTTCCGAGCCATGACCTCGAAGGCTTTGTCTTTTTCCTTCATGGGAAATTTGGCTTTCAGGACCATGGGCAGCTCGGAGGCGGCCAAGCTGTTGTCGCGGGGCAGCAGCGGGATGACCGTGTTGTACTTGTGAGGCTTCTCGATGGAGTTTATGAGGGCCGAGTCCACGTTCAGCTCGCTCAGGCGAGTGTTGAAGTTGGCCGTCAGCAGCAGAATGCTGTAGGCCGAGTTGTTTATGGCGTCCTCCATGCACCGGAACGTGGAACGCCCTGGCTCGGCAAAGTCCTCAGCGAAAGTGGCTCCGGTTGTTGACGCCACTCTCTCCAGCCTGGCCTTCAGCCTGGAGGCTTCTTCAGCATCTTCAGCCGCATGCAGGATCACAAAAGCATAAAACCTCAGCTCCTCGCTTTCAGCACTTATCTTCTCAGCGCTGAAACTGTCCATCTCTTCGCTGCTTTGTACCGGCACAGATTCCGGCGGCTGGCTAGCTGGTTTGCTGAGCGGCTGAGCTCCCAGCTTCCCACAGAAGCTACTCATGGATGAAAAACCTGTGCACTCAGTGACCTTAGCAGCCGCCCGCTCCACAGGCTGGCCACTTCTGTGTAGAGTCTTTGGAGGCGAAGCTCTAGAAGAGTCAGCTAGTTTTGTTTCTTCGGCCTGGACTGGCGGATGGATCTGCTTATTTTGGTTGGTTCTACTATCTGGAGGGGTCTGCAACGGCAGTGGTTGGGATTCTGACTCAGTATTGGCTGTAGACAAGCTAATTTCAAGGCTATAAGAAGTACAAATAGAGCTGGAGCGCAAAGAAGATGGGTTGCTACTGTCTATATTAGCTGGGCTGACTTCAGCTTTTAGCACACTAGCATTGCTACTAAACAGCTGGTTGGAGCTAGCCTGATGTCCAGCACCAACTGAGGCCTCCACAACATTCTTCCCAGTGCTTCCAGGTCCAGAGATGGTTCTTTCAGAAGAATTACCAGAGGAAGCTGTAGCTCTGGTATTAGCATTGCTGCTGTTGGGGCTAGCCTGATGTCCAGCACCAACTGAGGCCTCCACAACCTTCTTCCCAGTGCTTCCAGGTCCAGAGATGGTTCTTTCAGGAGAATTAACAGAGGAAGTCTTCGTTCTGCTATAAGCATTGCTGCTAAACGGCTGATTAGGGCTAGCCATGTTACGTCCATCACCTTCTGAAGTTCCTTCAACATCCTTCGTGGTGTTTTCAGAGATGGTTCTTTCAGGAGAATTAACAGAGGAAACCCTAACAATGCCATTAGCATTGCTGCTGTTGGAGCTAGCCTGATGCCCAGCACCAACTGAGGCCTCTACAACATTCTTCTCAGTGTTTCCAGGTCCAGAGTTGGTTCTTTCAGGAGAACTATCAGAAAACGTCTTAGCTCTGCTATTAGGTTGGTCAGAGCTAGCCATGGTCTGATGTCCACCAGTAGTTTGGGCACCTCCAAAAACTCTTTCAGTCCTTCTAGACCCTGAGAGTCTCTTTCCGGACAAACTGTCAGAAGTTTCATCTCCTGACCCATTAGTGTTCCTGCTTATCGGCTGGTTGGTGCTACCCATGATGTGACGCTCAGCAGCAGCACCGGCTCCTGTGAATGAATTCTCAGTGTGTCCAGAACCTGAGGGTCATCTTTCAGACAGACTCTCAGAGGAAACTGCAGAGCCAGAGTTTGTGCCAGTCTTGGTCTCTAGTGTTAGCATCTTCTCCTCCAGCCGTCTTCTCTCGTCCGCCATCCTGTTCCAAGTCCATTTAGAAGGTCACCCAGCTTTCAGAGGTCATTTCTGCTGAACTATCTCGACCAGCATCTCCGCGGCGCTGATTCATCCACACCTGTAACAGAAATAATCACTCCCATTATTACTGATCTCTACGCGTTTATTATTCTCCCACTGTTACCATGACTGCTGTCAAAAAATGAGGTCGACGTGGGCCCACCCGCAAAGGTAGAGACCACTTTATTATATTTAGAGTCAAAATATCCAATAAGCACAAGGTATAGAAAAAAAACAGAATGAAATTATGTGTGAATTATTTAAAGCTTTGAAACACTAAAAATTATCCACACAAACACATTAAATCACAGAGAAATTAAATTAAAGTTAATTTCCACCTTCCAGGTTACTGTTGTTGTTAATTTAGCACATTTTTAGCCATTTAGAAAGAATACACTGCCAAGCAGGAGCTGATACTGAACTAGACAAGGCTTAATGTAAGGGGAACTCCACCAAAATTCTCCAGAATTCTGCTAAATTCAGTGTTTTAGATATAAACAGAGGCACTCAGAGTGGATGATTGTTGAGACTCCTGGTGATGGGAGCCTTTTATTTACTATCCAACCCACTAGTGAAGCTACACGTTAGTGTTTATGTGGAATGTTAATGGTAAAATCTACACTAATATGTTTTCTTTGAGGACTATTTTGTCTCACAACACCCTGCATGTAACCCTCTACCGCGAATGGATTAAAATAAAACGTATAAAAGTTTGTTTACATCTCAATTCTGAACTATGTTAACGTTCATAAATCAGTGTGTCGGTAAGCCTGGTATTAAATGAACACCCTAAATTACACCAGCTTGTTTTTATTTTACATAAAAAAAAATTGGATTAACATGGAATGAGATTATAATTCCCTGGAATCCAATTTACATACTGGAACTTTCTGTATTGTGATCAAAAGAGATTTAATTATTATTTTTATTTTTTATATCACAGTATTATATGTCATACATCACATTTATCCTCACACAGAACTGAGACTATATGGAAGTTAATCTGCTGTATTGAACCACCTGGACAATAAACAGCGTCTCAGCGTCATATGACTCTCAGTATTACACCCAGACTCAACACTGACCACAGCCTCAGCACCCAAACTCCGAATCAGCACTAACGCTGAGCGAAAACGACATAAAGTGAATCTCTCGCTGTAATCACACGTACCTTGGATCTAAAACCAGCTGCTGAGGTTTGCCTTCAGTGCAGAACCAGGAACAGGAAAACAGTCTGACATCACAGGGTCAGAGAGCGAGCGGACAGAGGAATTTCCCCAAAATTAACCTAAAAATCTCTCTAACTTTTCTCTCTGGATCCTTCCGAGAGCTGCTCGACATTAAACCACCCTCCAAAAACAACAAGTTTGCGAGCTTTGACGTAAGGAAACGCGCTGTTTACAGGCCGAGTGTTCCAGTTTGACCGCAAGGGGGCAGCAGGTAGCCAAGAACTACAGACCGGACCAGCACAATTACAGTCCAACCAGACTGGCTCCTCCAGGAGCTCTGCAGTAAACACAGTGGTTCTCTTTAGAACCAGGAATATGGTAATATGGTTCCATATAGAACCTTTGACATGGTGCAGTGGTTCCTCAGCTTGATTGGAAATGTGTTATATGTGGTCTCCAATGGCTTATAGCACCAGAAATGGTTCTTTCACTGTTGCAGGCTTGACACTGGAACCACAGAGGAACCCTTTTGGTGCTACATAGAACCATGTTCAAAAAGGTCTAGTTTCTGGAACCTTATACAAGACCTTCTCCGTCAATGTGAAGAAATTTTGCCATGCAAATTGCAATTTAGCATCACCAAATAGGGTTCTTGTAATGTTACACGCTTGACATTATAACAACAACAGAACCCTTTTGGTGCTACATAGAACTATGTTCAAAAATGGTCTAGATTCTAGGATATTATGCAATGTCAAGTTCCATATAGAACCTTTAACATGTTACAGTGGTTCTGCAGCTTGATTGGAAATGTGTTGTATGTGGGTTCCAGTGGCTTATAGCACCAGAAATGGTTCTTTCACTGTTGCAGGCTTGACACTGGAACCACAGAGGAACCCTTTTGGTGCTACATAGAACCATGTTCAAAACATTCTAGATTCTAGAAACTTATACAAGACCTTCTCCGTTAATGTGAAGAAATTTTGGCATGAAAATTGCAATTTAAGCCTCACCAAATAGGGTTCTTGTAATGTTACACGCTTGAGATTATAACAACAGAACCCTTTTGGTGCTTCATAGAACCATTTTCAAAAATGTTCTAGATTCTAGGACATACAACATGTTCTATAACAATCGGAAGAAACATTTTGTCATGGAAACAGCAATTTAAGCATCACCAAATAGGGTTCTTGCAATGTTACACGCTTGACATTATAACAATAACAGAACCCTTTGGGTGCTATATAGAACCATGTTCATAAATGCTCTCGATTAAAGAATTACATACATAACAAAACCTAAAGAACCATTTCACAGTGTAAAAAAACATCCCACATGAAAAAGAGTTCTTGTATTGTTGCCAGCTTGACACTGGAATCATTTTCAAAAAGGTTTTAGGTTCAAGAAACATATACAACACATTTGCCATATATCTAAAGAACCATGTCATCATGCAATAAACTGTGAAGGCAGTCACTGGTTCTATATAGCACCAAATAAGAGTCCTTGTATTGTTGTAAACTTGACACTAAAGTAACAGAAGAACTGTGTCATGGTGTCATATAGAACCATATACAACACATCACATTGTAATGATAGCAGGACACTTTTGGTGCTATACAGAATAATTTATGAAAAGGTTCTAGATACTAGAACCATACCCAGCACATTCTTCATCAACGTGAAGAACCATTTCACCATAAACAGAACAATTTAGACATCACCATTAAGGGTTCTCATATTGTTACAGGCCTGACATTGTAACGATAAAAGGATGCTTTTTGGTGCTATAAGGAACCGTTTTTCAAATAGTTCTAGATATTAAAACCATGCCCAACACATTCTCCACCAACATGAAGAACCATTTCACTATGAAAATGACTATTTCCTATATAGCACCAAACACATTCTTTGACTATGTGTTGTGAGTATATATTATACACATATATGTATGATGTTATTTAATGTATATTTAATTGTAATTTTAATTTTTAATATTTCAGATCTTTATATTACCTTATCGTTTCATGTGAGCTGGCAGTGGTCAAAACATCTCACTGCTGATTGTACCATGAATGATTATGTTTATTACAAATAGACTTTTGATTTGATTATGATTCAAAAAATACTTCAGTAATAATATAAGAAGTTAATATATAGATTTCTATAGATGTAGATAACCTGCTGAACAAGACCAAACAATGTTAGATAGGGCTGCCCACCACTTGGGCAAGCATACTCAATGCCCCCTAGTGTGGTCACTGCCCTGGGGGCAATCATGTTCACTGCCCCCCCTAGTGTGTGTTCAAAACTGTGTGTATGTATGTTCGTGTTTTACTGCACAAATGGGTTAAATGTGAAGGTCCTCTGTATGCAAAACACAAGCTGCACATGGTTCTAAAGAATGTATTAGTGGCTATTATAGCTTGCAAGACCACCGTAACCCACCAGACTTCTTGATTTCTATAAATTAGTTCAGGCTAGTAGGGCTGATTATGGTTATATAGTACGTAGATGCCACTGAGGGTACTAATGGTACAGGGTACACCAGACTGTGGTGGGTAAATCAGGGATATTAGTGTGTGCTGCATTCCAAATAAAGGCCTTAAACAGTTTTAGGTTTTGGCCAAATCTTAGTGTTAAACCATATAAAATACCATATAAGAATGGTTCAGTGGAAATGTTGAGAGTGTAGGTTTGTGCTGTGTATTATGGTAAAGGCCTTAAATAGTATGAAAATATGCAAACTGTCATTTTTTGTCCAATTTGTTTTCATTTTTGAATTTGTATGTGTGCTGCTTAACTTTTTGAAATAAAGGCCACACATACAAACCATTTCAGGATTTTTATGTTAGGTTTAATTTTTAACCTAAAATTTTAGTGATTATGACTGCATTTTCCACATATTTCTGTTGTTTACGATTGGTAATGTGCTTGTGTTTTGCTGTGTATTTGAAGACAAGACCTTAAACAGCATGTAAATATATCAAATGTCCACTTCTTGAGGTCAGAAACAGCTTACTATATACTTAAATCTTACTGTCCAGCATATAAATGGTTTAATGTAAGTATAGACAACATATAACATATTTGTATTTTTTAAGATGGGAATTTGTGTGTGTGCTGCTTTACTTTTGAAATAAAAGCCACACATACTTACCACTTCAAGATTTTTAGGTCACAGTTGGCGAAATATCAGTGTTTATTTTGAACTTTCAGTGATCATCACAGTATTTTCCACATGTTTGTGCTACCTTGCCTTTGAGCCCATGACCATAAGTAGCATGTAAATGTATCAAATGTCCATTTCTTAAGATCAGAAGTAGCTAAATCTTGCTGTCCAGCGTATAAATCGAATGGTTTAATGGAACTGTATGCAGTATGTAACATATTTGTGTTGTTTTAATGTGAGAATATCTATGTGTGCTGCTTTACCTTTGAATTAAAGGTGAAATCTTAGTGTTTAGCTTGAACTTTCAGCTTTTAACTTTCTGTTTTAGATGGAAATTGGCTAGTGTGCTGCTTTGCCTTTAAAACCAAGACCTTAAATAGCATAAAAATGTATCGAATGTTAATTTCTTGAGGTCAGAAATAGCTAAATCTTACTGGTCAGCATATAAACCTAATGATTTAATAAAATACATTACTCTGTTTATATTGTTTAGCATTGAAATGTGTGTACTGCTTTGCCTTAAATATGAAGGCCCTAAAACAGGCCACAAATACACAGTCTTGAGTTTTTGAGCTCAATGGTGGCTGTTAAGTTTTTAAACTTGATGGCTTATTTAAAAATCTGTGCAATACTTTTGTTTTCCCTTACAAAAAAGAAGTTTATTCAAGTGCACCATTAGTATACTTCTTTTAAACTAAAGGAAGTGAGTATGCTTTCAGTTTACCTTTTATGTACTTCTCAGTGATATACTAAACACAGCTATACTTGGGTTATACTGAGAAGTATAGAACAGTCTAAGTATATTTGGCCTTTACTTGTACTTAATCTTTTGATTGAGATAGTAGAAGGAAGCATTCTTGCTCTGCACAAAAACACATCCAGTAGAATATTTATTTCAAATTTGATTTATAAAGATTTATAAAGATACGAATATGTTTCTTAATCTGAGCGTGTCTTGTTTATTTTATGTGTGTCCACTGGTGAGTAAGTAAACATGGTTAAAATTCTATTTTAAGTAGAAGAAAAAACCTTAAACCTATATACTTTACATAAAACATACGAGCTAGTAAACTAACAGTAAACCCTTAAGTTTACTTTTAGTGTAGTTGCAGTACAAAAGATGTAAACTAGTTGTATATATGGTTTACTACTCTTACACTTAAAGGGAACTTGGAAGTATACTTTTAAACACTAGAAAGTGGGCCAATTTAGAGTACATATACAAGTGTACTACTAGTACAATGACATTAGTATAGTAACTGCATAAAGTATACTTAATAAAATTAACTTTAAGTAGACTTATTTTCTGTAAGGGTTGATTAACATGAATATGTATATGTAGGTGCTGCTCCGCCTGTTAGGCCTTCAGCTCGTTCTCTAATGGCGAGGCCGAAGTCGAGGCTCGTTTAGTCACAAAGAGCGGACATGTCTGCGTTACATGTTAGTGTGGAGTCGAGTTTGAGAGGAGGGCGAGTGTTTCTGTCAGGACTGATGTGATATGTGTGTGTATATGTATATATAAACACTATACGCCGCCATTTCTCTCTTGTTTTGGTTTCAACGACTTTCCAACTCTACAACTCCCCAGAAGGCGCGCGTGACACTTCTTCCCGCCAATCACTACAAAGCACGCGCCGCCACTCCGCTGCGTTCCGCGGCAGTTGGAGACCGGGGGGCCGCCGGTGGGCAGCACCCGGCTAACGTTTCTGAACATTATCGTTAAAAACCCGCCGCCGGAGCCTTTCTGTGCCGGTAACGTCGCAGTAGAAGCGAAAACGTTGCGAAGCGGCGCCGTTTTCGTGCTCTTTAAACACCGTGCCAAAAAAACTCATTAGCATACTCTCGCGGGAGGCTGTAACGTGAGCGTGCGCTAACACGAGACCTCGATTTCGCGCGCTGAAGCTAAGCTCCGGTCAGACGGGTGATTGACAGGCGCCTGGGCCAATCAGCGCGCAGAGTTCAGCCCCTCGCAGCCAATGGGAGCGCGATCTGTACGCCAGCGAGGAGGGGAAACACGTTGTTGAACAATTTTATTGATTCGAGTTGTGAATCGTTCGCGAAGAGGAGGTTATGAAGAGCAGGTCCTTCTCATTACAGGCAGATTTTTTATTGAAGTAAATTCACCTTTTTCTCCAGTTTTCGAGAGGACGCTAAAAGAGGTAACGTTAACGGTGTCTCTAACACTTTGGCGAGGTTTAAAGGAGCGGTCTGTGAAGCTCTCTGTTGGTGTTAACTTTCTCGCCCCCTTGTCTCCTTTCTTTCCTGCTTTGAAGTGCTGCTTTCGAGACGTAGCTGATGAGTTTTGTGCTCAAACTAACTATCTCGTTGCTTTTTACTGCGTTTACATCCCTCCGGTCTGGAAAACGTACGCTTTCTTTCACAAACATCATGTTTTTGTCCTCCTCATTGAAGCTAATGTCAGCCTCCCAGCTGGCTTAGCGTGGTGTGAGGCGTCAGTGTGGTATTTACTATTTATAAACCGAACTGTACCTGTAACTGCATTTCTCGGGAAAAATGATTCATTTTGAAGCTGTGTGATTAATATAAGGCATTAAAAAAAGCGTCTGTCAGGGCTGGGGCTGAGCTCTCCTTACTCTCGGTAGTAAGTTCAGGGTGGAAATGATTAGCGCGCTTTAACTTGGAGGAGGAGCTGCTAGTCACAAAGCCAGAATGCCCACTTTTCTCCAACCGGTGCTCATTCAACATAAATCTGTTTTCTGCTAGGCCGGGGTGCTGTTTTGTTGAACAATGGCCCAGCAACAAAGCCAATTTTCATAACTAAGCGATATTTTTTTTCACAGCTACATTTAGCGAATAATTGCATTAACGTGATGGGATTGTATACAAGCTGCCAGAACTAAATCAAATAGTCATTTTGCTGTGGGAAGGTCAGCATGCCTGTGCTAGGCTTCTTTTAGTCTGGAACCAGACGTTTTATCCTATGTGGTGAAGCTGTTTTTTACTATTGCAATACCTCTCGATGGCGAAAGGGGGCGCGTGACCACATTTCCGCAGGCACTGGAGAGGCTTGGTGGAGAAAAGGTGTCAACAAAGCTTGTTTACCTGTGCACTCACTTTCTTCCCAAGTTAGTTCATCCTCAACCTTTGGGTCATAAACTTTTTTTTTTAATGATGTGTGAGTTTCAGCTCTGTTGGTCTACATATTTAGTCTCTGGTGATAAACTGAGTTTACCTGCTGTTACCTGACCTACCTCTGTCGTCTGGATGTAGGGCTGCTACAATGTGGATCCAGGTGCGCACTATGGACGGCAAGGAGACCCACCGGGTCGACTCCCTGTCAAAGCTGACCAAGGTGGACGAATTGAGGGTTAAGATCATGGAGCTGTTCCATGTGGAACCCGAGAGGCAGAGGCTGTTCTACAGAGGCAAACAGGTGTGTTCGAACCTTTGGATGTCATGTGATCTGTGCCAATGTCCGGTGTCATTTCTGTCAACTTTTAGAAAATAATGGGGGAAAATAACAAGTTTAAAAGTTACCTTAGGCTATGATATTTACACCAGTGCAGAGGGCTGTATAGGTTTTATGGGCAGTTTAGCAAGAATCACTTGTGTTTTTGTTCTAAAAGTTATGTTGGCAGTGTTTTTCCTGTCATTGATGATCATTTGCTGATCCACAATTCTCTATATAGACTGAATGTAACAGTTTAAGTGTACAAAACAACTTTATTTATTCAAAACAGCATATTAAAATGAAACTTGCAGATGCAGCCTATCAGAAAACAGTGGTTGGGGAGGGGGCGGGGCTTTTGTTATGCATGCTTGAATAAGTTGCTGGACTTGCTCAATTTAACTATATTAAAATATAATGTAGTAGTAAAGCTTTCTTGCAGTATAAACAGTCCAAGTGTAGAACTGAGGTTTATAAGAACAAGTAATAAGTTCAAGCTTGTGGCAAACAGTTCTTTCCTGTAGTTGTTTATTATTCGTTCTAGAGGTTGTGGTTTGTGGGATATGTTCGTTGGAGGCCCATATGCCAGGTGCTAAAACGTTCCTTTTGGAGATCTGTTGCTTTTCTGAGTCAAATGTATGTAAGGACATAATTGCTGCCCTGTAGAAGAGATCCTTAGAGCTGTGCTATGAGTTTTAAGTATTTAATATATTGAAATTTGGTTTGGGGTCAGTATTTGCATACGCTATGTATTAATGTTATTAGTACAAAAAAAATTAATGAAGGTCCGTCTTGGTGTTTACGTAAATCTTAAAGTCAACGTGATGTCAGTACTAGATAATTCACTCATCCTTAAACAAACATCCCTCTTCGAATCTTGAGTTCTCTTTGAATTTCCGTTCAAACACAATCATCAGAATCCACATGGAAGGCCTCGGAAGCACAACCTGCTTAACAAAATGCTCTTCCGCTTGTTGTATGCAATTACACATTTCCACCAGAGAGGTCTCCTAATCCCCTGATGTCATGTCGTACTGCTGTAATACCAAAAAAAAAAGAAAGCAAATCTTGGACCTCAGAATTGGAGTTGTATTGAACCCTGGCAGTGTTAGCATTCCTAAGTAAACCAGCTTCACTTGATCTTTATGCTTATATTTGTATTGTATTATGTAAGTCATACTTAATTTATTTATTTTGTGCAGATGGAAGACGGCCACACCATCTTTGACTACAACGTGGGACTAAATGACATCGTTCAGCTGCTGGTGCGACAGGTTCAGGTCTCCGTGCCTCTGCCCAAGGACAAGGAGGGAGAATTGTCAGACTCCGACTCCGGCTGCGGTTCCGGCCAAAGCGAGTCGGATAAGAGTTCCACTCACGGAGAGTGCGAAGGTCAGAGTGCTGGAACTTCGGGTCAGGTGGATCTTGTTGACCCTGGCTTTGGATTTTATAAGGTGAGGTTTATTCTGTGGCTTTTTTAATATATATATATATATGTGTGTGTGTGTGTGTGTGTGTTCTGTAACTAATTCACTGGGTATGTGCTTGAGTAAGGTTTAATGTAAAGGTCCTGCAGGAAGATGGAGAGGGGTCTTAAACTCTGACCAGAGACGCATGGATCTAAAAATAACTTGAAGGGCCCCATCATATTCAATGTATAAGTTTGATTGTATAAGAAAATATTGACAAGTCTCTGCCTACTGGCTATACATGGTATTTACGTAGTATGTGGGTGGCTAACTTGTGAGTTTGGCATAACTGCTAGACTCACTGTGTATGCAGCATATTCAAAAATCACTTTTTTTTTGTTTTGCCTTGTGTGTCTGATTGTTGGAAATCATGTTGCAACATTTTGTTTTTTGTCTTTATTTTTCAAATGAATTAATTAATTGAATGAATTTCTCGTAGATAAATGAGTTTGTGGATGCTCGGGACCTGAACATGGGGGCCTGGTTTGAGGCTCAGATCGTAAATGTCACAAAGACTCTAAAGAGCACTGAAGAGGGAGGCATGGAGACCGATGGAGAGGAGGAGATTCGCTATCACATCAAATATGAAGAGTGAGCTGATGTTTCTTATTCTGTCTTAAAATGCTTTGGCTGGGACCGTGTCCTTGTTGGAAAATGAAGATAAAATGTCCCATGTCAATTTTGGGGCATTTTATTAGTAAAGTTAATTGTAAATTGTGTTTATAACATGGGTCGGTGATTTAGGAGGTTTCATTTCCAGCTCAACACCCTGCTGAGCTGCTGTTTAGGTATAACTTGAGTAGAGTGTTCTAGACTTCTTTGGACATGGAGTTATTGTTTACAGCAATGAGAATAGTCTCAAAACATCAGAAGTGTATGATTTATCTAAGTTAGAGATCAAGATTTATTTCAATTTTATGTTTCGTGTGTTGATATTGTGATTGTACACCGATGTAATTGTTGTACACAGATTGCTTTGGCTCAGGTGAATAAGTGTAGTAATGAAATAATATGTAGTAGTAGAACTTAGTCTTGTAAGTATGGTTGCATTCATAGCATCTGTTCAGCCCCTTCCCCACACACTTCCTCTGTACCCAGATGCCTGACTTTGGATGGCTTGACAGTGGTTTCCATGAAAGACTCTGAAGGAGTTACTTTAAAGGAGAGCGAAGGTTGTTTCTGCCATTCAGTTATACATTTCCGTGCCCACGTTTGCTTTTGAGTACTGAAACGGTTACAGCTTTACAGTGAATTTGAAGGGCCCATAGCACAGGAAGACTAAACTTTCCTAACCCTAAACTTTCCACCCTTTTTTTTTTTTTTTGATAAGAACCAGCTCAAATCTGTTTATATGAACTATATAAAACACATGAAATCTGGGTTTTTTGCAAATCATATTGATTTTTAAGTTGTCTACTCTCAATAAAACAATGACTGTGTTGAGTCCAGATAGATGAATATGTTGGTATTCAGTAAGAACACCAAAGATCAATGCTCAGGTCAAATAATTTTTGTTTTGTGTTTGTTGGACGAAGTGCTGCACCTCTCCTGCATCTGTAGTTGCCCCATTGGCCCATTTGGATGGCCTGCTAATGTCTGGATACAGTGTGGACAGTCATCTCAGAGCACAGATCACAGCCTGTTTCCATCCTGTGTTTACCTTTTTTAGATGTAAAATGAATGTATGGGGGAGTTATAACTGGTATAAATGGTATGTAGAACCAGACAGATGTGGGGTTGAGGAGGGCTGTTAAGTAGTAGAGCACAACGTAGGAAAGAGAAGTGGATATGAAATAAGAAATTGAGCCGATCAGCGTTTTGAGGAAGTGAGTTTCCAGCGTTGTGCTGCACTCCAGCTGCGTTTTCAGCCCTCGTTCTTTTGTACGTTTGTCTCCTCTGAGACTCATTAAAGGATCCTTTTCTCTGTTTTCTGCAGTTACCCGGAGAATGGGGTGGTGCAGCTGTTGGCTAAGGATGTTCGCCCCCGAGCCCGCACCGTGTACCAGTGGCACCAGCTGGAGGAGGGCATGGTCGTCATGGTGAACTACAATCCAGACGAGCCCAAGGAGCGGGGTTATTGGTACGACGCCCAGATCCAGAGGAAGAGGGAGACGCGCACCCAGCGAGAGGTTTTTGGCAAAATACTGCTCGGGTAGGCAGAGCTGTTTAACGTTGAATGTATTAATTCTAAACAAATCTTGCGAAGAGAACTGCTGGGATATGTTTTACTAACCTAACGGAGTGTTTTAGTGTAAGAGTGGTCATGTGATCAGTTATGGAGATAAATTACCTTTCTGAGTCTGTGATGTGGTTTAGCCAGTACTGCTACCAATTTAAAGTGTCTGAAAATAATAATAACTGTGTAATGACCAAGTGGCTACTTTAATGTCTTAGTTTTGACATTATCATTTAATTTACGGGTTGGTTTGTTTTTAAACAGCAGTTCAAATTGTTTTCCAAACATACGTGCTGCTGTTTTTGCTGGTGCTGAATTGTTTTGGCCCACCACCACCTCTCATCAGAGGAAAGATAGGACTTTATTATTTATTTACTTGTTTACAACATGTAACATGAGCTATAGGATAGGGGGAAGGGGATAAAGGGCAGACAAATGCAAAAGAGAAAAATGATTGAATATGAAAATTTAAATACTAAACGAAACTGAAGATAAACCTATTTAATATAGTCACAAAATTTCATTAGTTTTTTTTTTTTCTTCTTGGTTATTTTTTGGGGTGGGGCTTAAGTGCTACATTATACAGTGCATTTAGTTTGTTAAATTAGAATTTGAGAACCAAGAACCAATTGAGAACTTGAGTGTTTCTTGCTTATGCTTGACTTGCACTGTTTGTACTGTAGGGATGCTGGTGACTCTCTCAATGACTGCCGGATCATGTTTGTCACTGAGATCTACAAGATCGAGGAGCCTGGGAACTCTGAGGGATCTACGGCTGCTTCTGACAGCCCTCTGAAGAGTGAGTGTTTTAAGGAGAAAGAAATGATGCATGTGTTCTTGGAGTCCCAAGTGTTTATTCTGTTGATCAGGATGATAGAAGATCTGTCTTCCACGTCTAGATAATGTCCATAATTTATTACTTACCTCAAAGGAAAGTCATTCTATGTTTTGTTGAGGTCCTGTATGTGCGTCTTTGGCATGTACAAGGTGTTTAAACCACAGTTAGTTTGTGCTTCTTGGTTTTAGAAGAGCTGGGAAGTAAAATTAATCTTGTTTGGAGACTTTTGATATATAGTATTGTATTTCTCTTTATTTAATCTTTCTGAAATGGTGAAAATCAGAAGAATCATAATTAGCGCTTAACCGATTTCATTGTTGGTTGACTTTGACTTTTATTTTCAGTATGTTCAAAGTGATTACAGTTAATATATAAACTGATATAAGTGCTTAAGCTTTATCCTCCATGTCTCTCTTACAACATCCCAGCCTTTAGCAGCTTAAGGTAAACAATGCAGCGTTGGCAGTCTTGCCTGTTCTTTCTTCTGAATAGGGAATCGAACCCTGTTGTCCTGTATGTAGGGCAGTGGTCTGCTTTATGTGTAGTATCATCACTCAAGGTTTTGCATCTGTCATTAACAAAACTGAAACACATGTAAGTGAACATACATAGACAACAGACACAACCTTTACAAGCCAATAAAATTATATAAGAAAATAAAGGACAGATCACAACCTTTCTTGCCATGAACATGGCCCAAAAGGCAGACATGGTGTTTAAAAACTAAACACTAACTATTAATTTAATTTTTTTTGTGGAGTCAGTGAATGTATCACACATTCAATACGTAAAGCTCCAATCTCAGCCTTGTTGAATACCAGTTTTTGAGCATGAATCACTGAAATGATACTTGATTAAGAATTCAAAATACAGCACTTGATCTATTCAAATGTTGATTGTTGTGTATGTGTTTGTGTTCAGGGTCCAATGGGCCAGAATGTAAGCATTGCAAAGACGACCCGAAGAAGAACTGTCGCTGGTGTAACTGCCACGTGTGTGGTGTGAAGCAGGATCCAGACAAACAGCTACTGTGTGATGAGTGCGACATGGCCTTCCACACGTATTGCCTTAACCCGCCCCTCACCACCATCCCAGATGATGAGGATTGGTGAGATTTATTAGTTGTTATTATTAAGGGTTTGTTAGAGGTTTTTGTCCCCCAATTCCAGTTTTGGAGCACTGGACAGTTCCAGCTGCTCCCTGCCCACCACACCTGATCCACCTCATTGGGGGTCTGTCTCCCAAGATCAAAAGACGGCGTTCAGCAAATAGAACAGCTAATGATTCATTTATGAGGACTGTTAACACCTGATGCTTAGGTAACCCAGTTATCAATGAGCCTTAGGATCTGCATCGTACAGCTGATAATGTAAGGCTTGGAGGAGTTGAAGAGCCCAAAGAAGGAAAGCTTCATAGATATGTAAAACCTAAAGCAGAGTAAAGAGTAAGCAGTGGTGTTGGTGCTTATTGAGGCAATAATTATTCAGTATTTCATGTTGTATGATTTGCTTCTTCTGCTTAAACAGTATTCTTCAAGTGTTTTGAGTCTTGAACCTGGAGTAGAGATGGTAGATGTTGCCATGTCAGTGAGTTCCAGTAAAAAAAATCAATCTTTGAGAGATGCTAATCCTTAAATCCTGCTTTGTGAGACAGACCCCATGTAATTATAAAGCCCTTTATAAGCAGGGTCATTTCTGTCACACGAGGAAAGTACCTGAAAGTGTTTAGGGCAGTGAATGTCCAGGACTGGAGTTGCATCCAGCCATGTATTCCAAAAGAAGTTACACTTAATAGTTAAAGAGCTTTATCTAGCCCCTAACGGCCGATTGGTAGAATCCTTGCCTGATGCTGGTGTTTAGTCTCATTTCAAACAAAGTCTAAAAAACATAAATGTAGTTTTATTATTATTATTATTATTACTATTATTACTATTACTACAACAAGACCCATTGGAGCTTGTGGACACTACTAACACTGGAGTGAGGTGTTTACGTTGGTCATCTACAACTTTTTTTTAAATTATTTTTATTACCCTGTAAAACTTGGGGTGACTGTATTAGTGAATGTAAGGTGGAATCATTTGGTTGGGTGGATTTAGAAACGGGATTTGTTTTGTCTTTTAAATACATATGGAGTATTTCTTCCATGTGCAGGTACTGCCCAGAGTGCCGCAACGATGCGAGTGAGGTCGTCCTGGCAGGAGAAAAGCTGAAGGAGAGTAAAAAGAAGGCAAAAATGGCATCTGCCAGCTCGTCCAGCCAGAGAGACTGGGGGAAGGTACAGTATAGGGACAAATTTATTACACCTACATGTGTTATCATCCTGTTATAGATCCGTAGTTGTTAATTAGGAGTTGCTTTCTGCGTTGGGACATAGTCTGTCATACTGGAACAAAGAAGGTTCTTCCACAAAGTTGGAAGCATACAGTTATCCAGAATGTCCTGCTTTAAGCATTAAGATTTCCCTTCTCTGGAACAAAGGGTCCTTAGCAATCCCCTGACAAAGATCCCAATAGCATCATCCCACCTCCACCAAACTTTACACTCTGTACAGTACAGTGTGGTCAGGCAGGTAACGTTCTCCTGGTATTCTTCAAACTCAGACTTGTTCACTACACAGAACATGCATCTATAGCTCCAGAGTCTAGTGGTGGCACTTTTATAATGTATTAACTCGCAAGTAAAGCAAACATTTTAGCAACTCATGCAAGCCAACGCTGCTGTATAGACCAAACAGGTGTGGACCACCCTCTTGGTGGGGTCGTGGGTATAATAAATCAGCCTTCTACAAAACTTGTAAACGTACTAATGATTATACTGTGTCATCATGATTTGTTTTTTATGCCTGATTGTATTTTCTAATCATGTTGTTGTTTTTTTTTCTACCAATATACTATTTCTGTATGTTTTTAAATGTTACTTGAAGTATTATAACTGTTTGGTCTGTATAGTAGGAGGTTAGGAACTGGCGTTATTGAGTCAGCAGTGTGTTGGTGATTTTTTAAATATCATGCACCTCAGAACTTGTCAACCCCGCTCTGCAGCTTTACGTGGTCTGACACCTTTGTGACGTCAATAACCTTCAATAATACCACTAACAGTTGATGGTGGGAAATGAAGGAGGGAAGAAATTTCATGAACTGACTTGCTGCAGTGTTGCCGTTCAGTGGAGATCTTTGCAATTAGTGAAAGAACGGGTCGTTCTAAAGGGAGGCTGTATGGTTAGCTGCTTGACTGTATACACCTGTGGAAATGGGAGTGAATGGTATTCATGAATGTAATGATTAAGGGGGGTGTCCCAATACTTTTCTTCATGTGATATATGTTCAGAAGTGGTTTTCCTAGTGTATTCCTATGTTGGCTTGATTTGACAAGACACTCCTTTAATCTCTGCGCTCCTCTGCTCTGTCCGTTCAGGGTATGGCCTGCGTTGGACGCACCAAACAGTGCACCATCGTTCCCTCCAATCACTATGGGCCTGTGCCGGGAGTGCCTGTGGGTACGCTGTGGAAATTTAGAGTGCAGGTGAGCTGTTTACTTTTTTACTGGGGTTCTTACTGTGGTCACACAAGAATAGGAATAATAACCTAATTATTATTTTTGAACTTGCTTAGTATATTTCTAAGTATAACTAAAACGGGGGGATTCAGTTCCAGTCTCTGTGCTTTAGTGTCTTGTTTTTGTCTTGCAACAGGTGAGCGAATCTGGAGTCCACAGGCCACACGTAGCTGGTATCCATGGAAGAAGCAATGATGGTGCCTACTCTCTAGTGCTGGCTGGGGGCTATGAGGATGATGTGGTACGCTGCTGTTATTGCACATGACTAAATGTATTGAATACAGGGGCCAGTTACTTTGGTCCCTGCTTTAATTTCACTTTTGTGTCTAATTCTGTCTGCTTAGATGGTGTAAAATGAGCATGATTGCTTGGTAAATGCTTGAATAATAGAATAAGTGAGTTTCTATTGTGTTAATGCTTTTCAGGATGATGGCAATGAGTTCACGTATACAGGCTCCGGTGGTCGAGATCTGTCTGGTAACAAGAGAACTGCTGAACAGTCCTGCGATCAGAAACTCACCAACATGAACAGGTCAGTAAGAAACCGTCTATAGGCACACAGCGCTTTGGAGTGAAAAAATTTGATTCACAAAGTAACTTTAGAAATATAATAAATCAGTATGAATTTTCTCTTCATTGGGTGATTTAGGTCTGGAGGTCTATTGAGATTAATTGACTCACTTTTGGCTTTATAACTTGTTTTTTATTTTATTTTTGGTCTACTAATACTTTTTTAGCTGTTTCTGGGCCAAACTGATAATATACCATGTTTTTGCATTATAATAAGAATTGTTCTTCAGTATAGTTCTGGTAGTGTTCTTGTTTTAAATAACTATCCCCAATAGTTTTCTTCCTGATCTCAATCTGCTGCGTTTCTAGCTTAGCGTTAATTACTGTGCTGTAGTAACACCTGTGTCTCAGGTTAGTTGGTAAAAGTAAAAAAAAAAAAAAAAAAAAAATTAAATACTTAAAATAGGAGCCAGCAGGCTGTTGCTGAAACATCTGAATTGTCTGAGATGCACCGGTTTGTGTAGACCCATGACGTGTGATGCCCTAAACAGGCCTAAAATATTGAGAGTAACTTTAAAAATATTGTGTATTCTTTTAAGTACTGCCCTTCTGATGGTTGTGGTGTTGCTGGGTTGGTGTTTTAGGGCGCTGGCATTGAACTGCAATGCACCTGTTAACGAGAAGGATGGGGCGGAGGCCAAAGACTGGAAGGCAGGAAAACCTGTAAGGGTGGTACGAAGCTCAAAGGGACGAAAGCACAGCAAATACTGTCCTGAAGATGGGAACAGATACGATGGCATTTACAAGGTGGGAATGTAATGAAGGGAGAGCGAGAGATGTATGTGTGCTGCACAATATTAGGAATGTGTTTCATTGTCTGTAGTTTACTGGAACGGCTGAAAAATGGCTGTTTGTGTCTAAGCCTCAATGTTAATCCGCGTTGAACCATAAAGTAATATAACTAATGTGTTCAACCATCAACATCAGCAGTAAGACTTAGTGTGTATGTGTTTATGGCATTTGTCTGCTATTTTAATGCACGGTTTTTGCCTTCTTTGAGTTAAGATTAAGTAAAACATCATAATTGTGCCATAACTTCTGTACATGCCTTATTTCTTAGTTGTTCAGTCTATAGTATGTACTAAGATGGACAGGTTAAAATGTATAGACAGACATTCTCTGTGGAGGGTATTAACCAGTCTTTGCTTGGAAAGTCAAGAAAATGCATTGCAACCTTTTTGTGCATGAGTTTTTGTCTAATTCTGTAAGTTATTCTTATTTTCTAGGTGGTTAAGTACTGGCCAGAGAAAGGCAAGTCTGGTTTCCTGGTTTGGAGGTACCTGCTCAAAAGAAACGATGATGAACCAGCTCCATGGACCAGAGACGGCAAAGAACGTATCAAAAAGCTTGGCCTTACCATGCAGGTAATGTGTCCCCACTTGTGTATCTTCATATAGTAGTTTTAATAGCTAAGGTCAGAGTCTCATTTGATGCTACACCCTGAGAGTATGGATTAATGCAAAGAACCCAAACGTAATAGTCTGGATTCATCTTGTTCTTCTAGCTACTGCTTCTTTAACTATGTGTTTAACTGTTCTCTTTTCTCACTGCAGTATCCTGAAGGCTACCTGGAAGCTGTGGCTGCTAAGGAGAAAGAGAAGGAGAAAGAAAAGGAGAACAAGAATGAAGAGGAGATGGAGGAAACCCCCACCAAGGGCAAGAGGAAGAGAAAATCTCAGACAGGCAAGCGCACTCCTCTGATACCTCTCTTAAGGCCGTGAATTAAGATGCATTGCTGCTGGTTTAGAGTGCTGTGGGCGCTTTGAACAGCTCCCTTTCTGTATTAAACACCACCTTTAATTTGATGTTATGCCTTATTTCAGTCGAGGAAGATGAGAAACGCTCACCGTCCAAGAACACGCCCAAGAAGATCAAAGTGGAGGCTTACAAGCTGACCAAAGAGCAGAAGGCCTTGATTAAGGAGGATGAGCTCAACAAGAAACTCTGGGATGAAGCCATGGCGTCTCTAAGCCTTGGACCAGTATGTAGCTCTCGTAGCCTGTTCTTCATTACAGAAGGCTAATGTTTCTCACTCTTTGTGGGCAGTATGGGAGATTTTCAGACAAAGTCTAGTCAAATGTATTGCTAAATTAAACCCTATCAATGACTCACTTGCCCTTGAAGTGCAGTAGGCAGAGTCCTGATCACTAACTGCCTTTTTTGTTTGTTTCCGTAGCGATTCTTGAACAAAGTGGAGGAAGTTTTCTTGTGTATCTGCTGCCAAGAAGTCGTTTTCCAGCCCGTCACCACAGAGTGCCAACACAACGTCTGCAGGGTGAGTCCGAGATGCAAACTGTTGCTACCTCATGGTGTCTGCAGGGCTTTGAATTTATAATAAGTAATGTTTATTCATGCTTCCAACATTGGAGCTCTTGAATGAATGAATGAATGAATAAATCTTCATCCTAGTTTTCATGTATTTATAATCAGACCATTTGACGTCATACAACATACACTGGGTCACTTGCATGAGCTGGGGCTGAGCGTAAAGGTTAGACTACATTTTACAGCAGGTAAAGTGGGCTTTCTTGTTGGGCTTTTTGGGGCACAATAGCTTCCAAATGTGATTAGGCTGCTGGTGCTCTGAAACTGACCCCCATGTGCCCAAGAACAATGCTTCAGATAGCACCCTCTTCTGGAGGTTAATTACATGACTGCTGTCAGATGCT
Organism: Megaleporinus macrocephalus; assembly: GCA_021613375.1. Taxonomy (NCBI): domain Eukaryota; kingdom Metazoa; phylum Chordata; class Actinopteri; order Characiformes; family Anostomidae; genus Megaleporinus; species Megaleporinus macrocephalus. The sequence continues at coordinate 39,294,093 of CM038721.1, read as the reverse complement.
GGTCTGCTGTCCTGAAGGTTTCAGTGTCATCTTCGTCAGCATCACAGAAGCGATCATGAAGTTCCAATGACTGATAGCTGGGCACATCACCCTGAATACAGTCCAACTCGCTGTGAAAAGGGAATGTTACTCTGGCAGAGATTGGACATATCTTTTCCAAGTCTGTGTAGAATTTAAAGTTTACACAGCAGAATTTGACCTTCATGTTTAACCCATCTGTGCAGTAAAACTAGTGTTGCGCCGATACCGTATCGGTATCAGCGCCAATACTGGCACTTACACACAGTATCGGTATCGGCAATAGAAAGCGCTGATACCATGAAGCTTATTGACTAAATGGCTGCACGTGTTTTTGCATTGTGGCTATTTTTATTTTTTCATAGCTCAAACTTTTTAATGTGCAGTTACTCAACCAGTAAATGGTGTTATTTCAATGTTACTATATCTTATTCAGGATAAGACATAAAAAATACAACATATAAAAAGTGGAACTCTATAAATATCAGGATTTATAGCCATATATCGAGCATTTAAGTCAGAGTTGGTGTTGGTATCTGTACTCTATATCGGCAGATACCTGAAAAGCTGGTATCTGTATTCGTATCGGTAAGGAAAAAGTGGTATCAGTGCATCCCTAAGTAAAACGCTCACAATTACACACGCTGATTAACACAAACACACTAGGGGGCAGTGTGCACACTTACCTGAAGCGGTTGACAGCCCTATCTATAGCACCAGGGAAGCAGTTGGGGGTTAGGTGCCTTCAAACACAGAGCCCAAATGTTTTGAGGTCATAGAACTATGACTAATATCAAGTTAGGTTGACGTAAAAGTCATGTGAATTTCATGGATTTCAGTATCACATGAAAGGATCCAAACTTGAACTGAAATAGTTAGATTCAATTAGGGTGTGTGATGTATACGATAATATCTTAATTGTTGTGTTTACGATTCACGAGCTGATGTTATCAAGTATGCTACTGACTGGGGGGATAGGACGACAATCAGAACACCTCAACACACGTTCACTACTACATGCTTTAGTACAGGCTGCTGAGAGTGGCCATACTGTGCCTAAACAACACACCTAAATCTGAAAGTGAGTGAACACACTGCACCAGAGGAAGAAACTCAGACACCACCAACCTCGCAGTCTACCTCCTTAGCTTTAACTCCTAGGTGAGGATCATTTTTCACTCTCGTGGAGCTGGTCTGGATCTGAAAAGACTGACGTTGATCGAAGACGGCAGTTTATAGACTTTGTAAGAAAACAGCCGTTAATGATCGCTCCACAGCTAACCTGTTCATCATCTCCCAACAAACCACCACACAGAGTATGAGGAGAGTATGAGGAGAGTATGAGGAGAGTATGAGGAGAGTATGAGGAGAGTATGAGGAGAGTATGAGGAGAGTATGAGGAGAGTATGAGGAGAGTATGAGGAGAGTATGAGGAGAGTATGAGGAGAGTATGAACTAAAGAACCCTAGATTCAATGTGTTTTGCTGTTCAGGCTGCCACAGATGCATGTTTCGGCATAACCGTAGCCCTAAATTGTTAAATAGTTTAGATTGAGGAGGATACCTGCAGATGCTGTCATGAGAACTTTACTCCAGTGTTCCTCCTAAGTCAGCGACCTGTTGTTCTGAAGTGCTGCTGTTTTTTTTTTTGACTTTGCAGGAATGTCTTCAGCGGTCCTTCAAAGCAGAGGTGTACACCTGCCCGGCTTGCCGACACGACCTCGGCAAAGGCTACCAAATGACGGTGAACAAGTCCCTTCAAGCCATCCTGACCCAGCTCTTCCCCGGGTACAGCAGCGGCCGGTGATGACTCGCGGCGGGACGGGCAATGAACTAAATCAGCAGTGCATCGAGACTGATCTCAACAGAACTGAAGCAAAATTCACTTTTAATATATTTTAACAAACGTTACGACCTAATCAGGGTGTAGGGCCACACGCGTCGCCCCAGCCGTTAATTCATTCGCTCTGATTTTGTATTGGTCCCGTGCTCTTATGTAATCTGATCTGCTTTTTAATTTAGCCTCTCGGTTCTGGTCAGGTAGGAAATCCCCCCCACCACCCCAACAGTACACACCTTGTATTTACAGGTAAATGTGATAATAGCATTTTAGTGATGTTTTTAGGTGTAGGAGCTTCATTTTTTAGGAAATGTAATGCCCTAATTATACTCTGCACCAGCACATCTTTCTGAAAAACCTTCAGCTACGCACAACTGCACTATTTGCTTCCAGCAAAATACTTTTTATCTTTTTTTTTCTTTTTTTTTTTTTCTCTTCTTTTTCTTTGCCAGGGATAAGTGGACATATTTTGTTAGCAGGTATGTAGGCATGCACTGGCATCAGAATCCCTTTACATATATGGAAAATAAATAAATTTGAAGATAATTAAATGTTTTCTAACAGAAGTACAGTTTCACTCCGTTTAGAGCTGAAATATATTAATCCTTTCTTTATTGGTGATTAACCAGATTTAATCGGCTATTTTATATATATATATATACCACCGTATATATAAAATATCTTATACTTATCTCGTCTTGGCTTTGCTTTCTAACTACTGTATGAGCTTAGAAGTTTCGTCTTCAGTGTGTTTTCATCCTTAACTTTTTTTTGCCGTTATGCAATCCAGTCTCCTCTGACTCTCCTGTAAAGGGTTTTATGGGGAAGCTGAATCTCTCTGGAACAAAATGCCCAGTGTGCTACACCTTTTCCGTAAATATTTAATGAAATTGTAATTTTTTTTTTTATTAAATATGCTCAGTGAAATTCTTAGCTTTGTTAGATTATCACATTATTTGCTAAATAAACGCCTAAGGCTGCAGATGGGTTTTTTTTTGTTTGTTTTTGTTTATACCTCAATTATTTCTAATATTGCATAGACTGGAAGTGTATATTCTGAAATTGAAATTGTATATTTTTAGCACTTGTATTTAGCCGTTTTATGTAGTCGTAGGTGCTATTTTCCTGCACTGTTCGAGTGCGATGTTTTTCAATAAACCGTATTCCTTTTATATGGAACACAGTTTTGTTTTATTTCTTCCGTAGCTGCACAGCTTGTTCACCTCCATCCTGGTGTTTTCTCCATCTGGAATTGTCCACACACATTATATCGATTGAGCCTCAGATCATCTGATCTGTAGCCCACTAGTGTGAGATGGTTCAGATGGTGTTTACAGTGGTGGTGGTGATGGGAACCAGGGGTCTCCATGTCTACAACATAAATGTACACTTTTTATTTACTATCAAGCCCACCAGTGAACCTACACATCTACTTTTTTTATATAAAAAGTTGAGGATAGAATAGTGACAAGGTGACTTCTGTGGGGGCTTTGTATATCCTTGCTGTCCAATGAAAAACATCTATCTCTATTGTTCTCGATATAATTTGAACACGCCAATGGTTGTTTACATTGTGTGAAAATTTCATGATGACTGTACCAACAGAAATGCTCCAAAATGGCTTGGTTCCATTGACTTACACTGAAAGTAAAGTATGTTTTTTGGTCTCTCCTGTACAGTTGCTATTTTAGAGATTTTCATTGGACAGCGACAATATCTTGCTGGGCCTTCTCATAGTTGGCATCTCAGATGTTGGGCAGCGTATCTATAACTTTTCATATGTATTAGCTTTCCCTGGGGCATCTTTTTCAGAGGTGGACGTCTGGTTCCATTCACAACTGCTGCAAACTGGTTCACACTGAACTAGTCTGAATGGTTTGTTTATGTTGTAACCGGTTATTCATGCAGAGGTTTGGGAGGGGTGGGGTGATGGGATTTTCATTTAAAGCCTAATGTAGCCTATCGGTGGCATGTCTGGAAGAGATGATGTGAACCTGTGCAACACGGCTGGGCTGCTGCAGAGGTCCTGGAAGCCCCCCTGCTCCTGAGACCTGAATTCAGAGCGTCGAGAGACGAGAGCATGCTAAAGAACATAGTTTGACATGTTACCCTGTGATCATCATCCACTTCAGCTCAGCTCAAGAGCTCCTTCATGAGGTCTGTGACTATTTGCATATAGCCATCCAGCAAAGCCAGCATATCTCAATTATTTAACCCATCTAATGAACTAAAGTTAAAGGAGAATTCCACCCAACTTTCAAAATTTCTGTATTATTCTGTGGTTGAGGCTGCAAGAAGCATTTCATCACCCTGACTCTCCCTGATATCTTTACAGCAGTGGTGAAATGAACCAGGAATGTCTGCAATTCAAATAACACGTGGATAGAGAAATAAATACCTTTATTAATCCCAGAGAGAAAGGCAGAAATGACAGAAGTGCAGTGAAGAGCAAGCAATAGTATAGTAATCTCCATACGGGTACACATACATAAGTAAAAGAGACAGTGGGTCTGTCTAAAACCCTAGTGAGTGTGTAAGTAGGCTGTCTAGGTAGCAGCTGTGTAAGTATCAGCGTTCTCTCCTCATCTCTCCTCATAAAACAGATTACTGAGACGCTCTAGTTAGAGAGAGACTGCGTCACGGCTTGTTCCCCCCACTGCAGCACGCCACCGGTGGTTTAGCTGGTTGCTAAGCTACTGGCCAGCATCCAAAACAATAGCCCAAGGCTAAAAAGTCTGCTAGCATAAATGCTAATGTCTGGAGTATAAAAGTGAAGGACTCGTTACAGAGTTGATAATAAAATACTGTTTTGTGTGATTATATGACCAGAAACACATTAAAACTCCAGAGAGAATCAAAATAACATTTTAAAACCACTTCACTGCTCCTAGATTAGCCTGCGGTGCATCATGGGATTGTCTTAGCGGCTGAGGAAGCGTTCGATGCTTCCTTAAAATCAGGTCTATATAAGGTTCCTCAGTTGACAGCATGTTTCAGGTATGTAAGAATTGGGACAGTCTACATGTCTGAAGCGCATACTATGTTGTAAAATGCTGCCTATGTAGGGAGCTCAGTAGGATTTGAGACACACCCATAGTATAATAAGAATATAACAAAGAAACTAAAGTGTAATGTACGGTGCATAAATATTATGCAGATGATGTGCCATATTGTCATATAGCTAAGTAATTAAATAGTATATATACTAAATAGTAATGGTTGTGCACTATGAGGTGCTTGTATAAGGTGGCAGTGCATGTAGATCTGTGTAAAGAGATGTAGTAATGTCCCGCTGGTGCTCAGAGAGCTGTCCTGCTGTGGCTCAGTGTTTAATAATCTCCCTGCACAGTAATGAGGTGTTATTAAACACTGAGCCATATCAGGATGACTTTCTGTGATATTGAATATTAACAGTGGAAAATCTGAAAAACAAGTTTTATTTGGTGTCTACTTTGCTTTAGAATACTCTATCTATTCATCCACCATGATTAGATTGGTTAAATTGGGTAGTTTGTGTATTATATATTTAATATACATAATTAACACAGACAATACAAGCAGTAGGCAAACTATATAAGCAGTAATATACAGACAATACAGTTATACAAGCAACATATATGACATATAATATAGTTTGTGAGTGAAGCAGTCAGACATCCAGCTGTGTATTCATAACCACTTCATGTAATAACTTTCTGTGTAGGAGCTTTCAGAGGTGGACATCTGCTTCACCACTGTGAACTTTCTGATTCTAAAGTTTCTCTGAGCTTTTCACACCTCTGAACAACTAGGTTGCCATGTTAATCGTTCAATTATGAAAAATCGGTGGGGTTCCCCTTTAAGGATCCTTTTATGCTGGACTGCTTTTAAAAGGAGAGACTCAATCAAAATAATATATCATAACTGTTAAATTCTGAAAGGGTTAAGTGAGAGACTATAACATGTACACCAATTAGGACTTAATTATTGTACACAACTTCATAAGTGGTCTTAAGAAACTTTGGGATAGGGGTCCTTTAGGAAAGTCTTTTTTTTTCGTGGGACGTATTGTGGTCATTTTGTAAAAGATTATAAGTAACTGGACAGTCCAGAGAAATATGCACTGCAGCCAAAAGAAAGAAATAATATTTTTTTTATAATAAGCACTCCTCGTCATCCTAGTCCTTATCCTAATGGCATAAAAATAAGTAAACTTAATATTTAAAAAAATATATATTAATAACAACAGCATTAATAATAATAACAACACTTCGTCGTCATCGTCGTGCAAATCTAATCTCCATCTCGGACGTGCTCAGTCGTACGTACGTGTGACGCCCACGTTGGACAACATACGCGCAACGTGATTGGCGCAGCCGGCCATTTGTCTCACTTCTCTACCAATTAGGATGTGAGGCCTACGTGCTACACATCGGCGCGGGCCAATCATACGGCGCGTAGCTCTGCAATGGGCGGTACCTTCCCCCCTCCCGTTCCAGAGCTGTGCCATGGAGCAGTAACCGATCTTTTTAAACATTTTTGGAAGATAACGAAAATAACGGGAACTCTCGAGACGACGGGCTGCGGCGGCGGTAGCATCTAAAGCAGGAGGTAAGGACACCGAACCTGTCCCGTACGGCCGATCGCGGCTGTGTTTGCGCTGAATTGTGTGGTGTAATTTGCAGACAGTCGTCGTCGGACATGTTGTTGACTTGAGTTTTTTTCTGTATGGAGGAGGGCAGCAGGCAGGAAGAGAGAGAGGAGAGAGAGAGAGAGAGAGAGAGAATGTCAAAAAGCAGCACGTCTCGTTGTACAAACTCCTCGTTTCTGCCTGCATGTCTCTGCCCTAATGCTTTTGCCCGACGCTGCTTTAATATTTCGCATCAAACTGTGAAATAATGCATCCACACGAGCAGCAGCGCGGCTGCTTCGTGCACAAAGGCCATTTAACGAGGCTCAAGTTGGCTTGCTAGTCGTCAGAATTGTCCCGGTCCACCTTAAACGCTACAGCGCTTACGGTCCGGCGGCCTGGCATTTAAGGTGGACTGGAAAAAGAAAATCCGAAGCCGACTTTATCTCCGTGGCCATTTAACGCTTCCTACACTGTCTCCACATTCCGCGTATCCCGTTGGGATTTGCATGTTTTTCCTCACATTAAATCCACTTTTTATCACTCGTTCTGGCTGAAGCTCGAGAAAGTGGAGCGGGTTGTAGCTTGAGCTAGCCGTGCGGCTACCTTAGCATTAGCTAGCACCTTTGTTTTGGCCCGTCTGCTCGCTAATAATTCTGATTCTGAGGCGATTTTTCTTGGATTTAGCCACAGAAAACGGCACAAAATGTAGAAGTAGCTTATTAAAGAACCACAGCGCCTCATTTGTTCGCCAGTATGTTTATTTTCTGGTGGATTTATAGCTACAGCTCTCGAAGTTGTTAGCCTCTGTGGCTAGCCTGTCAAATTCCAGCGAAGTGAGGCATTAAAGGGGAAGTTCACCGACTTTTTCTTTAAAAAAAAAAACCCAAAAACTTATTGTTCATGTTATTATGGCCAAACACAGTGGATTGGTGTGAAATGGCTTATTGTGAAGAAAGTTGGCTACAGAGTCAGATTTCTTTACGATGGTGGTGATGGGAACCAGGGGTCACAGCTATGGTCAGTAAATGGTGTTATATTTGAATGATATTTAGTTATGAATCTAAATCTGAATGTGAATCTAAAACAGTCCACAAATGGCTCTTATTTTGCTATGCCCAGCATACATAGATTGAAATAAATGGAATAAAATGCACTTTCTAGGCTGAAACCTTTAAAACTTTCATAAAACAATGTCCCAGATGAGAGACATGAAGCAGTGGATTCGTAACTATCTAAGGGGGCTTTTAGAGGTGGCTATTTGGTTTCTGTCACCACCACCGTTGTAGGATCTTCTCTAGATGTCTCAGGCCAGAATATCTCTTTTTTTCTATACATTTAAGAGTCCTTGGCTACAGAGTCAGATTTCTTTACACCAGTGGTGATGGGAACCAGGGGTCATTTTATTTATTACCAAAACCCACAGTGTCTCCTGAGGTTTGTATATAGTTTAATGATGTTTAAGGTGACCTAGTCTTGAATCTAAAGTGAAATCATTTGTAGATTGTCATGCCCAGCATACATAGAGTAAAGTAAATTGAATAATAAACTGCACTTTTTAGGGCTTAAACTTGTAAAACTTTTATAAAACAATGTCTCAGACATGAAGCAATGGATTCATAACTATCTAAAGGGGCTGTTAGAGGTGGCTATTGGGTTTCTGTCACTACCACCATTGTAAGATCTCTAGATCTCTCAGCTAGTGATGAAACTGTTACTGATTTTATGGTGAACCATGATGAAATTCCAGCTGGTTAGGATTGCAGTATAAACTTGCAGTTATTGTGGTCAGTTAACGTGCTTTGAAAGCTCCTGTCCAACACAGGTCTAAACTGTTTGGCCAAAATTTCTGTTTTTTCTATACATTTAAGAGTCCTTGGCTACAGAGTCAAATTTCTTTACACCAGTGGTGATGGGAACCAGGGGTCTTAACAATAATTTTATTCATTACCAAACCCACAGTGAACCTACATGTGTCTCCTGAGGTTTATATATAGTTTAATGATGTTTAAGGTGAAGTAGTCTTGAATCTAAAGTGAAATCATTTGTAGACTGTCAAGCCCAGCATACATAGATTGAAGTAAATTGATTAAACTGCACTTTTTAGGGCTAAAACTTTTATAAAACAATGTCTCAGACATAAAGCAGTGGTTTCATAACTATCTAAAGGGGCTGTTAGAGGTGGGTATCTGGTTTCTGTCACCACTACCACTGTAAGATCTTCTCTAGACCTCTCAGCTAGTGATGAAACGTACCTGTTTCATGGTAAACCATAATGAAGTTCCAGCTGGTCAGGGTTGCAGTATAAACTTGTAGTTTTTGTGGTCGATTAGCATGCTTTGAAACACACTTGTCCAGCACAGGTCTAAACAATTTGGCCAAAATCTATTTTTTCTCTGGTTATATTAACCAGGGGTCACAACTATGGACTAAAATGCACTTTAGGCTGAAACTTTGTTGTAAAACCGTTATAAAACAATGTCTTAGACATCAAGCAGCTGAATCATAACAATTCCATGTGAAAACTTTCTATAGGGGGGCCTTTAGAGGTGCGTATCTGTTTCTGTCACCACCACCACTGTAAGATCTTCTCCAGATCTCTCAGCTAGTGATTAAACGGTTACCTGGTTCATGGTAAATCATGATGTAGTTCCAGCTGGTTAGGATTGCAATATAAAATAGTTTGAAACACGCTCGTCCAGCACCGGGCTAAACAATTTGGCCAAAGATATCTGTATTTTTCTGGCCAAACTTTCGATACGTTGAGGGCCAGGATTTGTTTTAAGGCCAAGTAGACAAGTGTCTCAGACCGCACTGTCAGTTAATTATGCTTGTGGTTGTGTACACAGCACATGACTTGCTTATGATTGGTCTAACTCATGTACACGTAGTTAACAAGGCAAAATCTTTCCACTTAAAATTTCTACGTAGGCAACGTAGTAAATAATGTAGGCTGTTATAAAAACCAGCACTTTAAAGTTGTGATTTTAATATAAAAAGATTAATATTTTGATGAAGTTGGTGTTAGGCTCCGAGGTGCAGGTGCAGCTGCACTGTAATGGGTTTGTCATGACAGAAGGCAGTGACGGCACTCTGGAGAGTCTAAGGGGAATAAATCTGAAGTGTTGATGGTATTTTGGTTTTAATTAAGTGCGCAGATCGAAAGTTGATTGAAGATGGTCACGTTCTGCAGACAGTAATCCACTGTAAAGAGAGTCCTCTTTGTGACCTCCACTCACTGTGTTTTAGTGGATGCGTATGGATGAAAGTAAACAAATATATAAATAAGTATGTAAACATCCAGGTAGGATATTTTGATTGCTTACATCACTTTAATATAAAAAGCTCAATTGGAGACAGCTTCTTATTCACATTTACCTGGTGCACCTTAACTTTTATAATAACATCTAACAGCTATTATAACACCTCAGGTGCCTTGATGCAAGATAAGATAAGATAATCCTATATTTGTCCCATAGCGGGGTAATTCAGTGTCACAGCAGCACAGGGACAGCAGGACGTATAGATAAATCAACAGTACAGTATATACATTATAAATAATAATAGTCAAAAGCTCTGAAGAAGAATTATATTTACAGATAATAGCACATTACGTAAGAGTACAACTGCTGCATGATTTAAGGTGGAACAGGCAAACAGGCAGCTACAAACTACAGATAGGACAGTGTGATAATCTGTGTTCTTATTGGAAAATGTTTCCAGCAAGTCAGAGGTGCTGATGGTCTGAATCAGCTTATCAGCTCAGAAGTAGTGATTATTAAGATTAATATTAAAAGAATTAACATTAAAGACACAATAAAAGCTTTGAACAGTCTCATGTTTAAGCCGTTCAGCCTTAAAGGCTGAGCACCAGCTAATGTGAAAATGTCGAACACATAAACACAGCGGAGTTTGAGATTCTAACTTGTGCTTATTAAAAGTCAGAAAACATTTTATCGTTTATTGTTAGTCAAGGAATACGACTTAAAAGACTGTTTAGCTCCGCCCACTGTTTGGAACCAGCCAGAGGCGTTGTGTGTGACAGATAGTGGACAACAACGCTGGAAGATGTACTTACAGTAATACACAATAACAGAAAGGTGGTGTTGTTTTTGGCTGCAGTAATTGGATGTACAGTGGGACCCCTGTGCACAAACGCCCCAAAGACCCCCAAATATCCAGAAAGTGGACTAAACCTATCAACTTTAAACGAACACATTAGAAAGAACCGTCGTCTCACTCCGTCATCTGTAAATCATTTCACGTCTGAAGATTATCACAACTGTGGGACGTAAGCTTATACGATGACTGGATCTTAAGACTGGCGCTGTTCCAACAATATGGTTGTAAGTAGAGATGGAAAGATCGATCGGCTATGTATCGGTATCGGCTGATTTTTACTCAAAATATGTGATCGGTGATATTTCTCCAATTTATCCGATCCCGAGAGCCGATCGATGGCGTTATTTGCACACGGCTGAATACAGTGAGCATCGGTAACCAGCAGAGCTAGCACGCGCAGCTAGCACAAAACAAATAACCCAGAAACCCGTGCAGACCAGATCTGACCGGTACGAACAGAACAGCAGCAACAATTCAATATCTACCCTTAATGATTGCAGTTTTAGTTTAAAATATTCAGAGTCTGCTTTTAAGGACTGCAGTTTTTATTGCATTTATTTAATTTGCTTTTTTTGTTTTAAATTAAGGGTCTAAATTTAACAATTCCAGTATTGGGGATATTTGTTTGATTTATTTTGTTTCATGACTTGCTTGCGCTAATAACTACATGCAGCCCTGCCGTGGCATATAGCCCCACCTTAATCGGTATCGGCTGATTGCGCTGAAAGGTTATCGGCGATCGGAATCTGCCTCAAAAACGCTGATCGGTCCATCTCTAGTTGCAAGGTAGCGTTCAGGAATTTTCATAGCAAGCTCGGGTTTATTTTAAAACAAATTAAGCAGCAAATGTAATTTTAAGTCATGCTTTTATATTTTCAGTGTCGAAAACAATGTGAAATCACTAGCAGTGTCCATAAGCAGTGCTTAGACTTTAACATTTCATGTTAATGCACTGTTTGATATGGTTTTCATATGAAAGTCTGGTCTATGGGGTAAAAATCTTTGTGCAGACAGAAAGTGCTGCCAATTTTATTTGTGGGTTATCAGCATTAAACTTGGTGACGAGGTTTTCTGCTTGTGTATCAGTACTGTTTGAGCAGTGCTACAGTAACCGTGATTAATTTGCTCTACAAAATTGTGGTATTGCATCTAATGTCAATTTTAATTGTGTAGAATTATTTAAAAAAATGCTGGAGTTCCTCTTTAATGAGCTGGCTGGCCTCATATGCAAGCGCCTGTTCCAGTTTACTGCTTTGCTTTGTTTAGGTAGGCAAATGACTTGTGCGTTCATGGCTGCCTGTATGGAAATGAAAACGAAAGAGAGCTGCAGGCTGTTTTGAGCTGGGTGTTCCACATAGGCAGAGCATCAGACTGAGATGTGTGTTTGTTATGATCAGGTCCTTGATGGTGAACACGTTTGTGCATAACTCTTTAACCGTAGGTGGCTGTGTTTGTGCACTGAAGTAGTACGTCTGCCCTGTAGACAGATCCGTCGGTTCAAATTTAAGGGTTGTATATTTCTTTTTTATCTTCTCTTTTATTGCCGTCTTTGAGGTCTGCTTATCGCCTTAGTGTGAAGTTATCTGTCACGAAGGGGCTGCAAGTTACCACGGTGTTGGTCATAGTAAAATCTATCAGTTGTTGAAATGGAAAGTTGACTGCTTGGATTATGCATAAGTGGACATATTTCACAGTAACTAAGTCGGTCACAATTATTACATAGTCTCCTAATCCCAGTTACTTGGGATGGTTGCAGTTACTTTCCACGTTTGTTAAATTTGTGCAACAAGCAGAGTATTAATTGGGTGTTAAGCTGGATGTGTTGAGTATATAAACTGTAGTAAAATACACCAGTGATTTGTGTCATTGAGACAATGCTGACCTGTTCAGAGAGCAGCACTTGGGGGTGAAAGAAAATATCAAAATACGAATATCGGGATATTATGTTTAGTGATATTGTATCAACTCTCAAAAACACAGTATCGATACACAGATTCCTGGCAGACAGTGAATCATTGTGTGATGTGTTTAAACCGCTGACCACTAGATGGCAGTGTTGTAATCCATTTTCAGCTCCACTCCAACATTAACAAGCAGCACAAGGGCGCAATGCTATCGTAAGCATTGACAAACCTGTTCATACAGTGGTGTGTTTTAATAGTAGGATTTGAAAAATTGCAGTATATCACTTTGCTTGTGATGTCACAGTATATCGAAATATATTGAATTGTGGCCACTGTATCACCATACGTATTGTATCACCAGGTTCTTGCCAACACACATCCCTAGCAGCACTAGGTAATGTTGTTGTATTAGCTGTATCTACAATAGTGTAGTGTATTACTCTGACTGCACGGCTATTATTAGATACTAATCAAACACAGCCAGCCAGCCAGCAAGCAAGGGTTCCAATCAGCTCATTTGGCCACTTTTGTTTATTATTTTAGTAGTTACATGTCATAGATAATTAAACTGTTAATCGCAGTTATTTTTTAATGACATTTAACTCTCAGCTAAAATTTCATTATTGTGACAGACCTAAGAGTAACATTACTCTGTTAAACTCTATTCATTAAAGGCTAAGCACCGCTTATGGACACCCCTGGTGATTTTACTTTGTTTTAAAGATACTTAAAACATATAAACAAAACTTAAAATGAAATTCGCTGCTTAATTTGCTTTAAAATAGCTGATTGTAATTAAATTGACAGAAAAACTCAAGCTCGCTACGGAAATTCCTGACTTCTACTGTGTTACATCATACGGTGTTGCGGTACACCAGCATTATGACTGACTGGGACTGAGTCTGTTCTGGCGCTGCTTCTTCAGATTCTGATGATATTTCTGAATTTGAATCTGAAAGAGCTGTAATGTAGAAATAGACCACCATATCACTTAGTCCTAAGACTTTTAGTCAAACCACACCCACAAAAACAGCTCGTCCTGCTAGTATCTAGCTAAATAACCAACATTATTCATGACAACAGCCTAGCAACCAGCTAAACTCAACTATAGAGGTACAGTTATTGTTGTAAATATGATCAAAGTGGAGCTCTTACTCATACGACACTATAAATCTTCATAATTCAACTATGTTAGCTTAGCATAACTTAGCATAAAGCCCATATTGTTGAAAAAAAGCGCCAGTCTTAAGATCCAGTCGTCGTGTAAGCCCACGTCTCATAGTTAAGCGTGAAACGATCGCTACAGAGGATCTCAAGTTAGGACCTCCGCTGTAGTTATGTGTTGTATGTTTTCATATTAGCTGGTGCTTAGCCGTTAAGAATTCTGTTTTAACCAACCACAGTTTGGTTCTTTATTGAAAGAACCCTGTTTAAATTCTAATACACATTGAAATGCGTTCTAAATAAATGCAGCCCCTCTTCATGTCCAGTTTCGCAGTAAATGGAGGTGAGTTATAAGCCTTTGATATTTATTATTTTTTTCCTCCAAAAGTTCAAACAAGATAAACAGCCCTTCAGAGTAATTTAAATGCAGTCCACATCGGATTCGCACGCACAGAGAGGAGAGACTTAGAAATGATCAATTTTCTGCTTTTCTTTGAGCTTTCGGGCTGCAACGTTTTTCAAGTGTAAACACCATCATGACCATGATGCAAAGATGGGCATTTAGGGCACATAAAAAAAAGAAAACACCAGAAAAAAATATCCCAATCATCTCATTATAGAAGCTGGAAATATTTTGTATTAAGCTCTGTGGAAGACTACCTTCGCACCACCACCACCACAGTGTTTTTATTTTTTTTTTTACATTTTATTAAGGTTAAGGTTTATTTATTTATATACACCTGTTGCAATAGATGTTGTCAAAAACCAGCTTTATAGGAAAATCCGGGTCCAAACCCTCAGTGAGCGCTGCCAGGGGCGACAGTGGCAGTAAAAACTCCTTCAGATCAAAAAGAAGAAACCTCGAGAGGACCCAGAACCATCCTTCTCTGGTCCACACTGGATAATAAAACAACACATGCGGGAATACTGTTATCGCCGTTCCTAAAAAATCCACATTGTTACTGCTATCTCATTCCCACGCAGGTCTCTAGTATGTTCAATGTCCCTGACAGTTCGCTGATCAGGAGAAAACCTGTCTCAAACTAGAACAAGTTATAATTCATGACGTTAACTAGCTAACTAACCTACTGTGACGAGTCTTCATCCTCCAGGGAGTCAACGTGCCTCCTCTTCAGATGCTCCAGCAAACTTAAGCCAGGCCAGCTTTTCAAATGTTGTAGTTGTAGGTTAACTCTCACTCCTCACCCTCCTGAGGATTTATGTGGTTGAGGTGTTGTTGTTCACGTTACTGTGATGATAACAACTGCAAGTAGGAGCAGTGCAGTAGGCAACTAGGGATGCACAGATACCACTTTTTCCTTACCGATACCAGCTTTTCAGGTATCTGCCGATACAGAATACCGATCCCAATACCAACTCTGACTTGAATGCTCGAAATATGGCTATAAATCCTGATATTTATAGGGTTCCACTTATCATATGTTGTATTTTGTGCTTGCTAGAATGAAGTCACTGTGTTATTTGACGTAGTTTTGCCTTAAATACTCAATTAAATTGGATGTATTGAAGTTTTTGCTGGTTGTGCCACCCCTCGAAATGCTGGCATTAAGTTTTTCTTTGCTGCTGCCCATCTCAGCCGAGAAATACTCCCAAACCACGCACATGCTGTTGGCTTTAGTCAAGCGCCATTTAGTGGTGCGCATGCCCGCCAATAAGCTTCATGGTATTGGCGCTCTGTATTGCTGATACCGTGTGTAAGTGCTAGTATTGGTGCAACACTAGTGGCAACACCTTAGTGGACAATTTAAATTGGTTGGCAACTAATTTGGTAATCGATTTTAGTCCATTTGTTGATTGTGTTGTGTTTGTAATCTTAATCGAATTGCTGGACTCTCAAGTGAGTTTCTGAAGAACAAGGTATATAAAATTAAGTTAAAAACAGGCTTATTGGTGCGGCTCAGTTTCCATATGTGGACTGTAAGTGATAGATTTAAAAATGTTAGACATCTTGTTGTTAGGGCCGGGCAATGTGACCTCATATATCATTATCGTGATAAATTGTTATGATACAGTATAGTTTTCTGAGTATATGGTCATTACTTGTAGGACACTGAGCAGCTGCTTGTTTTATTATGAGGAGAGTAAAATTTGTTCTGTTTAACTGGAGTGGATCAGGAAAAAAATGCCAATATTTCATATATTGTGTATTCACTGCATATTTCTTGTATCACCGACATAGTTTTGCATCACCCAGCTGTAGATTACGTATTACATTGAACTGTCTTATTTTAGAAAAGTGAGGGTTTTCTATGGAGGGAAGAATATATTTGATATTGCAATATCATGTTTTGTGGAACTGGTCAGAACTATATCAGAACTATATTCAATTGTCAGAACTATATCAGTATCAGTATCTTACAGACAAAGATTTGTGGCAGGGGATTATTTTGTTACTCCAACCACTAAATTGCAGTGTTTTTCACCGTAAGACTCTTCCAAACAAGCATCGAAAGGACGCACTGCTAACATTAGCAATTGCAAACCCATACATATTGTCACGGTCCAAAGAAAAACATGGAGCTTAATTTTTAACTATTTTTTTCTGCATCATATGAACACGGCAGCTGCTGCTAACATTGTGTAAGAATTTCTAAAATAAATTAAAAAAGAAATTCTGGTTCCATTGACTTACAATTAAATTAAGGACAACTTTTGTCCTCTCCTGTGAATCTGCCTTTTTGGAGATACTTGATGATATGATGATACGTTTATATACTATGACAGTTTGTCTAAAATTATGATTTAAAATTTGCTTATTGTAGTGCTATATATTGTAGTATATGGAATCCCAACCCGTTTATCATGATGCGTATGTCACCGGTTTCTTGCTGATACAGTCCTGTTTCTGTCATACAGGCTCTTTCAGTACTGCATTAAAGCAGCGACCTTATTGTGATTCCTGTGAAGTCACTCACACTGTGTTTGTTTTTGCTGTTAGCTGTGTAGTTCTTCCTGTGGGGGTGTAATATGCTCGAGTAGTTTCAGCCTGCTTTTAGATGCTGTCCATAAGGGGAACCCCACCAAATTTTTCAAACTTTGCCCAATTCAGTTAATTGCAAAGTTTGTCTGTGCTCTGGCCCTCCTGGACTGCAGGTTGTTACCTGTGGTTTTGCATTTTAATGGAATAGTTCATTCTAAAAAACTGTCTTACAAGTGGTGGTGCTAGGGGTCGAAATGGTGGACGGAGCATACAACATCAAACCTCTCTCAGTGACCGTTTACATATTTTATTATACAAAAATTTGAAAAATGAGAATTGGTGGATTTTCCCTTAAGGAAAAGGGCCTCATTTACAAGTATGTTGTTTTAAAGTGTGAAACAATGATATCTGTATCAGTCAATAGTGATGGTTTCCATATTAGTATCAGACAAGACCACCTTATTATTATTATTATTATTATTATTATTATTATTATTATTATAAGGAAGAAGTAATGCACAGATGTTGATGTGATATTGTTTAGAAACTATTGGAAATTTGGCTGCAGCTACCTGTATTAGAGAAATGTACCATTTTTATAAAATAAATGTATAAAGTAAAGGTATTTCATCCCAAACATTCTGCTCCTGAAGAACACAGTAAATGCATCATTAATATAGATTAAGTTATTGTTCAGTATTTTTGGTGATATCATAAATATTAGTATATAAATAGTAAGTCTATTAAAAATGGTTTAATAATAGGGTTCAGAAACTATGGGGCTGTTTCTGCAGGTCGTATGTGAAATGTTGTTCCTCTGTTTTGTGTTCTTCAGCGTTAGCCTACCTGCAGCTATGTCAGTGGAAAACTCTGCAGATGAGGCCATGGACTCCCCGCGGGAGCCTGCAGCGCCGGAGCAGGAGCCGGCTCCAGAGATGAACTCTGAAGGACCGGCTGCGGAAGTGCCGTTCGAACCTGCCCCGGCCCCTGCACCTCCACCGGCCGCTAACTCCGCCTACAAGATCATGACTTTCAGGCCAACGATGGAGGAGTTCCAGGACTTCGCAAAGTATATTACATACATGGAGGCCCAAGGAGCTCACCGCGCCGGCCTGGCTAAGGTATTCCTGTCTTTTCTCAGCCCTCAGGGGGCTGTCAGTAATACGGGAAATAAGTAAATCCAGATACTTCAGAGAAGTGACAGGGCAGTGTTGTGACCTAGTAACGGTCATTAAAATAATAATAATGAGAATAGTAATAATGATGATTTCACTCTCAGTAAGATTTGGAGGTTTATAGCATTAAAGGCTAAGTAGTGCTGGACGATATGGAAAAAAATTACATTGTGATATATTAATTTTGGTCAATTTGATATAATTCCGATATTGATATAAATAATTTGAAAGCCTCAAACTAATATATATATATATATATATATATATATATATATATATAACACTGTATTCAAAATATGAAAAAACACAAATGCACAGAATAATGAATAATTACTAATTAATTAATGTAATTTTACTGTAATTGCAACAGTAAAAATGTAAGCACTAAAATGTTGTTTGAACATGTGCTCATATGCTGCTCACTGGATAATGTTATGAAACTCAGTCAAACATTTGTAGACTAAAGTGTATATGCATATACGAGAAATATAGCTTGTATAAAACCACAATCGTTAATCAACTTTGCCCCGTAACCCCTGGAAACGCAAGCACCTGATATAATTTGACTATGCGAGGAGCACCCTTGTTAACATGCAGCCAGCTGAAGAGGGGAAGTGCGTTCAAGTCGGTTGACGTGGCGGAGTAGTGTAAATGCAGCGTCACCGGGACTGTTTTATTTGTGTGAGTTGGTTAGAAATTTTAACCATGATGTATCTTCGCCGCAGCGCAGAGACAAACAATAGTTTATTGTTTTTAAAGTAAATAAAGAACTAGGAGCTCATCCACCGTCACCATGTTTGATTTCCTCCGAACTGCCCTCTACTGGAAGTGTTTCTCAGCGTCATGTAAACGGAGCTGACGCAGGGAATGACGGGAGAATAAATAAGTCTTAAATCAGACTTAAGTTTATTGAACTTTGCCTCGTAACACATCGGTGAAAAGTACTATACATTTATGTACTGCTGCCACCGTCAGATGAAAGGAACAGTTGCAACGTACCGACGGGCCATTGAAGGTTATTGGAACAAATCTTATCGCGGTAAATACCGTTATCGAATTACTGTGCAGAACTAAGGCTAAGCACCACTTATGAACACCCCTGGTCATTCACATTGTTTGGGATCTTGAAAATATATAAACATAAAAATGAAATTTGTTTGTTTTACAATATATGATTTCAGTCAGTTCACTGTGATGTCTCAGCTCTGGGCACATCCTGATGCAAAAGCACAGCTGCTTATTGCAAGTCAATCTCCAGATGACGCGTATAAAGGAATCTTGTTTAATTTACAGCTCAGTACTATGAAGTGCTTCACCTTTGAATTGAAGATTATATAACAAGTTTTTTTTAACAGTTCTGTTTAAATTGTAAATATCAAGTGCCATTTAATATTTCAGTATGAAGATTATTATTATTATTTTATTAATATTATTATATGATGTGTGGTTAATGCTTATAGTTAGAGTCTACATGGTAACATTTACTCAGGGCTCACCTGAGTGCTCCCGCGTCTGCAAATCACTTGCTCCACTTTGAAAGGCGTGACCGTGCAAAAGCAGCAAAAGGTCCTTGAAGAGAACTGAATGTTTTTTTTGTTTTATGCAGAGTTTTTAAGAGTTGTGTTTTAAGCAGTGTATATAGATGTAATAAGTCACTCTGAGGTCACTTAAGTCGCTAAAAACAAAGAGAATTTTTGAAACCGGGGCGCACGGTTAGTTTTTGGCTTAATAAAAATGCTACAGCTGATAGTACATACTTGTCTTGCAGCAGGCTCACCTGTCTGACTTCATATGGACAGAGGGTTTCATAATTCATGCATGTAAAGCTTCAGTCCTGCAGATCTAAGTCTTGTAGAGGGCTCGATTATTACCTGATTAATTAATTTCTTTGCTTTTTTTTCATTCTGTCCATTCACAGATATTTGTAGTGACATACTGAGATTCACAGTTCTGTTCTAGTTTAACTTTATTTACCTCATTCTTTTTAAGCTTTGTTAAGGTGCTTCATAATTAAAAGGTTATTATTTATATTATTGTTATTATTATTCAGACTATTACTGTTAATGTCACACAATAGAAACAGTGAATTTGTAAAATAATGTGAATTTTCTCACTTTTTTTTTTTCTTGCTCTTATTTATCTTCAGGTTATTCCTCCTAAAGAGTGGAAACCCAGGAAGTGCTATGACACGATTGAGGATATGGTCATTCCAGCCCCCATCATGCAGGTGGTTACTGGCCAGTCTGGTCTTTTCACCCAGTACAACATCCAGAAGAAGTCCATGACAGTTGGAGAATACAGAAAACTGGCCAACAGCAAAAAGTAGGTTCTGGATTTGAAGCTATATTGTATAAGCCTGCACTCGTCAGTATACAGGTGTTAAAAGGGCTCTCAGGAGATGTCATAGACGGATGATTTGTTAGCTTCTGGTGGATGGATCTATAGAACATGGTGAAGAACTAAGTTCTGAGAACGTCCACATAACGACTCTGTTGTAGAGCTGTAGATTGGAGCGAAGACTCAGGTAGTAGCCTGGATTTTTAATAGGGCAGTGTGGAGCTTTCAGCTCCCAGTCATGAAGTATGTGCACACTTTAGAGAAAGCATATCAATAAAAAAACAAGGAAATGTAATGTATGTTTTATCATATAAAAGGCCTGAGAAAGTTATATGAATAAAACAGATTACTGAGACGCTCTAGTTAGAGAGAGACTGCGTCACGGCTTGTTCCCGCCTGCTGCAGCACGCCACCGGCGGTTTAGCTGGTTGCTAAGCTACCGGCTGGCATCCAAAACAATAGCCCGAGGCTTAAAAATCCGCTAGCATAAATGCTAATGTCTGGAGTATAAAGTGTAAATGGTGAAGGACTCGTTACAGAGTTGATAATAAAATACTGTTTAGTGTGATTATATGACCAGAAACACATTAAAACTCCAGAGAATCAAAATAACTCACATTTTAAAACCACTTCACTGCTTCTAGATTAGCCTGCGGTGCATCATGGGATTGTTTTAGTGGCTGAGGAAGAGTTCGATACTTCTTTAAAATCAGGTCTTAATAAGGTTCCTCAGTAGACAGCATGTTTAAGGTATGTAAGAATTGGGACAGTCTACATGTCGGGAGCGCATACTATGACGTAAAATGCTGCCTATGTAGGAGATCAGTAGGATTTAAAACCTACAATGCTTGATTATGTTGTAGATGAAAATGTGCGTTTCCATTTTTTAATTTTATTTTATTCTTCTATTGTAATATATGACTTATATATGTGAACATACTACAAATTTCTTTTATGTTGTAAATTATTATTAGAGTGTTTATTCTTCTATATAACCGGCTGCTACTGTAAAAACTGCAATTTCCCCCTGAGATCAATAAAGTGATTCTGATTTTAAGTTGGCTGTCGTGGCTCTTGTACTTTCAATGTAAGTCAATGGAACCAGAATTTTGAAGCATTTCTGTTGGTTTATTCATCATGACATCTGCACACAATGTTAAATGCAGCCGTCGTATAAAAAAAGGAGATGCATGTTTTTCTTTGGACAGCAACTGTATATAAACTTATGTGAAAAGATAAGTCAAAGCATGTATTAATGTATTATTTTGTTTAAAAACTATGCAAATTAAACTTCAGGTGTAACTAATGTACATTTAATACATCGTTATTGTTACTGTTGCTGCGACAGAATTGTAACTTTACCCCAGACAGCAAAGCATTCTTAACTTTTAAAGTGCTGCTGAAGGCCGGACGCAGTTACTACTGTAACGTATTGGAGCGTACTCACACTAGGCCTCGTTCCGAGCTGGGGCCCCGAACCGTGCTTCGGCAGGGAACAGTGCCCGGGCCTGGATCACAGAGCCTAGTATGAGTGCGCCCTTAAACAAATAATGAGTTTTAATACAGACTGCGAGTCACGTCTTCTGCTTCGGTGTACTTTCATAGTTTGTATTGATAAAAAATAGATGTCTGTTAAATTTCAGTAAGAAGCGCAGGTGTCTGTTTAGTTCAGTGAACATGATTTGTAATGTTTTGATTTAGTATTGTTTTTGTATTGCGCATTGTGCCCTTATTATCAGTACTGAAATCAAAGGTTCTGTCATTCTTTAAGCACTGATCAGTGTTAGGATGAATAAATGAGAAGTTTATCTGGAGATTAAGCAGGTGATTTCTCTCACTTCACTCAGTAAGCTTTCTTCACAATTCATCTGAACTGATTTGCTGCCCTCTCTCTGATCTTCTGTCTCCTTGCAGGTACTGCACTCCTCAGCACAAAGACTTTGATGACCTCGAGAGAAAATACTGGAAAAATCTGACGTTTGTGTCTCCGATCTATGGCGCAGATATCAGCGGGTCCCTCTATGATCAAGTGAGTCACCAAGCTGGTTTTTTATTTATTTATTATTTTTTTTCCTCTTCATGTGTTGCTTCAGTTTTCCCCCCTAATTGAAATGGAATTGCTCAGCTAGAGTGCATGAGAGTGCGTTGCAAAAGTGTCTAGACACCTCCTGATCATTGAATCAGTTGTTTCAGACGCTCTCATTGCTACCAAGTGTATAAAATCAAGTGCACAGTCATACAGTCTCTGTAGAGAAACACTGGCAGTAGAATGCCTCGTACTGAAAAGCTCAGTGGCTTTAAACATGGCACCGTCACAGAATGCCACCGTTGTCGTGCATTAGTTTGTGAAATTTCTGCCCTGGATGACTGTAAGCGCTAGTATTGTGAAAGTGTCAAGGAGCCACAACAGCTCAGCCATGAAGCGGTAGACCACACAAACTCTCAAACTTTCAGAATGGGGCCGCTGCTGCAAGGGCGTAGGTTTGCTCGCAATGTCGATAAGGATGCGTTTGTGACTACTGCAGAGATGCATTGATGAATAAAATACACAGATTTTGAATAATTGCGGTTCTTTAAAACACACTCATGACCGAATTACAAATTTTAAAGATTAGAATTGTTGGAAAGCAAAAGGCTTGTGACGGTTGTTGTTTGGGATTCATATTAAATTAACGTGACTGGTTAGTTTACTAACTATTGCTTTCACTCCTGCTTGAGGTATGTGGTCCGACTCCAACTTACCATCAACACTCTGATCAGCTCTCACTTCTCTGTGTCTGACAGTAAACTTGATATTTTCACACAGTGCTGAGACTCCCTACGCTAATAATGAATTACTGTATGTGGTATAACATCATGACACACTAGTTGTAAGTGTTTAGCTGTTGAAACGCTCCATTCTGACTAAATACGAGCTGCTCTGTGATCATCGTGAGTTCACTCTGTTCATATTTTTTACACGAGTTTATTGAAAGCCGGCTCAGGCTCCGTCCGACTCAGCGTGACTGCAGATCTGGCGCAGAGAGCAGCAGATACTTTAAAATGATGTATTTGGATATATGAGCGGAGATCATATGGTGTGTCTCAAACTCTAGTGAGTGTGTAAGTAGGCTGTCTAGGTAGCAGCTGTGTAAGTAGCAGCGTTCTCTCCTCATCTCTCCTCATAAAACAGATTACTGAGACGCTCTAGTTAGAGAGAGACTGCGTCACGGCTTGTTCCCACTTAACACGACCAGAGTTTTAGCTAGTTGCTAAGCTACCAGCCGGCAAACCAAAAACAATAGCCTGAGACTTAAAGTTCTGCTAGCATAAATGCTAATGTCTGGAGTATAAAACTGCAAAATGATCAACGACTCGTTACAGAGTTGATAATAAAATACTGTTTTGTGTGATTATATGACCAGAAACACATTAAAACTCCAGAGAATCAAAATAACTCACATTTTAAAACCACTTCACTGCTCGTAGGTTTGCTTGCGCTGCCTCGTGGGATCTTGGTGGCTGAGGAAGCGTTCGATGCTTCCTTAAAATCAGGTCTAAATAAGGTTCCTCAGTAGACAGCATGTTTAAGGTATCTAAGAATTGGGACAGTCCACATGTTGGGAGCGCATACTATGATGTAATTGCTGTGTAGGCAGCTCACTAGGTTTTAAGACCCTAGTTGTCTAGGGGGGGCTACAGATCACTACAACTGGTCCTCCGGCGCTACTATCTTGTTTAAAATTTAAAGATGGAGCCACTTCCGTCTGTTTTGTCTTCTTATGGTGTTAAATGTTATTTAGTTTTATGTAACATGTTTTTTTTTAATAAATCAAAATCAGATAAATGAACGTATAAATATAAAAGGAATTTAAGTGGAATATAAAGTGGAATTTATACCTGAGTTAAGGTATGAGGCGATATCTCTATTATCACTGATATCTTGGTGCTGTGATGTCCAGAAAGTACAGAACTGATGAGGAAATTGCACTGTATGCTGTGTTAAGTCTTCTGAAACACTGCATCTTCACCCGTTTGAAGAATATGGTCTGACAGCCCTGCTAATTACCATCAGCTCACTGATCAGCTGTCGCTCTTCTGTGTCTGACAGTAAACATGATATTTGCATGTTGTGATAGCCCCCCACCTTCTCACCCAATCAAATGCAAGCAAGCCTAAACATCATCTCGGACGCATAGCCTCCTGTCAGCACCGTCAGAATTATCTAAAGCTAGATTTGTGATTGAGAGTGGTGAGAGTGAGTGGTACGCCTCCAACCTCACATGCATATGCTTCTATCTGTAACTCTGTACTCCTTCCACATCATCAAAAATATAAATGTTTGAATTTGAATTTGCTGAGCAGGTTTATCTGCACAGGCGCATGTATGAGAGCTTTATAATATCATTTCACAGATAAGACGTCAGAGATACAGCAGCTAACAGAAACGGTCTCAGGCAGATCTCTGCTGTGAAAGTACAGAATTGATTCACGTTATTATGATCCATGTGGAAGGCACTCCCTATGGATTTGGGTCTGCATCCATCCTTGCAGATCACGTACACCATAAATGCTGATTGTCTTCCCTGGGGAGAATGGAATCTTCCAGCAACACTGCTAGAAATGTCCCACATTGGTTGGAAGAGCTGACCAAGACTTCCAAGTACTACCCAGGACCCCTAATTCCCCAGACTTGAACCCCAACTGAACATCTGTGGGATCTGTGTGTTGGTCGTGTGGATCCTTCTTCCACACTCCCTCCAGCGGCTGTGGGATGCACTGCAGCCAGCATGGCTCCAGATACCTGAGACAACCTACCAGGACCTTATTGAGTCTCCCAGTCCGTCTAGCTGCTGTCAGTGTTCGTTCTGGATATTAGCTGGTGGCCATAATAATAACTCCACTGTATATGACTCCTTAATAGGACTTCACTACAAAGATAATGCAAGGAATCAGAAGTCAGGAGTCCTTCAGCATAGACTTGAGTTTATTGACACACACAGGAACAGTCGATCACAACCAGTCTGTCAGCGGTTGGGAAGCATTCTTAATAACGTGCCTGCAGAATCGCACACACGGGGACATCATCTTAGGTCATCGTTCTGTTGCTGGGCTGCCTATTGAGGTCCAGTCCATCTCTTACTCAGTCTAACTCAGTAACTCCTTTTTACATATGAGGGCACATGGAAGGGGGTGCCAACATTAAGGGGGGTTGGTATGTTTCCACCTTGATTCATTTAAATACAAATAAAGGATGGGGCATGATCAACTCTCTGAAGAGATGGTTATAGCAAAATGTCCATTTGGTAAGTCTCCACAAATACAAGGTTACAGGAAGTACATAATCATTGATGATTATTCTAAAAAAAAAATAAAAAAAAAAATAAATAAATAATACTTAGTCAGGATGTGTTGGACATGGTTTGAGGCGGTTGATGTGGAGAAACTCCACTAGCACAGGGCCATCACCTCAAGCCCACTGAACGCCTTAATGAACGACAACATGGTTTGTGAGTGAGGCCTTCTTGTCCAGACTCCATACGTGCTCTTTTGACTGCTCATATAGGTTTGATAGTCAGGTGTCCACATACTTTTGGCAACGTTGTGTATAGATTTCTTTTTTCCCCTGCAGTGGTGTAATGATGCCATCTAGTGTTGCACAGTTCACCCTGCAGCCCTTTCTGAAGCTTTTGAGATTAAGGTTGATAGTTTAATTCTCACTGCTCTTCTTGTCTGTGATACGACAGGACATTACAGAGTGGAACATCGGTCACCTGAACACACTCCTGGACATGGTGGAGCAGGAGTGCGGTATCGTCATCGAGGGCGTCAACACACCCTATCTGTATTTCGGCATGTGGAAGACCACCTTCGCCTGGCACACGGAGGACATGGACCTCTACAGCATTAACTACCTTCACTTCGGGCAGCCCAAGTCCTGGTAAGTGAGAATAATCTGTTATTTATCAGCAGGTTTAGTAATTACTTAACAGCTGATTTAAAGGGAATGGCCCACCACAAAATCAAAATTGCACTTACTCCAAATTTAGACAGTAGGCCAAGACAAGTTTGAGTTTTTGGTTTTGCGCTGAGCTACACAGTGTGTGTAGGAGAAGTCTTAAAATGATATTTTAGCCTTTTACCTCCAGAAAATATCAAATTTTGGTGAACCGTTCCATTAATGGACTTAGTCTTGGCTGTTAGTGTGTTAAACTGCACCTGTTGCCCCATGTGTCTGTGTATAATAGTGAAAAATCATGCCATAGTCTGTCAGAGACTATTTAAGAGATTAAAGGGGAGTTCCACTGAATTTTCTAAATTTCTGCATAGTTCAGTCATTGAGCTGTCCTGCATGTGGTGTAAAGCTACTCCTTAAAGTCCTTCTTTCCGGCATTTAGCTCTCTAGACATCCTCAGATTCCCACTGTGAACAGTTCTAACTCGGTTGCTTTTGAAAGAATCCTAACGGTAACTCAAAAAGAGAATTTCAAGTTTTTTTTAAATGTCTGCACAATTAACATCTGCAAACAGTCACACATGGACAGTTATAACAGACTTTCACGCTTTGTAATAAAAGGAAAGTTCTTTATATTGAATATAAAAAGAGAACCAAAAACACTCCTGTTCAAATGCAGAACCTCCACTGCACTGTTACTGCATCTTTCAGTGAACCAGTAGTTTCATAACCTCCTTCATGCATGAAGTATTCAAACTTATACAGATTGTGAGACGTGCTGCTTGTTTTGTTAGACATTTTGTAGCAGATTTTTTTGTTTTTTGTTATAACATGCTGATCTTATAGTAAGGTTTAAGCATATGTGTTTATTTTAGACCAATAGTGTTTTTTGTGTGTTTTGACTCTTCAGTTTAATTTGGTTTCTAGTGATTTCTACTAATTATCAGAGCAGCTTCAGCAACATTTTCACTGGTAACAGTAAAACTGTGCATCATTAGTGTCTGCAGATGTTTTAGGTACACTACCAGTCAAACGTTTTAGATACACTACCAGTCAAACGTTTTAGATACACTACCAGTCAAACGTTTTAGATACACTACCAGTCAAACGTTTTAGATACACTACCAGTCAAACGTTTTAGGTACACTACCAGTCAAACGTTTTAGATACACTACCAGTCAAACGTTTTAGGTACACTACCAGTCAAACGTTTTAGGTACACTACCAGTCAAACGTTTTAGGTACACTACCAGTCAAACGTTTTAGATACACTACCAGTCAAACGTTTTAGATACACTACCAGTCAAACGTTTTAGACACACTACCAGTCAAACGCTTTAGGTACACTACCAGACAAACGTTTTAGATACACTACCAGTCAAACGTTTTAGATACACTACCAGTCAAACGTTTTAGATACACTACCAGTCAAACGTTTTAGATACACTACCAGTCAAACGTTTTAGGTACACTACCAGTCAAACGTTTTAGATACACTACCAGTCAAACGTTTTAGATACACTACCAGTCAAACGTTTTAGATACACTACCAGTCAAACGTTTTAGATACACTACCAGACAAACGTTTTAGAAACACTACCAGACAAACGTTTTAGAAACACTACCAGTCAAACGTTTTAGATACACTACCAGTCAAACGTTTTAGATACACTACCAGTCAAACGTTTTAGAAACACTACCAGTCAAACGTTTTAGAAACACTACCAGTCAAACGTTTTAGATACACTACCAGTCAAACGTTTTAGATACACTACCAGTCAAACGTTTTAGATACACTACCAGACAAACGTTTTAGAAACACTACCAGTCAAACGTTTTAGAAACACTACCACTCAAACGTTTTAGAAACACTACCAGTCAAACGTTTTAGAAACACTACCAGCCAAACGTTTTAGATACACTACCAGCCAAACGTTTTAGATACACTACCAGCCAAACGTTTTAGAAACACTACCAAACGTTTTAGATACACTACCAGTCAAACGTTTTAGATACACTACCAGTCAAACGTTTTAGATACACTACCAGACAAACGTTTTAGAAACACTACCAGACAAACGTTTTAGAAACACTACCAGTCAAACGTTTTAGAAACACTACCAGCCAAACGTTTTAGATACACTACCAGCCAAACGTTTTAGAAACACTACCAAACGTTTTAGATACACTACCAGTCAAACGTTTTAGATACACTACCAGACAAACGTTTTAGATACACTACCAGACAAACGTTTGAGTCTGTATAAACACATGCTGTATAGAGAACACGCTATTGTTTGCAATTTTAGTGCGTAATTACTATTTTTTTTGCTGATAAGTTTTTATGGTTGATGTTTTATTTTTTCAGTATGTTATCGAATAAGCAGTAAGTGTGTATTAAAATGTGTAAAAGTGTCTCTACATAAGTTCACTTACATTTAAAACATCAGCAACAGCGTATCATTTTAACCAGTACTTCCTCAATGCTGCCCTCCAATAAAACAAAATTACAGATACAATCACATTACACGTAGTTAACCTTCAAGATCAGCCCACCTGCTGATTCAGGAAC
>CM038721.1:39200478-39260478 GCA_021613375.1 Megaleporinus macrocephalus | reverse complement strand
TTTATATTGTGTATATACTGTACTGTTTATTTATCGTTTGTTTGTACTGAGTGTCTTGCTGTCCCTTTGCTGCTGTGACACAGTGAATTTCCTACTGTAGGACTAATAAAGAATTATCTTACTTTACCTTAGTTTAGGATTACAGATGCAGGACCATGAATAGAACATAATCTGGCACAGTAGCCCCACTACGCATTCTGCTCTTCTGCAGTACGATCAATACACAGAGTATCGGTTTGATATATTGACTGGAATCCATCCAATTCTGTAGATTTTATTCATTTTATTGTTTTAAGCCTTTATGAGGCAAAGGCTATAATAGCGACATGCATTTGTAATTTCAGCTGTTCTGTTAAAACGCTTTATACTTTTAGAAGTTAAAGATGAAGAAAACCAGACTTTCACTTGCTTGTATTAATTATTCGTTCACTAGGCTTGGCAGCAAAATTAGAAAACGTCTCCTGTTGTGAAGTTTGAGGTCGTAATTAGATGTTTTATGGTTCTTGGCTAAGATGTGAAGGTCTAAGAACAAAATAATGTAATTAGTATGAGAGAAATTTAAACTTTTTCAAAGAACTGCTGTACTTAAAATAGGCCAGTGCCCCCTTCCCTACTCCCCCTCCGCTGGCCTGTGCATCCGAGGGTCCTTGTAGCTGTAATCTAGGTTTGTGTACTTGGAGAATTGTGAATGGTTGAGGTTCCACACGCCCAACATGATGCAGTCACAGCACCTATGCCGTTTGCCGGCCTTACATAATATACAGGTGTGTGCACCTATGCTTGTTCACTCTATGGGCGGAGCTTTATTCCCACTGAGCGAATCAGAAGGAAGATCTGCAGAGCAAGCACATATATGATAGCTGTATCATGTCAGTGCAAAAAGAGAGGGCGACGGAGGAGCTACTATAAACCTGCTCACTTACAGAGCTCTGTGTGGCTGATAACACTCGGAGCATCACTGCTCTGCTTCTTCAGACACACACAACTTCTGAACTATCCAAAGCTCTGATAAGCTCTGGTCTCACACAAGGCTGGAGTTAGGCTTCCTGTTTGCCAGCTTCTTGTTGGAATTCTCTTGTTCCACCTTAAATTTAAAAAATAGGGAAAAATAGCTTTTTTTAGTTATAATTTTGTCCCTAAGTGGCTAAAACTTTAGCCCTGTGCTGTATATCTTGGTATTTTCTATGAAGTGGGTTAAATGTTCAGTTGTAGGTCAAAGCTCTGTGTTGGACGTCACAAGCACTTTTATTAAAGAGGTGAAAAAATAAGGTTGCGATTATGAAACTTGGGCCTTATCAGCTTTTCAAAGCTGCCTTGTTCTGTTGTTGCTATAGGGACCATATTTTAGGGATGTGGTAGACCACCGCACTGTGGGGTAGGGTGTGGTGCTGGGTTTGTGCACGCAGGGAGGAGGGAAGGGGCTACGGTGGCTCAGAGGCTATCAAGAGAGAAGGAATGCACTGGCTCGGCTTTACAGAACAAACAGGTCATGTATTTTAATGCAAAATCAAATTACAGCGTGAGTCAAAAGTCTCGAGACACCCTTTTATTTCAGAAAGGAAAGAAAAAACGACGTATCTGAATACTCCAGCAAGTAACGGGTGAGACAGTCTGTCCCAAACTTGGCCGGCATCTTGAAAGCCGGCATATTGGATCAAGGTTAAATTTTTCCAATAGGATGGTGGTCATGTTTCAGATCAGAGAAGACCAGAATTGATATAGAAATCGATTGTTACGATGGGATTTGCGATATCAATACAAAATGTTGCAACAACAACCACTTTTAATATGTTTAGCACAAGGGACAGCATACTGGACATCTTGTTTAGTGGTTCTTGTATAATAAAAGGGTGTCCTGAGACTTTTGACTCACCCTGTGTATTGGTATAAATGGTGGTGTCTCATTTTATGTTTACATGTTTACAAATATGAATCCTAAATACCTTAATACAGTCCAGCCCTGCCAGTGGACTCGACCAGGCCTGTTAGGAGCCACAGGACAGAAGCTTGCCTTTATGCTCTCCTCTCTGGCTGTTTGGTAAACAGTCTTTCTGATGGTATCGAGTGTCTGCAGGTTTCAGCCTGTCTGATTTTATTGGCCTCTCCTGGTGCTGAGCTCTGCGTGTGGTGCGGATTCTGGGGTTAGAGGAAAACATCCGCACCCTTAATTGCCCTGGTCCATCAGTGTGTCTTTTATCTGCACTGAGAGAGAGATCACATTAACATTGATCTGCAGAGGCACCTCCAGATTCAATCCATTCACACTAACGACCTCAGAGTTGTTAGCAGAAGGGGCGCTTAAGGACCTGCTTGATTTCTGAATGGTCACCTGACTGGCATTTAGGGCACTGAATCAGCAGGTATGATGGTGCCAAACAAAACTGCCCTTCTCATTTTGTATGTGTGTGTGAGACTGATGTTAGTAAAAAGGGCGAATCTAGAGATTTTTCAAAATTTCAGAATGACTAAATAGTTTAGATGTAAACAAAGTCAGTCATGGTGGTTTGATGCTTTCAGAGTGGCCAGTAATGGTAACCAGATGCCTTGGGTCGTTAGAAGATTATGAATGATTAGGAATATTTTGTATGGTGCTATAGTAAAAGCATAGTTTAGAGAAATTAAATAGGCCTCATAGATGTTATTTTATATTCACATACATTACTCAGGTAGAAGTATACATGCTGTGGTGAAAAAATACTTCTGTAGAAGTTGAAAGTATCAACTCAAACTTTTTACTCCAGTAAAAGTGTAAAAGTACTGCTTTCAGAACTACTTAAAGTATAAAAGTAAAAGTAATGTAAGGAAATAAATGGCATTAAGGACAAATGCTTAGGCCGCACCACAGGGGTCTATAGGGCACTAGCCCACCTCCCCAAAAAAAATCATTCTTCTAAAAGCCATAATGACTATTAATGTTATATTAAAATGTTAATGTTGATAAATTTGGGATGCGCTCATATACACCCATTGAACATGAATGTAGTTTAGTACAATGTAAATATATTAAAGAAGCATATCTGTTACTACTGAACATTAACATGTGTTTCATGGAGCAGGAGATATGATGACTAGTTGTCTATAAGTATTGTAATGAAGTCAAACTTCAAAGACATGTTATCAATAATCTTTACTAGCTTGTAAATGTACATGAATAAAAACAACTGAAATGAAGTAGGAGTAACGAGGCTGTTTTTAATTGTAGGCAGTAGAAAGTACAAATAAAATGTAAGGAGTAGAAGTAAAAAGTAATCTGAAAAATAATTACTCCAGTAAAGTATAAGTAACCATAATTTCTACTTAAGTAAGGTAACAAAGTATTTGTACTTTGTTTCTTGACACCTACTGTACACGCAGAATGTTGTAAGGCAAAATATTCAGATTTATGTCTAATTTAGCATCATCTACATTCCATATCAAACCTCAGAAGATCCGTGTAGGTTCACTGGTGGGTTTGATAGTAAATAAATTAGATTTGTTTAATTGTGTTGTAGACATGGAGAATCCTGGTTCCCATCACCACCACTGTAAACACCATCTGAACCTTTTCACAGCAAACCCCACTCTGAATCTCTCTGTTTACATCTCAACTACTGAATTACACAGGAACTATGAAAAGTTATTGGTATTCCTCTTATCTGAAACTGGGGTACCTGCAGCCAGTTGAGCCGTTCTTATGAATGGGCTATGCTGTTTGGAGACACATCAACTTTGGACAAAGTTCTTGTTAGTCAAATAAACAACTACCTATGAAAAGTTTATCACTGACCGTTCCCATACTCACGTTTTTCCAGTGGAAGATTATCCCTCCTTCTCTCTCAGTTGCACTTGGGACGCATCAGCATCCCAGTACTGGTGTTCTTTGAGCTCTCAAGCCCTGGTCTCAATCATGTCTCGGCTGTATTGTCTTTTATAGGCCCACCTTCCCGCTCCTTCTGGAGCCATGTGGTACGCCTGGTCAGTCGTAGTTCTCTGGGTGGCCAGTGGTTCTCAAATAGAAGTTCTCTAAAATAAGTCCAGGGTTTGTGTGAAGCCCTATATGGCGGGGGTCCCAAAAGCCTTGACCTTCCTGCAAGCTCTACAATAGTCTTGGGCAACGCATACACTTTAAACAAATGCTATGGTATATAAAAAAATGTGTGATTAGGGACATTGGGGACTGTTTAGCATATTAGTGTTCCCTGCATGTTCTCATCCACCATAAATGTAATTAATGTACCACCCCTGACACTTTTTTTTTAATTTGTTATTTTTATTGTCCTACTTAATTTGAACACTGTTTAAGTTGTTTTTAATTTCAATATAATTGTACAGATAGAAATGTTCCAAAATAGCTTGGTTCCATTGAATTACATAACATCTCCTGTAAATTCTAAATATTCTTGTTTTTTAAGACCGCGACAATCAAAGCTATCGTAAACAGTCAGGCTGTAATAACTTTCTATGTGGAAGCTTTTAGAGCTGGACGTCTGGTTCTATTCACCACCACTGTGAACAGTTCAGACTGCGTCTCAACTTTTACATCGTAATGTTTTAATTATGCAGAAACATATGTAGATCTGAGGAATTCTCCTATATGAGGGGCTCTGTAACTCCAGACCCCTGTCGACCCCAAACAGAAATAACTGCACGTACACATATAAATAAACACTGAAACATATATTTCTGTTATATGCTTGTCATATCTCTGTGAATATGTGCTCTATAAGTGGATGTAGCGATGTTGTGCACTCACTCCAGCACTGGCGAGTTTATTTTAGCTGTATGTCCGTCTGTGAGCATGCCGCTGCTATGACAACAAAGCTCAGTCCGCCTGCACGAACCTCAGATTGGCTGACTTAACGTACAGTTTTTCACACCTGCTGCGCACTTTGGGAACCTACTGGTCATTTGTCCACTGCCCAGCGAGGTCATATGTATGTGTATCTATCAGCGGAATGTTTTTTTAGTGTATAATTGGCTGTTTGTATTAATAGCAGTGCTTGTGTATTCGTTTATACACACACCAGAGCATGTAGTCTCTTAGTGTTTCATACAATTAACCTGTCATTGTAAAGATATTGAGCTTAGCGAACCATGATCACTAAATGTACTGTGTTATGTGTAAATAATTGTTTGCATGGTGAGATGGTTCTTAAGCTTGGTAGGGAATGTGTTGTTTATAGTTCTGTATTGCTCTAAAGAGGTTCTGTTGCTCTGCTGTTAAGATGTGAAGCTTGCAACAGTAGTAGAACCTTTTTGGAGATGTATAGAACCATATACATCAATCTGAAGAAGATTCAAGATTAAAGAGTTGTATTGTCATATTCACAGCAGAACAGACAGTTATACTGTACAATGAAATTCTTACTTTGCTGTTCCTCCATTCACCAATAGATAAGATAACAAAAAAATATTATATATATATATATATATATATATATATATATATATATACAAAATATATAAAGTATAATAATATAAAGTTGAAGTAAATAAGGTTTTTTTTAAATATACATATAGTTAAAAAATACAAATAAAAAGTTGTGTGCTTTTATGTGCAAGTATGAAGAGCAGCAGCCATAAAGTGCAAGTTGCAAGTAACAAATGTAAACAATAGTGTTTTGTGCGAGTAGCGAATGTAAACAGCAGTACAGTGAGTGTAAGGTGCAGTTAAGATCAGACCAGTTAAAACCAGTTCAGATAGGAGAGGTTAGAGAGGTAGTGAATGAGGTGTTCACAAGTCTGATGACCTGTGAGTAGAAACTGTTTGTCTTGTGGGCCTGGACTCCTGTAACGTCTGCCTTAAATTTTTTTGTTTTTTTGTTTTTTGCGAATGGTTCTTTGAGCGTTCATAGTTCTATAGAGAATTATTGTCCTAAGTAAAGAACCTTGTGGTTATAATTATTTAAGATGACAAGTTAGAAAGTATTACTATTAATATTATTATTAATAGTAGTACCAAGTTGCAAAGTTGTGACTTGAGTTTAAAAATTCTCGTGTTTGTCCTCAGGGTGGAGCTGTTGCTTCACCATTTTTAGGCTTATCGTGGAACCCATGGCTGGTATTTGCTTTTTAACTGGGTTTTAGTGGCTGAACATTGAATCACTGGCTGTGTTTACATGCAGAGATTTTTCTCCAATCTGATTGAAGTCGTTCAGATTCTAGATTAAGGCCGAGGTGCTAATATGCTCACTCTACGCAACACTCTGATGAGAATCTCTGTTTACAAGCACACTACAAGCAATCAGATCCAAAATTACACGCATGCGTAGAGTACGTCTTGGTGTAAACGTTACCATGACAACGACCATCAGGCAAGGTCAGTCAGAGTGCGACCAGCAGAAGTATAGTTACCTGAGTTTTCAGTTAGCACGCTCGTTAGCATTGCTTTAAAATGATGCAGACTCAGAAAAACATATTTTACATACTTATTAAAGAAGGGGCGAGAGGAAGACAACACCGTTTTCATCCGTGTTAGCAACGAGTCAATCTCCCGTGACTTCATCCATAATTGAGTAAAACAGGAAACAGGAAAGAGGAACGGATTTCAGCTTTCAGATTTTTAGCTTTGTACTACTCAGATCTGAGAAACTTCCTGTTTTTAATTTGCTCTATAGTTCGTGTAAACCCACCGTCGTTCATTTGCTCATATACTCATCTGAACAGCTCATTATTGCTTTACAGCCGTCCATCCTGCTAGCTATTTTTAAATCTTTTAAGGTTTGAATCATGAACTTTGTCTCTTCAAGACCAGTCTCTACCTCCCACCATGTTGAAATATCCTCTATGACGCTACAGTACATGCACAGAACGTATTTAAACTTTCGGATTGGGAATGTAATCGTGTACAGGCGTTTACATGACTATTATTCTTCTATTAAACTGATTATTTACAGTATTACCCACCTCCTTCAATCAGATAGAAATTGTAATCAGAATGACCTCAATCGGACAAGTCTATTTGGATTGAGTTGTATACATGGACATATTCTATTCTGATTGAGCTATTAGTCGGATTATTAACAGATTATCAGGCTGCATGTAAACATAGCCATTGAGTGTGTTTACATGCACTTAAAAATCTGACATTGTCAGTAATCTGTTCAAAGCATTTTAATGTCCTTAGGTAATCAGATGATGTAAAGACTCTGTCTTCATGAGCTATGCAGTAATCTTCAGTAGACTTCAGTATAAACATACCATAAATATCACTGTATACTGTAATTTTTTAAAAACACATGTGGTTTCAGTGTTGCTCTAGAAGTGAAGTGTTTTAATACATACTTAGACTGAGCAAGGTGAAAGAAATCAGAGTAATGCTCTGCATGCACTAAGGAATCTGACTACTGAGCTAAAACCCTACTTAGTCAGATTTCTAGACCTTACTCTGATCCAAGGAATCAGAGTATGTTGTTTGCATGACTACTGGAGTAGTCCGATAATTATACACATCAGATACTGATCCGATTATTAGATGCATATAAACTCGCTGTTCTATTGAAATCACAATTTAAAATGATGCAATTGGAACCTGTTAACACAGAGCTTATGCAACAGGAATTAGGCCTGTTCAGAAGCAACCAACCACTCATGTGTCATGACATCACAACCACAACTAACTGGCCGAGTGTTACTGTACCTCCAGCATTTAAGACTTTATTTAAGAGCAGATAAATCGTATATTCTGGTCATCTTGACCATAAATACAAGTCTGGAACTTAATTCATAGGAAGTGTTCGCAATGATGGTCAGAAAAGCTGTAAGTTAGATGACTCAGCCTTGGGTAGACCTCCCACTCCTCCCCTGTATCTACAGCAAAAACTGAAATACTGTTGACTCAGTGTCTTTGGCACCAGCTCATTGGCTTCTATTAAACGTGTGATTTGAGTTTTCTTTTCCTTTATTAAAGAAGTGCATTGAAAATATTGTTGGTAGTAATAGATGCATCAAAGAGATTAGGTTGGAAAGTGCTGGAAAGTTCCTTTTAATTGAGATGTGCTTATGTTCTGCCCTGCGACCACTAGAGGGCAGTGTGGTGTAACTTTTAGAGAACCCTCAGAACCCCCTACTTCTTATTCCTCATGCGTCACTGATCTGTAGTCAGAGGGAGTGTGAAAGGTAAGTTTTACATTTGCAACAAAAGGTCTCAGGAGGCTTTAGCTTTTCTGCAAACATGGAAGTAATTGTGGTTATAAACATGACGGCAAAAACCAGCACAGCCAGCTTCAGTTCATTTGACATCCGCTGGGAACGAGTGGAGAGTTAGTGCTTGAGATATTGATCAAATCCAGTATCAAGATATTCTCCATCACTGATCTTGAAGTTATTCTTTCATGAGTGCTGCTACTGTAGGCAGCTCCAAAAACCACTGAACCATATTGACTCTCTCTCTCTCTCTCTCTCTCTCTATATATATATATATATATATATATATATATATATATATATATATATATATATATATATATATATATATATATATATAAGTAGAGGACAAAAAATATACTGGTATAGACTAGGCCTGGACAGGATAGCAATATTATAATTATAATAAACTGACCAGCTGCACAGAGAGCACAGTGACTACTGTATAACTGGCTCTAGTGTTACATAGTGGGTCAAATATAGAATAAAATTTGTATCACTCATACGATGTGTCTTAAACCCTAGTGAGTGTGTAAGTAGGCTGTCTAGGTAGTGAGTGTGTAAGTAGGCTGTCTAGGTAGTGAGTGTGTAAGTAGGCTGTCTAGGTAGCAGCTGTGTAAGTATCAGTGTTCTCTCCTCATCTCTCCTCATAAAACAGATTACTGAGACGCTCTAGTTAGAGAGAGACTGCGTCACGGCTTGTTCCGCCCACTGCAGCACGACACCGGTGGTTTAGCTGGTTGCTAAGTTATCAGCCGGCATCCAAAACAATAGCCAGAGGTTTAAAAATCCACTAGCATAAATGCTAATGTCTGGAGTATAAAAGTGTAAATGGTGAAGGACTCGTTACAGAGTTGATAATAAAATACTGTTTTGTGTGATTATATGACCAGAAACACATTAAAACTCCAGAGAGAATCAAAATAACTCACATTTTAAAACCACTTCACTGCTCCTAGATTAGCCTGCGGTGCATCATGGGATTGTCTTAGCGGCTGAGGAAGAGTTCGATGCTTCTTTAAAATCAGGTCTAAATAAGGTTCATCAGTAGACAGTATGTTTAAGGTATGTAGGAATTGGGACAGTCTGCACTACAGTCTCACTAGGTTTTGTTGGTGTTTTATTTTGAGGCATAATAACAACTTTGGCACCCCTAATATAGATCTTTCATCACTATGGAGAAATTCACTGTATGCTTAGTTCTAGTGCAAGACTTACTGTACTCGCACAGTTTTACAGGGATAATAAGAAAGAATAGGACTTTAAATATTGATGGTCAGTATGAATCACAGAGATTTGCACTGTTGGGGCACTTTTTGGCGTAGAGGGTGAGCGCAGGCCATCGTTCACCATCTTTGATACTGGAGCTCTACCTGTTCCAGCTAGTTACCTCCTCCAGAAGCTCTCGGTTGGCTGGATACGATCGATTGGGGCTGGGTAGAGGTGAGCAGCGTGAACTAAACTAAACTTTGCTGGATAGTAGGTCTTTAGGAAGAGGGTTGGTGACCACTGCTGTAGGTTGTGAATATGGAGTGGTCTTGATTTGTCAGACCTGATTCATCCAGACTGGCTTATGTGACACAAATGAGGTGGGGGTGGGGGTTCTTGTTTCGTTAACTTGTTCAATCAAAATATTAAGAACGTTTTTTTTTCTGTCACCTGGCAAGTGACCACATTTGGAAAAAAAAAAATCATAAATTCTGATAATAAATATAAATAAAGTGGATTAAACTTAGCATTTAGAGTTTAGAGACTTTGAAATACTTTATAAAAAGCTTTTTAGAAGACTTTATTAAAGAACATCAACATTTTTTGTATGATTGGTATTAGGGGTGGGCGATGACCCTCTATTAATATCACAATATTTCAGGGTATTTTTGTGATAACGATATTTTTGGTGATATTACATAACACTGAATAATATTTTATTAATTTCAAAAAACATACTATTGCAACAAAATACATGTTAGTTATATTTAGTATGTGCTTCAAATATTCAGTAGAAACAAAAACGTTAAATTGAATATATATATATATATATATATATATATATATATATATATATATATATATATATATATATATATATATATATATACACACAGACACACTAGTGAACATACACACTAGGGGGCAGTGAGAACACTACCCCGGTGGGCAGCCCTATCCACGGCACCTGGGGATATATATATATATTCATATATTCATTCATGTGTGTGTGTGTCATGTGTTTTACGATGTGGAGCTTGAAAAAAATAAATAAATAAAAAAAAAGGCTTCAGAAACTTTCCCCAAAAACTTTACACACTGGAAAAGATGGTTTTATCCTCTAGCGGTGAAGTGTGATTGGAGGTGAATACGTTTGTGCTCTCTTGTTCTGTTCGTCCCAATAACTGCTCCATCTCTCTCTCCTCTTCTCCTCCTGCAGGTATGCCATCCCTCCTGAGCACGGAAAGAGGCTGGAAAGACTCGCGCAAGGTAACTCCTCACTCTTTCACTTCACTGCTTCTCGAGCTCACTGAGTTTTTGCGAGAGTCGCTGGTGTCGATGTCTCTGTGACCCGCATGCCGTCACGTTTCAGGACAGAGTAGCTCTTAGAGCTTTCCTCTGAAAGACCCCCCGTAATTACGGCTCTCGTCGGGCTCAGTAACTTCTCTCCTGCTCCTGGCTCGTACCTCCGCAGTCGGAGAGCGCAGAGCTCGCAGTGGACGGTTAAAGGGAAGAATGGAAAGTGCTCTCATCTTCCTGAAAATTGCATGAACAGATGTCGCACTTTCTCAGAGAATCTTTAACGCCCTCGCCACGAGGAAAAACCACAGAGACGGCAGATGCTCCACACGTTTTGCCTGGCAATGGCCATCCAGAGAGTTGTTGGCAGTAAGTGATCTGTTTGGAAGAGAGAGGGAGAGGATGACTGGGGGAGAATAAGAGAAAGGATGGATAAATGCAGAGTGAGAGATGATGACTGAACCAGACAGAGAGGTGAGATGATACTAGGAGTTAGAAAGGGAGTGGGTGGCTGAAAAAAGAGAGGGGGAGGATAACTGGGGAAGAAATAAAGGGTGAAGATGATTACAAAAGAAAAACAAGGCAAAATAGGTGTTTCTAATAAATTGGCCAGTGAGTGTAAGTACAAGATAGGTGTTTGTAATAAAGTGGCTAGTTAGAAAAAGTATAGGGTTGGTGTTTTTAATAAAATGGCCAGTAAGTGGAAGTACAATGCTGGTGTTTATGATAAAGTAGCCAATGAGTGGAAGTATAAGGTAGGTGTTTCTAATAAAGTGGCCAGGCAGTGGAAGTACAATGTAGGTGTAATAAAGTGGCCGGTTAGTGAAAGTACAATTTAGGTGTTTCTAATAAAGTGGCTATTGAGTGTAAGTATAAGGTAGATGTTTCTAATAAAGTGGCCAGTAAATGGAAGTACAAGGTAGGTGTTTCTAATAAAGTGGCCAGTGAGTGGACGTACAAGGTAGGTGTTTCTAATAAAGTGGCCAGTCAGTGGAAGTACAATGTAGGTGTAATAAAGTGTCCAGTTAGTGAAAGTACAATTTAGGTGTTTCTAATAAAGTGGCTATTGACTGTAAGTATAAGGTAAATGTTTCTAATAAAGTGGCCAGTAAGTGGAAGTACAAGGTAGGTGTTTCTAATAAAGTGGCCAGTCAGTGGAAGTACAATGTAGGTGTAATAAAGTGTCCAGTTAGTGAAAGTACAATTTAGGTGTTTCTAATAAAGTGGCTATTGAGTGTAAGTATAAGGTAGATGTTTCTAATAAAGTGGCCAGTAAGTGGAAGTACAAGGTAGGTGTTTCTAATAAAGCGGCTAATGAGTGGAAGTACAAGGTAGGTGTTTCTAATAAAGTGGCCAGTGAGTGGAGGTATAAGGTAGTTGTTTCTAATAAACTGGCCAGTAAGATGAAGTATAAGGTAGATGTTTCTAAGTTTCTCAGGTTTCCCAAATAACAATCTCTGCCCTGATGCATGTATAGTAAATAGCATGGTGTGTATCTGCTGGAGTTCTGTTTTGCTTCCATACTGCCCTCTACAGGTCTTAAACCATAATCCCCCCCCCCCCTTTTTTTTTTTAAAGTATGGATGATGTAGTTGATGAGATACGAACAAGCTCGTTCATGGTGATTGGACGTGGAATGGCTGACTGTGGAGGTTTAGTTTACAGTAGTGATTGTGGGAACCAGGGAACACGATGTCCAGATGCCTGACTGTCCAGATGCCCTACACGTGTCTTCACACCATCTCACATGCAGGCACTCACTCTTAAAAACATTTGTATGGCTACAGTGGCTTCCGCTAATGTGCCCCCGCTATAGTGCAGTTATATCCCCATCCATCACCTCTCCCACATTAGCCAGTCAGGGCCACGCTCTCGTCTGCTTTGCTCTGTCTCCACTCCCCTTTTTACTCAACTTAATATCCCACTTAAAAGACAAAACGAAGCTTCAGGTTAATATCCCTCAAGGGAAAGCTCCGGAACGCCGGCCGCATCCTAATGTGGATTAATATCCGCCTCTGTCTGCCTCCATCCTCACCTGTGCTATCTTCCCTCAGCGTGTCTGCAAATAAAAAAGGGGGCTCTGTGTAAACATCTCTTAAACGGTACAGTTTGAAGCAGAGGCGGTGTAATCACTGATCGCTGATCATCTGTTACATAAAAAGCCAGTGACCAGGCGGTGTGAAGCTGTGGTCAGCTGTGGCATGTCTGTGGGAAAGCCAAAGGTGAGCTAGGCAGGTAGAAGTAAACTTGATTTTACTTTTAAGTAAATTGTCTGCATATATATGGACTACACAACACTGTGGAATGGCTTACTGTTGAAACCACAGACAGTGGTGGTGATGGGAACCAGGGGTCACCATGCCTTCCACACCAATATACCATTATATTTACCAATAAAACCATCAGTGAACCCCACGTGTAATGAGTTTACTGTAAAATGGTGGTAAATATGAATGAGCATCTTTTCTTAGGGCACTATTTTGCCTCACAGTGTCCAGCATACTCTCTGCAGGTGTTCTAAAAATATATTTTAGGTCAAAGGTTTATCACCAACCTGTCACAAAACAGTGACCCAGGCTTTGGTCAACATGTTTGTAGCTATTTTATGCAAATGATGTATATTCAGTTAAATCCACCGTTGTACATTCCTAGAATTTTTCTAGAATTTCATATCAAACCATTGTGAATTATTGAGTTTTTGGAAATGTTCACCTATTTATCAAAAATTGCGAACAGGTTTGCAATCCATGAAAGAGTGAGCCAGTAGGGTTGCTCGACTTGTCGACAGTGATGTGATGGAAGTCGTTTTGGGAAAGGATGCATTATAAGAAGCAGCCTTAAAATCTACGATGAAGCCAAACTCTACTGGTCTGTAAAGCATGAAGCGCCCTTTCCTCCCAGCCCTGGATCACATTGCTAAACTTCAGGAGACCACAGTCCTGGATCCTGGAATCTGTATAAGACTCAGGTTCTCCCTTGGCAGTCTTGCTGAGGTGCTTGCCTGTGGTAGAGGTCCAAAGAGCCAGAGATGGAACGAAGCCAGACTCTACAGGGAGACAGAGGGAAAGAAGAGAGAGTGACAGACAGATAGACAAAGAGGGGAGAGAGAGAAGAGAGGAAAACACAGACGGGAGAGAGAGATGAGAGCGGGGACAGAGAGGGGAGAGAGAGATAACAAGAGATAAAGAAAGGAGAGAGGGGACAGACAGGGAGAGAGATGAGAGCGAGAGAAAGTAAGGAGAGACGGGACAGAAAGGGGAGAGAGAGAAGTGAGAGAGGATGGAGAGGGGACGGGGGTGAGAGAGGATGGAGAAGAGACGGAGAAGAGAGCGGGTGGGGGGGCGAGAGAGAGAGGAAAGAGAGACAGGCAGAGAGAAAGAAAGAGAGAGAGAGAAGACTTAACCCTGTTAGTCTTTAGGGAACCGGAGTTTCAGACCCCGGAATCACCAGGATCAACAGTAGCCAGAAGTTTTTTGGTTTTTTTTTTCTTTTTTTTTCCTTCCTAAGTCAAAAATGGCCTTCAGAGAGGAGCCAGCTGCGTTGCCTAGATGGCTGTTAGGTGGTCCGACTCTCCTGTATGGACTTGCTAACCTTGTTGAAGTTTCAGAACATGTTCAGTCCAGTGTATTTAAGCT
The DNA here is from genome assembly GCA_021613375.1 of Megaleporinus macrocephalus. Classification (NCBI taxonomy): domain Eukaryota; kingdom Metazoa; phylum Chordata; class Actinopteri; order Characiformes; family Anostomidae; genus Megaleporinus; species Megaleporinus macrocephalus. The sequence goes on along the minus strand of CM038721.1, from coordinate 39,246,211 downwards.
GCAGCGGTGGTCTGTTTTAAATTCACTGTCAACATCATGCAAACCAACAAAACACACCAACTTATACCCACCCACTCAGCCTAGAGCAGTTTAGCCCCTCCCATTTCAGCCTGAACACTGTACAGCGCAGCCAATCAGAGCAAAGTAAACGTTAGCTCTAAATTTACAGTCACACAAACAGCCTGGGATGAGGAGAGGCTGGACAGCGGCCATTATAAAAACCCACAAGGCTGTTTTTGGTACATAGATCCACAAGTGACACTGGAACTCGTGTCGCTGGCAGTTAATAGGATGCAGCAGATTTAGTGTTTAAACTGTGTCCACTTACTGTCCACTCTATTAGACACTCTGACCTTGTCGCTGCTCCGCGTAGATGTGAAATTGGCGACGGCTCTTCTGTTGCTACACAGCTTCTTGGGCATCCTCGAGTCCAGTGGTCACTAGCCCTTCTCCTGGAGATCTACCTGCCTACAGGTTTTGCCTACAGGGCATCTGTAACTCCCCTCATTCAGCTAATGAAGAACTCCTGAGGGCAGTAATTAGATGGACCAGGTGGGGTCGAGTAGGGTCTGCAGGAACAGGGTTGGTGATCACTGCTACAGTAATTCAGAAGTGGTCAGTCTCTTGTTTTTTTGTTTTTTTTTGTTTGGGGGACTGTTCTCAGTCCAGCAGACAAACCGAAACACTCCCACTATGTTTTGCCTGACAGCCCCCTGCCCGGTACCTCCTCATTTAAAGTTAGACGTCTTCGACCAAAAGTCAGACTCAGAACAATTGTAAAACAACGAGTCGGGAGTCATGTGAAGTATTCATAACCATTTCATGTACTAGCTTCCTGTGAGGGAGCTTTTAGAGGCTGTAAACTTTTCAGACGTCTGGTTCTCATCATTACCACTGTGAGCGATACTGACTCTGAGATGAGTGTTTCAAAGCAGCTTAAATGATTTATAGTTCGTAACAACTGAATTATGCAGAAAGAAAAACCAGATTCACGTCAGCCGCTCAGTAGCGCGTTATCCAAGCTGTCCTGACTTCACGTTCTGGTTAGCTTTTCTTTTGAAACTTCCTCCCTTCCTCCAGCGGGTGCGCTCTCATGTTACGTGCGTATGACGCAGATGTAAGGTCGTGCAGGGCGGAGGGGGGCGCTAATGAGCAAGTGAAATGGGGCGGAGGGCGCAGGTCGTTGGGTTTAGTGTGATAAGCTGGCGCAGCTGTTGCACTTAAGCAAAGCTTCAGTATCGCGGACTGTGTGTTGCTTGACTCGCTGTGAATCACGGTGTTAGTGTGGAGGTAGAATGGGGGGGGGAATGATGATAATGATAAAGAAAGGCTTTCAGGCCCCACAGACTCAGCTGGACGTGAGGAGAGCACTTAGTGGTAACCTCCACAACCTGCAATTACCTTCAATATTACACGCACTGCCTTGCACTCTCCTTCATGCGCTCTGTGTTTATCCTCTTTCATGCTTTCATTTTTTCTTTTTTCCCATTCTCTCTTTTTCTTTGTTCTGTCATTCTTTCTTGGTTGTTTTTTTTTCTCTTCTTTTAACATTAACAATATTATTTTTTTTTATAGCACACAATTTTTTTTCTATGTTTGGAGTCACAGAGATATCTACTAGGTTAGAGTGATGACTAGCTAGCTCCAGCTGTCACTGTAGTACCACTTTGTACCTGAAGGGGTGATAGTGAGTCTCTGTAGTACCACTTTGTACCTGAAGAGGTGATAGTGAGTCACTGTAGTACCACTTTGTACCTAAAGGGTGATAGTGAGTCACTGTAGTACCACGTTGTACCTGAAGGGGTGATAGTGAGTCACTGTAGTACCACTTTGTACCCGAAGAGGTGATAGTGAGTCACTGTAGGACCACTTTGTACCTGATGAGGTGATAGTGAGTCACTGTAGTATCACTTTGTACCTGAAGAGGTGATAGTGAGTCACTGTAGTACCACTTTGTACCTGAAGAGGTGATAGTGAGTCACTGTAGGACCACTTTGTACCTGAAGAGGTGATAGTGAGTCACTATAGTACCACTTTGTACCTGAAGAGGTGATAGTGAGTCACTGTAGTACCACTTTGTACCTGAAGGGGTGATAGTGAGTCTCTGTAGTACCACTTTGTACCTGAAGAGGTGATAGTGAGTCACTGTAGTACCACTTTGTACCTAAAGGGTGATAGTGAGTCACTGTAGTACCACGTTGTACCTGAAGGGGTGATAGTGAGTCGCTGTAGTACCACTTTGTACCCGAAGAGGTGATAGTGAGTCACTGTAGGACCACTTTGTACCTGATGAGGTGATAGTGAGTCACTGTAGTATCACTTTGTACCTGAAGAGGTGATAGTGAGTCACTGTAGTACCACTTTGTACCTGAAGAGGTGATAGTGAGTCACTGTAGTACCACTTTGTACCTAAAGGGTGATAGTGAGTCACTGCAGTACCACGTTGTACCTGAAGAGGTGATAGTGAGTCACTGTAGGACCACTTTGTACCTGAAGAGGTGATAGTGAGTCACTGTAGCACCACTTTGTACCTGAAGGGGTGATAGTGAGTCACTGTAGCACCACTTTGTACCTGAAGGGGTGATAGTGAGTCACTGGTAGACTGGTAAGGAATGAGGTGGAAAGAGGAGCCTGTTCTGGTGCTATGTTGCCCCCTACTGTTTACAGTATGAATTGCTCCTTTCATTGTTTAATTGTTTATTTGTTTAAAAATGAATTGTTTTTACATTGTTGTTTATTTCCGGTATTGTTTGTAGGGTTTTTCCCGGGCAGCTCTCAGGGCTGTGATGCTTTTCTTCGTCACAAGATGACCCTCATCTCTCCCTCCATTCTGAAGAAGTACAGCATCCCCTTCGACAGGGTGAGTATATTTTCTGAGGGCTGATTAAAGAACTGTAGTTTCCTAAAGCGGTCACTGTAAACCTATACTTGTGTGTTTTTTAGGAGTTGTCGTTGTCGTATTTTATTTTTTTCGGAATAATTTGAACGCAACAGCTGCTTTTACGTTTTGTGAACGTTTCATGATGGATGGACCAACAGAAATGCTGTAGAATAGCTTGGGGAAAATCTGGTTCCATCAATTTATACTGAAAGTAGTGAAGAACTCTTGAAGGCAGTAGTTCAGCTTTACACTGTTTATTTACTCCACTTTGAATTCATCCACGACTCCAGGTGAATTATGGGATAGCGTAGTGTGCTGTGTTCACCTACATACAAATAGCTGCTGATTCAGGAGGTGAGCCGGGTCCCGTTCACCTACTACTCAATACCTACGGAGTATTCATACATACTAGCCACGCTCACCAACTGATTTACTACTGAGTATTCAGACATACTAGCCACGCTCACCAACTGATTTACTACTGAGTATTCATACATACTAGCCACGCTCACCAACTGATTTACTACTGAGTATTCTACATACTAGCCACGCTCACCAACTGATTTACTACTGAGTATTCAGACATACTAGCCGCGCTCGACTACTGATTTACTACTGAGTATTCATACATACTAGCCACGCTCACCAACTGATTTACTACTGAGTATTCAGACATACTAGCCACGCTCGCCTACTGATTTACTACTGAGTATTCATACATACTAGCCACGCTCACCAACTGATTTACTACTGAGTATTCAGACATACTAGCCACGCTCACCTACTGATTTCACTACTGAGTATTCAGACATACTAGCCACGCTCACCTACTGATTTCATTAATGAGTATTCAGACGTACTAGCCGCGCTCACCTACTGATTTACTACTGAGTATTCAGACGTACTAGCCGCGCTCACCTACTGATTTACTACTGAGTATTCAGACATACTAGCCACGCTCGCCTACTGATTTACTACTGAGTATTCAGACATACTAGCCACGCTCACCTACTGATTTACTACTGAGTATTCAGATATACTAGCCACGCTCACCTACTGATTTACTACTGAGTATTCAGACATACTAGCCGCGCTCGCCCTACTGATTTACTACTGAGTATTCAGACATACTAGCCACGCTCGACTACTGATTTACTACTGAGTATTCAAACATACTAGCCGCGCTCGACTACTGATTTACTACTGAGTATTCAGATATACTAGCCGCGCTCGCCTACTGATTTACTACTGAGTATTCAGACATACTAGCCGCGCTCGCCTACTGATTTACTACTGAGTATTCAGATATACTATCCACGCTCGCCTACTGATTTACTACTGAGTATTCAGACATACTAGCCGCGCTCGCCTACTGATTTACTACTGAGTATTCAGATATACTAGCCGCGCTCGCCTACTGATTTACTACTGAGTATTCAGACATACTAGCCGCGCTCGCCTACTGATTTACTACTGAGTATTCAGATATACTAGCCACGCTCACCTACTGATTTACTACTGAGTATTCAGACATACTAGCCGCGCTCGACTACTGATTCACTACTGAGTATTCAGATATACTAGCCGCGCTCGACTACTGATTTCACTACTGAGTATTCAGATATACTAGCCGCGCTCGCCTACTGATTTACTACTGAGTATTCAGACATACTAGCCACGCTTACCTACTGATTTACTACTGAGTATTCAGACATACTAGCCACGCTCGACTACTGATTTACTACTGAGTATTCAGACATACTAGCCACGCTCGCCTACTGATTTACTACTGAGTATTCAGACATACTAGCCACGCTCGCCTACTGATTTACTACTGAGTATTCAGACATACTAGCCACGCTCACCTACTGATTTACTACTGAGTATTCAGACATACTAGCCGCGCTCGACTATTGATTTACTACTGAGTATTCAGACATACTAGCCGCGCTCGACTACTGATTTACTACTGAGTATTCAGACATACTAGCCGCGCTCGACTACTGATTTACTACTGAGTATTCAGATATACTAGCCGCGCTCACCTACTGATTTACTACTGAGTATTCAGACATACTAGCCGCGCTCACCTACTGATTTACTACTGAGTATTCAGACATACTAGCCGCGCTCACCTACTGATTTACTACTGAGTATTCAGACATACTAGCCGCGCTCGACTACTGATTTACTACTGAGTATTCAGACATACTAGCCGCGCTCGACTACTGATTTACTACTGAGTATTCAGACATACTAGCCGCGCTCGACTACTGATTTACTACTGAGTATTCAGACATACTAGCCGCGCTCGCCTACTGATTTCACTACTGAGTATTCAGACATACTAGCCACGCTCGCCTACTGATTTACTACTGAGTATTCAGACATACTAGCCACGCTCGACTACTGATTTCACTACTGAGTATTCATACATACTAGCCACGCTCGCCTACTGATTTACTACTGAGTATTCAGACATACTAGCCACGCTCGCCTACTGATTTACTACTGAGTATTCAGACATACTAGCCACGCTCGACTACTGATTTCACTACTGAGTATTCAGACATACTAGCCACGCTCGCCTACTGATTTACTACTGAGTATTCAGACATACTAGCCACGCTCGACTACTGATTTCACTACTGAGTATTCATACATACTAGCCACGCTCGCCTACTGATTTACTACTGAGTATTCAGACATACTAGCCACGCTCGCCTACTGATTTACTACTGAGTATTCAGACATACTAGCCACGCTCGCCTACTGATTTACTACTGAGTATTCAGACATACTAGCCACGCTCGACTACTGATTTCACTACTGAGTATTCATACATACTAGCCACGCTCGCCTACTGATTTACTACTGAGTATTCAGACATACTAGCCACGCTCACCTACTGATTTACTACTGAGTATTCAGACATACTAGCCGCGCTCGACTACTGATTTACTACTGAGTATTCAGACATACTAGCCACGCTCACCTACTGATTTACTACTGAGTATTCAGACATACTAGCCACGCTCGCCTACTGATTTACTACTGAGTATTCAGACATACTAGCCACGCTCGCCTACTGATTTACTACTGAGTATTCAGACATACTAGCCACGCTCGCCTACTGATTTACTACTGAGTATTCAGACATACTAGCCACGCTCGCCTACTGATTTACTACTGAGTATTCAGACATACTAGCCACGCTCGACTACTGATTTCACTACTGAGTATTCATACATACTAGCCACGCTCGCCTACTGATTTACTACTGAGTATTCAGACATACTAGCCACGCTCACCTACTGATTTACTACTGAGTATTCAGACATACTAGCCGCGCTCGACTACTGATTTACTACTGAGTATTCAGACATACTAGCCACGCTCACCTACTGATTTACTACTGAGTATTCAGACATACTAGCCACGCTCGCCTACTGATTTACTACTGAGTATTCAGACATACTAGCCGCGCTCGCCTACTGATTTACTACTGAGTATTCAGACATACTAGCCGCGCTCGACTACTGATTTACTACTGAGTATTCAGATATACTAGCCGCGCTCGACTACTGATTTACTACTGAGTATTCAGACATACTAGCCGCGCTCGACTACTGATTTACTACTGAGTATTCAGACATACTAGCCGCGCTCGCCTACTGATTTACTACTGAGTAGTAGGTAAGTAGGCGATTTCGGACGCACCCAGTGTATGTGGGGGGTGACATTCTAGAACTTTGTGTAGAGAACCTTTTTGGACAGTGTGATTTAAGGGATAATGTTTTAGAAGTGTAGCGAGAACATTCTAGAACAGTGTTAATGGGATGATGTCATTTTTAGGCAGTGTGAATTAGGACAATACTCTAGAAAAGTGTGAATAGTTAGAACCAACAAGTCGATGGGGGGATGACAATCAAGTGCAATATGTAGAACATTATGAAGAACGTTGTAGCACAGTGTGAATGGTAGAGAATAGTCATGCTGTGAATGGAGCACCCATTTAAAAGCAATCTAAATGGGAGGAGAGCGTTCTAGACATTGTAGAACAGTAGAGACTGCTCTAGAACAGTGCGAATGAACTGCTCTAGAACGGTGCGAATGAACTGCTCTGGAACGGTGCGAATGAACTGCTCTAGAACGGTGCGAATGGGGAAAAACTTTCAAAACCAAGCTCGTTGAGGAGCAGTAGGAATCGTGAAGGACATTCTTGAACAAGGTGAGGAACTAGGGCTGCGTAAAGGGACGGAGACTTGAGCCCAGCACATTTTCAGCACTGCTGTGTGTGCTGCTGCGTGTTTGGAGGCGTTTAAGGGGCTTTAGCGGACCCTCGGCTGAACCGACGCAGACTTTTCCCCAGCCGTTATTAGTGCAATCAATAGTGCAGTTCAAATCCCCTGTCTGTCGCTCAGCCTGGCCGCTGTGGTGTGACAGCTTTCAGCTCACACAATTAAAGAAGAGCTTCTCTGGATGCATAAACATTTGCAGAACACTCTCGGGTATTATATATGACACGAATAGCTAATCAACACAGTCTAGTCTGTTTTGTGAACATTCAGATTCAGTCATTATCGTGATAATTGCTGGCTTGTATTTGTTGTGAGCTGCTAGTTCGGTCATGCCTTGAAAATGAATTCTTAGCCTCTCATTGGATCAGCTGTCAGTGTCGACTGTGGAAGATGACGTTTCCTCTCATTAGTGCTTTGTTTGTGTGTGTGTGTGTGTGTGTGTGTGTGTGTGTGTGTGTGTGTGTGTGTGTGTATATATATATATATATATATATATAGATAGATAGATGGAAAGATTTAAACAAATGAGATTTAAACAAATAATTTCTGTATTTCCAGCTAGCACTTCGTTGAACTCCCATCCAGCCCGCTCCTTACAATTCTTATCTGAACCACTAGGTGGAAACTCATACCCTTTAATTTTCCACAGACTGACTATGGGTCGCGCATCACTAGAACAGTTTGCGGTTACGGCATGTGCGGATAGAAAGCATGTCGTCCGTCTGGCAGTTTGTTGCCGTATGTGACGCAGACTCACCCAATATGTTTTGTAAAATTAGTAAAATCAAGGTCTCGTGAGGGAACCAAGACATTTAACACTACTAATCTAATACAACACTTCACGCGGCTGAATACAGTGAGTATCAGCAAACAGCACAGCTCGCACAAAACAAACAACCCAAAACACCATACAGACCAGATCTGACCGGTACAAACAGAACAGCAGCAGCGATTTTATTTAAATATTTAATTATTGAAGATTTTTTAGGTTAAAATAACAGAGTCTGCGTTTAATGACTGCAGTTTTGACTACATGTATTTTATTAGCTTTTTAAAATTATTATTATAAATAATGTTTTAAATTAAAGGTCTAAATGTAATGATTGCAGTATTGTTGATATTTTTTTGATTTACTTTGTTTATTTATTGTTGATTTAGTTAAAAATATTATGCTGTTTTACATGAGCTTTTTTTAAAAAAATGGTATTAAACCAGTTTAGACCATGTTTTATGACTTGCTTGCACTAATAATATATATATATATATTATATTACTAATAATATATGTAATAGAGATGGACCGATCAACGTTTTTGAGGCCAATTCTGATCGCCGATCACCTTTCAGCACGATCGGCTGATAGCCGATACCAATCGAGGGTGGGGCTATATGCCATGGCAGGGCGGCTATATGTAGTTATTAGCGCAAGCAAGTCATGAAACATGGTCTAAACTGGTTTATTACCATTTTTAGCGAGCTCATATGAAACAGCATAATATTTTAAACTAAATTATCAGTAAATAAACAAAGTAAATCAAACAAATATCCCCAATACTGCAATCATTACATTTAGACCCTTAATTTAAAACTAAAAAAGCAAATTAAACGCACCTAGTGGTTCAGATAGGAATTGCAGGGAGGGGGTTCTCCTCTTCCTGGATGACACGCCAGCTGGAAATACAGAAATTAGGCTCAATTGTTTAACGGCATCGATTGGCTCTTGAGATTGGCTCTAAATTGGAAAAATATCGTCCGATCACTGATCGCATATTTTGATTAAAAATCGTCCGATACCGATACATAGCCGATCAATCCTTCCATCTCTAAGATATATATATATATATATATATATATATATATATATATATATATATATATATATATATATATATATATATATATAAAACGTTCAAGGCTGGAGATTCAGACTGGCCATCAGATTGCTTCAGTCAATCAATCAATGTTTACTTGCATGGCTCAAAAATGAAAGAAAAGGAAAAACTGGGTCCACACATAAACATACAAACATAAGCAAGGGTATCCAGGTCCAAGCCCCCCCTAGACCATGCCAGAGGCAACAGTGGGAGAACCAACTCCCTTGGTAAGAGGAACAAACTTTGAGAGGAACTCTGGCTCAAGGGAGGAACCCATCCTCCTCTGGTCAACCCCGGATAGAGAGAGAGAGAGAGAGAGAGAGAGAGCTAATAAAACTTTATGACTAGATGCAGCGAAAAGCTAAGCTTGAACATGTTTCATAAATACTCTAGTTCAGGAGGTGGTGATGTAGAGTCTGAACCATCTCATAGGTTCTCTGTCAGAGTGAGAGATGGTGCAGATGTTGGTGCTCTACTGTAGTAACTCCAGTCATGCAGGCTCACGAGCAGGAGAGCATCAGCAGGTCAGACAGGAGGGACAGTTGATCAGCCAGTGGGGATGAGCTCGTTCTCCTCTGTTAACATTACAGCCATATTCACACCCTCTGCGTGTCTCTCGCATTAGCATTAGCATTAGCATTCTGCTCGGCGTGGAAGCTGGAGTCAGAGCGAGGCCTTCCTTTACCTGATCTGTTAGACGGGGGGGGGGGGGAATGTTGGCATTAGCGAAAGCTTCTCCAGTCATCCTCCGAGTAGGACTGTCTTAATGATTTAGAGCTAAGTGAGGGAAGAGGGCTGGTGAGTCAACCTCACTTTCTAATCCAATCCACACGCGCGCGTTCCGCTGCGCTGACCCACTCGTGTGGGTGCTTTGATTAAATGGAGACACTTACTTCTGCTTCAACACTGCAAAATGTATGAGCACACTCACTCATTACGCTCTCGATTCATCTCGTTTCAAAGCGTGGCCGAGTGTGTGTGAAGGGAGGGAGACGGAGAGCGGAGAGAGCCGAGACCCTGCATGCTAATGCCGGCGTGCTGAATGTCACTGTGGTCTGCAGGGAGACTTTCTCTTCTCTCCGCTCAGGACTGGTTGTGGATTCTTACTGTTGATGTCGTTCATGTAACCTTTGTTCTGCCGTTGTCGTTCTGCTGTACTATTCACTATTCATACATACATACATACATACATACATATATATATAAAATGACGAGGTGGTTGTCTACAGTACTGTGTGTGTGTGATGACTTTGTAGGTCTACATTTACAGACTGTAGTTCTTCTGATTCTCTTTAAACTTTCTTACTGTGTCCTTGCTTTACTCTATCCAGCCCCCACCCTATCTTTCTCTCTCTCCCCTTCTCTCTCTCTCTCTCCCCCCTTCTCTCCCCTTCTTTTCCTTCTGTCCCTTTCCCTTTCTCTCCCTCTCTCTCTTTGTCCCTCTCCGCTTCTCTCCCTCTCTCTATCCCCTTTTCTCTCTCTCTTTGTCCCGTTCCCCTTCTCTCCCTTTTTCTCTCTCTCCCCTTCTCTCTCTCTCTTCCTCTCTCCTTCTTCCTCTCCCCTTCTCTCTCCCTCTCCCTCCCCCTTTCTATCTCAACCTCTCTCTTTCCTTTCTCTCTCTCTCTTTGTCCCTCTCCCTCTCCCCTTTCTTTCCCTCTCTCCCTCCCCCATTTCTCTCCTTCCCTCTCTCTCTCTCTCTCTCCCCTTTCTCGCCCTCTCTCTCTTTCCCCTTTCTCTTCTTCTCTCCCTCTTCCCTTCTCTCTCCCTATCTCCCCCTTCTTTCTTTCTCTCTCTCTCCCCCCTTTCTTTCTGTCTCCCCTCTCTCCCTATCTCTCCCCCCTTTCTTTCTTTCTCCCTCAACCTCTCTCTCTCTTCCCCTTTCTTTCTGTCTCCCCTCTCTCTCCCTCTTTCTCTCTCAACCTCTCTCTCTCTCTCACTCTCTTCCCCCTTTCTTTCTGTCTCCCCTCTCTGCCTCCCCCCTTTTCTTTCTCTCTCAACCTCTCTCTCTCTCCCCCTTTCTTTTTGCACCCCCCCCCTCTCTCTCTCTCTCACTCTCTCTCTCTCTCCCTCTTTCTCTCTCAAGCTCTTTTTCACTCCTCTCTCTCTCTCTCTCTCTCTCTTCCCCCTTTCTTTCTGTCTCCCCTCTCTGCCTCCCCCCTTTTCTTTCTCTCTCAACCTCTCTCTCTCTCTCTCCCCCCTTTCTTTTTGCACCCCCCCCTCTCTCTCTCTCTCTCTCTCTCTCTCTCTCTCTCTCTCTCTGTTTTAATTCCACTGTCTGATGTTCGTATCTCATTAGGTTCGGTTCACTCCTCTGAACCTCCTCAAGCCAATCTCTGTGCAGCAGATTACACTTCAGCTTGCGTTATTTCATTTTTTCAGTTGCACAAATGAATCACTGCGTTCGTTTTTCTCTCTTTCACCTCGTTCTATTGTGAGAGTGAAGGCCGCTGTCGGTGACGAGCCCAGATTAAACTGGAGTCAGTCTGTCTAATGGGGCCAAAAGAAGTTCGCCACTCTCGGCTGAGTTTCCCTCGAAAGTTTTTCTTTTCTTTTGTCATTCTTCTCTCTCTCTCTCTCTCTCTCTCTTTCTCTCTCTTTCTCTCTCTTTCGCTCTCTCTCTCGCTCTCTCTCGCTCTCTCTCTCTCTCTGGTTTATTGTCGTTGTTGGGTTACCTGACAGTCTGTGGAGCGTTAAAAATAAACCCGGGCGCCTCTGAAATCAGTTTGGTTGAGCGTGTTTGTGAGTGTCTGGTGTTTCTGGGATTCTCCTCGGCAAGTCTCCTCCGCTGCTCCGCCGCCTGTCTACGCGCCTCCTCTTTCTGTGCTTTACCACGTGCGGATGAAAAGGCCGTTGAAGGAATAGTTCACTGAAAAAATCGTATTACCTGGGGATACGCCGAGATGGGAATTGAAGGCTGATGCCAATATTCAGTGGTTTTCATGTCTGGCGGTGTTGCTGCAGATACACACCCCTTCATAAATGTAGGAAGTGGGACTAAACCTGCCGGCAGTAGTATAACAGAGAAGTGTATCCTCTGATTCTGTAACCGCTCACATGCTGTAATTGAAGTTTCAAATATTTGATTAAAAACGATCACCAGTCTGCTGATACTGATATGATTCCGAGAGTCGTGCGTCTCTTATCACTTACACTCGCTCACGCTGCTAAAACTGCTATCTTGGCAAGTGAGATCATCTTTCATGACACAGTCCTCTTTTCCACGAGTTCCACAGTCGCTCTGAGGCAGCACAGCTTCTCCTCCTTCTGTCTGAACAGCCCTGACTGCCTGTTCCTTTAAATGATGATGAGCCACTGCTGACTCCGCCCCCTCTTCCACAGGGGCGTGTCCCGACACCAGAACACACTCTCTCAGTTTACTCTCACCTTGTTTACCCGCAGATCTTCTGAATTCATCTTACAGACGTTCAAATATCTAACAGAGATACTAACAGAGTTAATATTACTGTGGACCCTGCAGCGCCACTAATGCCAAGAACTATCTAGAACATTACATCAGTTAATATATTACCTCAGCTTTTAGTGTTAGCTAGAGCTAAACACCAAGAAATATCTAAAACAGTACATCTCTGTTAATATATTACCTCAGCTTTTAGTGTTAACTAGAGCTAAACACTAAGAACTATCTAGAACATTACATCTCTGTTAATATATTACCTCAGCTTTTAGTGTTAACTAGAGCTAAACACTAAGAACTATCTAGAACATTACATCAGTTAATATATTACCTCAGCTTTTAGTGTTAGCTAGAGCTAAACACCAATAAATATCTAAAACAGTACATCTCTGTTGATATATTACCTCAGCTTTTAGTGTTAACTAGAGCTAAACACTAAGAACTATCTAGAACATTACATCTCTGTTAATATATTACCTCAGCTTTTAGTGTTAACTAGAGCTAAACACTAAGAACTATCTAGAACATTACATCAGTTAATATATTACCTCAGCTTTTAGTGTTAACTAGAGCTAAACACTAATAACTATCTAGAACATTACATCAGTTAATATATTACCTCAGCTTTTAGTGTTAGCTAGAGCTAAACACCAAGAAATATCTAAAACAGTACATCTCTGTTAATATATTACCTCAGCTTTTAGTGTTAACTAGAGCTAAACACTAAGAACTATCTAGAACATTACATCTCTGTTAATATATTACCTCAGCTTTTAGTGTTAACTAGAGCTAAACACTAAGAACTATCTAGAACATTACATCTCTGTTAATATATTACCTCAGCTTTTAGTGTTAACTAGAGCTAAACACTAAGAACTATCTAGAACATTACATCAGTTAATATATTACCTCAGCTTTTAGTGTTAGCTAGAGCTAAACACCAAGAAATATCTAAAACAGTACATCTCTGTTAATATATTACCTCAGCTTTTAGTGTTAACTAGAGCTAAACACTAAGAACTATCTAGAACATTACATCTCTGTTAATATATTACCTCAGCTTTTAGTGTAAGCTGGAGCTGAACACCAAGAAATATCTAGAACATTACATCTCTGTTAATATATTACCTCAGCTTTTAGTGTTAGCTAGAGCTGAACACCAAGAAATATCTAAAACAGTACATCTCTGTTAATACATTACCTCAGCTTTTAGTGTTAGCTAGAGCTGAACACCAAGAAATATCTAGAACATTATATCTCTGTTAATATATTACCTCAGCTTTTAGTGTTAGCTAGAGCTGAACACCAAGAAATATCTAAAACATTATATCTCTGTTAATATATTACATCAGATGTTAGTGTTAACTACAGATGAACACCAAGAAATATCTAAAACATTGTATCTCTGTTAATATATTACCTCAGCTTTTAGTGTTAGCTAGAGCTGAACACCAAGAAATATCTAGAACATTACATCTCTGTTAATATATTACCTCAGCTTGTAGTGTTAGCTAGAGCTGAACACCAAGAAATATCTAAAACATTACATCTCTGTTAATATATTACCTCAGCTTTTAGTGTTAGCTAGAGCTAAACACCAAGAAATATCTAAAACATTATATCTCTGTTAATATATTACCTCAGCTTTTAGTGTTAGCTAGAGCTGAACACCAAGAAATATCTAAAACATTATATCTCTGTTAATATATTACCTCAGCTTTTAGTGTTAGCTAGAGCTGAACACCAAGAAATATCTAAAACATTATATCTCTGTTAATATATTACCTCAGCTTTTAGTGTTAGCTAGAGCTGAACACCAAGAAATATCTAGAACATTATATCTCTGTTAATATATTACCTCAGCTTTTAGTGTTAGCTAGAACTAAACACCAAGAACTATCTAGAACATTACGTCTCCTTTAATAGCTTTTAGTGTTAGCTAGAGCTGAACACCAAGAACTATCTAGAACATTACGTCTCCTTTAATATATTATCTCAGCTGTTAGTGTTAGCTGCTGCAAACCACCAACAACTTTCTAGAACATTGCAACTTTACATTTTTGTTAATATTACTTCAGCTATTAGTTAGCTATGGGTAAACACCAAGAAATATCTAGAACATTACATTTCTATTAATGTAATTCCTCTGTTAATATACTACCTCAGGTGTTAGCTTTATTTGGTGTTAACCACGAAGAGGTATCTTAAACATTACATCTCCATTTATATATTACCTCAGCTTTTAGCATTAGCTAGTACAAACCACCAAGAAATATCTAGAACGTTACATCTCTTTTAATTTATTACCTCAGCTGTTAGCATTAGCTAGTGGTAACCACCTAGAGGTATCTAGAACATTACATCTCTGTTAATATATTACTTCAGCTGTTAGTGTTAGCTAGCACTAAATGCCACAACTGATTTAGAACATTACATCTCTTTTAATGTCTTATTTCAGCTGTTAGCTAGTACAAACCACGGAGAACTTTCTAGAATGTTGCACATAATATACTACCTCAGCTGTTAGTTAGCTAGTGCTAACCCCTAGGAACTATCAAGAACATTACATCTACATTAATGTATTACCTCAGCTGTTAGAATTAACTAATGTTAAACACCAAGAACTGTCTAGAACTTTACATTTTTGTTAATATTACTTCAGCTATTAGTTAGCTATGGGCAAACACCAAGAAATATCTAGAACATTACATTTCTATTAATGTAATTCCTCAGCTCTAAGTGTTGGCTAGTGCTAACCCCCAAGAACTATCTAAAACATTACATTTCTGTTAATGTATTACCTCAGCTGTTAGCATTAGCTAATGTTAAACACCAAGAACTGTCTAGAACTTTAAATGTTTGTTAATATTGCCTCAGCTGTTAGTAAGCTATGAGCAAACACCAAGAAATATCTAGAACATAACATTTCTGTTAATGTATTACCTTAGCTGTTAGCATTAGCTAATACTTAACGCCAAGAAATATCTAGAACATCTACTTTAATATATTACCGCAGCTGTTAGCTAGTGCAAAACCCCAAGAACTATCTAGAACATCACATTTCTGTTAATATATTACCTCAGCTGATAGCGTTAGTGTTAACCACCAATAAATCTCTAGAACCTTACGTTTATGTTAATATACGACCTCAGCTTCCTGAGATGCTTTGTTTTTGCTGTGCACCGCAGATGTATTCAATCAGCCAGGACATGTTGGTGCTACGTTAGCCTTGTCGCTGCAGAACTAAAGAATCTCCAGACACGGAACCTGACTCGGCTCATGAATTGCGTCTCACTTAAAGGGAACATAATTGTATGAGTGAGATACTCCTGTAGGAAACGCCAGACTGACGAGGAACCTGTCCTGCTGAGGGTAGAACTGCGGCTGATATAAATAGATGTTATTGTGTTTATAATCAGATCTTCAGGCGACTCGGTAAGACCTGACTCGGCTTCACTCGATCGATGGGTCTTGTATGCGTCTCTGTTGGACACGCAGCCAGATTAAGACATTGATTAGCGCAGTGTTAGAACTTTGTTAATATCACAGCAGCCGCTGACCTTCAGCGACGTTCAGTAATGTTCTCCAGCCACGCGCAGCTAATTCCGAGAGTAAATCTTGATCAGACGCCATTGATTTTATCGATGGTAAACCGAGCCGGGCGATCGAGTGAGCGAGCGCGGAGGCACGCAGGGCTGAAATATAACTTGCATTCAGCCCTAATTCATCTAACTTAGTTTCTAATGGACGCCACGCAGCCGCTGAGCCGAAGCACTTCTGGGGACCCTCACATCTCCGGAAGCGGTAGAAGAAAAAAAAAAACCGAATGAAATGAAAATATTCATTTGCCAAGGCTGGCTGACTCTAAACGCCATGCTCGCTGAGTCCACACTTAATTGCACTTGTACTGCCTGAAATAGCTACCAGGGGTGATGCTGTGAGGCAGTTTAATAGAGGGAACCAGAGGAAGACTTTGAAGGATAGAAGGAGAAAGAAAGTGCAAAGGAAGAGGAAGTGTGAGGTGGATAGGAAAAAAGAGATAGTGTTAGAAAGAAAAGGGTTAGAAAGAAAGAGTGAGTTGGAGAGAGAGAGGCTGAGATAGTGAGAGGGAGGGAGAAAAAGAGGAAGAGAAAGGTAGAAGAAGAGAGGAGGAAAGTTTAATGAAAAAGAAACAGGAAAGATGATGGAGGAGGAGAAATTGGGGGTTGGATGCAGGAACAGACAGAGGAAAGGGTGGGTGGAGGAGGAGAGAGGAAAGGGTGGGTGGAGGAGCAGAGAGGAATGGGTGCATGGAGGTGGAGAGAGGAAAGGTTGGATGGAGGAGGAGAGAGGAATGGGTGCATGGAGGTGGAGAGGTGGATGAAAGGAGAGAAAGAAAGGTGGATGAAAGAGGAGAGGAGAGATGGATGGAGGAGGAGAGAGGGGCAGGTGAATGAAAGGAGAAAAAGAAAGGTGGGTGAAGGAGCAGAGGTGGATGGAGGAGGAGGGAGGGGCAAGTGGATAAAGGAGGAGAGAAGGAGAGGTGGATGAAGGAGGTGAGAGGGGCAGTTGGATGAAAGGAGAGAAAGAAAGGTGGGTGAAGGAGGAGAGGTGGATGGAGGAGGAGGGAGGGGCAAGTGGATGAAGGGATAGAAAAAAGGTTGATGAAGGAGGAGAGAGGGGCAGGTGGATGAAAGGAGAGAAAGAAAGGTGGATGAAAGGGTGGATGGGGAAGACAGGGACAGGTGGATGGAGGAGAGAGGGACAGGTGGATGGAGGATGAGACAGGAAAGAGTGGATGGAGAGATGGAGAAGGAGAGAGGAAAGGGTGGATGGAGAAGGAGAGAGGGACAGGTGGAGGAAGGGAGAGGAAAGGGTGGGTGGAGAGAGGGAGAGGTGGATGGAGGACGAGAGAGGAAAGGGTGGGTGGAGGACGAGAGAGGGACAGGTGGATGGAGGATGGAGAAGGAGAGTGGGACAGGTGGAGGAAGGGAGAGGAAAGGGTGGGTGGAGGTGGAGAGAGGGAGAGGTGGATGAGGACGAGAGAGGAAAGGGTGGATGGAGGATGAGACAGAAAAGGGTGGATGGAGAAGGAGAGAGGAAAGGGTTGATGGAGAAGTAGAGAGGGACAGGTGGAGGAAGGGAGAGGAAAGGGTGGGTGGAGGTGGAGAGAGGGAGAGGTGGATGGAGGAAGGGAGAGGAAAGGGTGGGTGGAGGACGGGAGAGGAAAGGGTGGGTGGAGGACGAGAGAGGGACAGGTGGATGGAGGATGGAGAAGGAGAGTGGGACAGGTGGAGGAAGGAAGAGGAAAGGGTGGGTGGAGGTGGAGAGAGGGAGAGGTGGATGAGGACGAGAGAGGAAAGGGTGGGTGGAGGACGAGAGAGGGACAGGTGGATGGAGGATGGAGAAGGAGAGTGGGACAGGTGGATGGAGAAGGAGAGAAGAAAAGGTGGGTAAAGGAGGAGAGAGGGACAGGTGGAGGAAGGGAGAGGAAGGGGTGGGTGGAGGTGGAGAGAGGGACAGGTGGATGGTGGATGGAGAAGGAGAGTGGGACAGGTGGAGGAAGGGAGAGGAAGGGGTGGGTGGAGGTGGAGAGAGGGACAGGTGGATGGTGGATGGAGAAGGAGAGTGGGACAGGTGGATGGAGGATGGAGAAGGAGAGTGGGACAGGTGGATGGAGGATGGAGAAGGAGAGTGGGACAGGTGGATGGATGGGACAGATTGTCGTGTGTTGTTGGTCAGCGTTATCCACGTAATGAGAACACACCCCTAGATCGTTCTCCACTGTGACGAAATGAGATGATGATGATGATGATGATGATGATGATGATGATGATGATGATGATGATCTCTGTTCTGCTGTTTGTCTCTGTCTTGTGTAGATCACTCAGGAAGCAGGCGAGTTCATGGTGACGTTCCCGTACGGCTACCACGCCGGCTTCAACCACGGCTTCAACTGCGCCGAGTCCACTAACTTCGCCACGCTGCGCTGGATCGACTACGGAAAGATGGCCCTCCAGGTGGGCAGCACGTCTCATTAATTTATTAATTACAATCAGTACTTATTATATAGTCCAACACAAACACAGCTGTGAACACAGTGTAACTGTTTTTATATAGTTTTGTTTTATATATATTTTATTTTATCTCCAAAATTGCAGCTGAACAGGAGAGACCAAAAACATACTTTACTTTCAATGGAAGTCAATGGAACCAGAAATGTTCCTGAGCTATTTTGGATCACTTCTATGGGTCCATTCATCATGAAATTTCCACACAATGTAAACAACCATTGACGTGTTCAAACGATGTAAAAAACTAAAAATCGACATTGGACAGTGAAGATGTGGAGGCAATGGTTGCGTTAAAAGGAGCAGTTCAGCAAAAATCGAACTCACCCAGGTCTCTCACCTACAAGCCAAGACGGAGCTTCATCAGTTCTAGTGTTCTAGGCTAGTGTAGCTACCCAGTAATGGAAGCGTATATCCCACCCATTAGCATTTTCCCACTATGTGTTTAAATCTATGGGCCAATAGAAATGCTCCAAAATAGCACAACATTCTGGTTCCATTGACTTCCATTCAGAGTAAGGACTGTTTTTGTCCTTTAATATGAAGCGGACATTTTTCTAGATACTTGTTTCTTACGTGGTGTTCTGAGAACAGCAGCGTTCAGGCTGTAGGAGGCGGTTCTTCTGAGAGAACTGCACCGGCAGGTTGTGCTGCAGTGCTAGGGGGGCAGATCGGAGCCCCACATGCAGAGCACATGTGCACTCGCTCTCATTCCTTGACCCTTTTCTTTCTTCCTCTCTTCTTTCTCTCGTTCCCTCCATCTCTCTGTGTGTTCAGCTCTTCACAGCTGTTGTGATTGGGAGAGTTGGGGGGGGGGGGGGGGGGCAGTACAGTGAGTCATTATTTCAGTTTTACTGGAGTTCGTCTCCTCCTGCCTCTTAATCGAGGAGCTCATTAGTGGAGCCTTTAAAAGGACAGGCTGCAGGGCCACACACACACACACACACACACACACACACACACACACACACACACACACACACACACACAGAACATATTCTTAAATCGAGCAGATAAATGATCTCCTCTCAGGCCACATAACAGACATCAGCCATGATATTTATATCTAAAGCTTATTAGAGGCTAATTTATGTCACACCTGACACGGATTGAATGATGACGTATATTAAAATACAAAAAGAAAAAAAAAACAAAACAGAAGATGAGCATCAATAGGGCTGCTACAAATCACCCTGTATCTCTACCGGCTGCTGGGTGGGCGTGGCCAAACGAAGTTAAACACTCACATATGTTGTTGGTGTCCCCAGAAGTGCTGGTGCCTTTTAGGAGCGACCTCGTCTCTCTTCGCAGTATAAAAAAAAGTTTTTGTTTTTAATTAAACAGCATGTCGACCTCTTTCCACAGTGTCTAACTGTTTCAGCTCTCGCGCTTACCGTGCCCACCCATATGAGCAGCACCTGAACACATGGCGAGATCACTTCTACTGGACCTTCTCACTGCCGCTGCAGATAAACAGGCTTTCTGTGGCAGCGGTATGAAACACATGAACGTAGTAAACACAGACGGCCCCCAGCATCGTCCTCCTCCTCCTCCTCCTCCTCCTCCTCCTCCTGCAGCCGTGACAGAGAGCCGCCGCAGCCTCTGATCATTTAGCATCGTTAGCAACAGGCCTGGCCTCATTGCTTTCTGAAGCCTGAAGGGCAAAAGCCTTTTCTTTCAGGAGCGATCTGCATGTGTGTACCTTCTCCGTCTCGCTGATGGAGGTCTGCAGAGCGTGTGCATGTTTAGTGGGACCGTAGAAAAGATTAAGTGTATCCTGATTAATCAATCTGGGCTGAATGTTCAGTCATGTTAATATTCAGTAAAGCCTTTGTTTATCGAAATTCAACTACTGATTAAAAGTTCACCCAGTCATGTTTGTGTTTCAGTGATACAGTATTGAATTAGACCAAAACAATTGAATTAGACACTTGAAAACATTATTATATTTAAAAAGCTGTTTATTCAAGATGTGAAGCTTTTATTTGTTCAATAAAACACTATTATTATTTAAATAATAAGCAGTATTAACAGAATAAGTAGTAGGGATGCACCGATACCACTTGTTCCTTACCGATACCAGCTTTTCAGGTATCTGCTGATACCAAGTACCGATACCGACTTAAATGACTTAAATGCTCAATATATGGCTATAAATCCTGATATTTATAGTGTTCCATTTTTATATGTTGTATTTTTTATGTCTTATCCTGAATAAGATATAATAATCTTGAAAGAACACAATTTACTGGTTGAGTAACTACACATTAAAAATTTTCAGAGCTATGAAAAAATAAAAATTGCCACAATGTAGAAACACGTGCAGCCATTTAGTCAATAAGCTTCATGGTATCAGCGCTTTCTATTGCCGATACCGATACTGTGTGTAAGAGCCAGTATCGGCGCCGATACCTTATCGGTATCCGTGCAACACTAATAATTAGTGCTTTTCCATACGTCACTGTGTTTATTTAACCCTTTCCAAGCTTCTCCTAAACAACCCAGTATTATTTACAGTTCTCATCTAATACCTGCTTTGACTGCTCAGTATTAACATCAGTATTAACAAGAAAGGGCAACAGCCTTTTCTTTCAGGAGCGATCTGCATGTGTGTACCTTCTCTGTCTGCACAGCATATTCGTGTTTTGTGTAACCATAGAAAAGATGAAGTGTATCCTGATTAATAAATCAATAAAGCCTTTGTTTATGTATTATTTATTTATCTAAATTCAACTACTGTTTAAAAGTTCATCAAGTCAGGTTTGTGTTTGTGTGTAACAGTGATACAGTATTTTTATACCAATTACACTTGAAATTATTATAATTATATTTAAAAAGCTATTTGTTCAAGATTTACTCAGTAAAACATTATTATTATTATACGTCAGTGTGTTTATTTAACCCTTTCTAAGCTTCTGCTTGTGGAAACAACCCAGTATTATTATCAGTTCTCATCTAATACCTGCTTTGACTGCTCAGTACTTCATTAAGATAAATCAAGATTTGCTGCTGAAGGAACTGAACACATTCATACAATGTCTGGGGCGTCCAGGAGAAATCTGGAACCTAACTTTGTTCTTCAAACTGGATCAAGATCTGATCTACTTCTCTCACAATAACATATTCATGTTACTTTATATTGTATGTATGATTATTTACATCTGTTCTAATCATATCTGCTGTTATTGCTGGTGAACAAACACTTATTGATCAGATAAAGACTTTTAAACTATCCGCTTAGGAGCCTCAGACTTTTGCACAGTGTTTACTGTAAGACTGTAGTCTGACTTTTGATATTTGAAGCCCCCCGGCCTGTCCCAGGACCCCCCTCCGCCTCTTTTTCTCCTTCCTTTTCTCTCCGGCTGCAGTTCAACTGAGAAAATACAGTAACTCCAATCAGGGCTGCTCTGGAGCTGTAGTGTCGATATTGCTTTGTGGCTGGCGCTTGTTGTTGTGGTTATTAACGCCACACAGAGACCACCCCCACCCCCCCATATGGAGTTGTTCACTCTGGCCTGTCTTTGCGGCGGAATGTTTTCCGTAATTGAACACAAGGTTCTCTGTACACGGGGAAAAAAGCAAGGCTGGACATAATATAGTGAACAGACACTCTGGAGAAAATGAGTTTTATTTTCATCTCTCTCTCTCCTTTTTTTTCTTCCCTCTTTTTTTGTCTTTGTAAGCACTCCGCTGCTGGTAAGTGCTCCCTCGGCGGAGTGGGATGTGATTGCCTGGCGTTAGCTCAGAGAGGACACCCGCCCGGACAGAGCGGGGGACTAGAGCCGCTCTGGTGGCTGAATCTATCACCTGGAAACGGAGGCTGCTATTTTGGTAGTGTTTGTGTCGCACCTGTTCAGGATGATGTAGAGGACCACGGCTAGCCAGGATGGGTGGGTGTGGAAGGTGGGAATGCCAGCGTGAGTTGAGGCTGATTTAGTCTCCGAACGAGGAGAGAGAGTCACGATTTAGCATTTAATGATAATCACACTTTACAGAGTTTCGTAGAAAAGCTTCCAGGACGCGTGCCAGGCGCTCTTTGCCAGCACGGGCGTTTTTGTGCTTCTTTATTTCTAAAGAATGGATCTCAGTCAATGCCATGTTCTTACATAAGAGCATCAGCCTGCCTTTCTTCATCTTGTGCATCTTTAAAGCATAATTTAAATTTACTGGGTTTTATTTGCATGTTTACTTTGTGTTTCTTTTATTTTTGCACTTCTCTGACAATTATTTCAAACTGCTCTTACTTAAAGGAGCGTACGCCACAGAAATCACATTTACACAGCTTTCTGGTGCAGCCAACACATGATCAGTGTCCAAATTTAGCTTTTTAGGTTTACAATTAAGAATTTAGACCAGCAGAATGTGACCCCTGTATTTAATCCATCTATGCAGTGAGACACACACACACACACACACACACACACACACACACACACTAGGGCCAGTGAAACACACTCACACACTAGGGGACAGTGAAACACACACACACTAGGGGGCAGTGAAACACACACACACACACACACACCCACACACACATATACACACACACACACCCACACACACATATATACACACACACACACACACTAGGGGGCAGTGAAACTCCCACACACACTCACTAGGGGGCAGTGAAACACCCACACACACTCACTAGGGGGCAGTGAAACACACATACACACTCACTTTCACTAGGGGGCAGTGAAACACCCACACACACTCACTCTCACTAGGGGGCAGTGAAACACCCACACACACTCACTAGGGGGCAGTGAAACACCCACACACACTCACTAGGGGGCAGTGAAACTCCCACACACACTCACTAGGGGGCAGTGAAACACCCACACACACTCACTAGGGGGCAGTGAAACTCCCACACACACTCACTAGGGGGCAGTGAAACACCCACACACACTCACTAGGGGGCAGTGAAACACCCACACACACTCACTAGGGGCCAGTGAAACACACACACACTCACACTCACTAGGGGGCAGTGAAACTCCCACACACACTCACTAGGGGGCAGTGAAACACACACACACACACTCACTAGGGGGCAGTGAAACACCCACACACACACTCACTAGGGGCCAGTGAAACACACACACACACACACTCACTAGGGGGCAGTGAAACACACACACACTCACTAGGGGGCAGTGAAACACACACACACACACACACACTCACTAGGGGGCAGTGAAACACCCCCCCACACAGACGTCAGTGGTCTCCCAAGACAGATGTTATTACAAAGCAGCTTTACAGAATAACTGCCCCCAGAGAGCACTGCCAGGGGCAAGAACAACCCCTTCAGAGCAAAAGGAAGAAACCTCAGGAGGAACCACAACACAGGAACTCTGCACCTCTGGTCCACACCGGATAGCAAAACAAGCACAGAAGCAAAACGAAGGGGACGAGGTTTTCACTGAATATACAATATTTAATATAGAGGGGAAGAGAAACAGCCCGTGATTGGACAGAAGTTTTAGATTAGCCAGTCATATCTGATCACTGCTCTTAGAGGCCTGTAAGGGGGAGTAAAGTCAGTAAAGTCACACACACTTGTTGATGTGGATTAAGGCACAGCATGACTTACTGTGAGTTTTCAGCTGTGAAGCTCCTACAGAGGCTGGCCTGTACCGTCTGCTCACGCAGGCATATGGATGCCAGGTTCAATTCACAATTTCTCTTGTTTCTGTTTTTAAACATAGTTTCAGTTGAATAGTGGTCTTGAAATAGTAACTAGCTGCTCTGTAGTGTCTGTATGTCTGCGTGTCATGCAAGCTGAGTGCTGTCTAGTGGCTTTTTTTTGTTCATTTTTATTTATTTATTTCCCTCCGCCGCCGGGCTGTGGACTACAAGTACACCATGAAAGCACCCTCTGGTGGTCCTCAGCTCTAGGTAAAGACAGACTGAGTGGTCCATAGTGGGCTGTCGTTGGCGCTTGGTGATAAAAAGTAATTAATACAAGCTCTGAAACAACAGAACACTTAATTAGCTTAACTTTGTGACATGAAACGCGTGTTTTCCAGTAATTAATTGGTGGACTCTGACGTGGCCAGGCCTGTCAAACCACATCAACGAATATGCTCCTCCGAAGTGAAGACCTGGATCTGATCAGAGATGAATGAATTTAGCCTTTGTAGCATTTTTAGATCTTGTGATCGTTTGCCGTTCAGTCGTGAGCTGAAGTTTAGGGAAGGTCGCCGGTTTGATCCCATGGACCAAGAGCACACGACTGAAGTGCTCTTAAGCAAGGCATCTTGCCCTCCACCGCTCCCCAGGCGCTGTGGATAAGGCTGCCCACCATTTTGGGCAAGTGTGCTTAATGTCCCCTAGTGTGCATGTTCACTATTGTGTGTGTACATGTGGGTGTTTCACTGCCATCTAGTGTGTATGTTCACTAGTGTGTTTGTGTGTGTGTGTGTTTCATTGCCCCCTAGTGTGTATGTTCACTAGTGTATGTGTAAATGTGGGTGTTTCATTGCCCTCTAGTGTGTATGTTCACTAGTGTGTGTGCATATGAGTGTTTCATTGCCCCGTAGTGTGCATGTTCACTAGTGTGTGTGCATGTGAGTGTTTCATTGCCCCCTAGTGTGCATGTTCACTAGTTTGTGTGCATGTGAGTGTTTCATTGCCCCCTAGTGTGTATGTTCACTAGTGTGTGTGCATGTGTGGGTGTTTCACTGCCCCCTAGAGTGTATGTTCATTAGTGTGTGTGTAAAATATGGGTGTTTTAATGCCCCCTAGTGTGTATGTTCACTAGTGTGTGTGCGCATGTGGGTGTTTCATTGCCCACTAGTGTTTATGTTCACTAGTGTGTGTGTAAATGTGGGTGTTTCATTGCCCTCTAGTGTGTATGTTCACTATTATGTGTGCATATGTGGGTGTTTCACTGCCCACTAGTGTGTATGTTCACTAGTGTGTGTGTAAATGTGGGTGTTTCATTGCCCTCTAGTGTGTATGTTCACTATTATGTGTGCATATGTGGGTGTTTCACTGCCCCCTAGTGTCTATGTTCACTAGTGTGTGTGCATGTGAGTGTTTCATAGCCCCCTAATATGTATGTTCACTAGTGTGTGTGCATGTGAGTGTTTCATTGCCCCCTAGTGTGTATGTTCACTAGTGTGTGTGCATGTGTGGGTGTTTCACTGCCCCCTAGTGTGTATGTTCACTAGTGTGTGTGTGTGTAAAATATGGGTGTTTTAATGCCCCCTAGTGTGTATGTTCACTAGTGTATGTGTAAATGTGGGTGTTTCATTGCCCTCTAGTGTGTATGTTCACTAGTGTGTGTGCATATGAGTGTTTCATTGCCCCGTAGTGTGCATGTTCACTAGTGTGTGTGCATGTGAGTGTTTCATTGCCCCCTAGTGTGCATGTTCACTAGTTTGTGTGCATGTGAGTGTTTCATTGCCCCCTAGTGTGTATGTTCACTAGTGTGTGTGCATGTGTGGGTGTTTCACTGCCCCCTAGTGTGTATGTTCACTAGTGTGTGTGTGTGTGTGTAAAATATGGGTGTTTTAATGCCCCCTAGTGTGTATGTTCACTAGTGTGTGTGTGTAAAATATGGGTGTTTTAATGCCTCCTAATGTGTATATTCTCTAGTGTGTGTGCGCATGTGGGTGTTTCATTGCCCACTAGTGTGTATGTTCACTAGTGTGTGTGCATGTGAGTGTTTCATTGCCCCCTAGTATGTATGTTCACTAGTGTGTGTGCATGTGAGTGTTTTATTGCCCCCTAGTGTGTATGTTCACTAGTGTGTGTGCATGTGTGAGTGTTTCACTGCCCCCTAGTGTGTATGTTCACTGGTGTGTGTGCATGTGAGTGTTTTATTGCCCCCTAGTGTGTGTGCATGTGTGGGTGTTTCACTGCCCCCTAGTGTGTATGTTCACTAGTGTGTGTGCGCATGTGGGTGTTTCATTGCCCCCTAGTGTTTATGTTCACTAGTGTGTGTGTTTGTGTGTTTCATGAGCTCCGCATTAAACCCATCCATGCAGTAAAACACACACATATACATACACACTAGTGAACATACACACTAGGGGGCAGTGAGTGCGCTTGTGGTGGGCAGTCCTATCCACAGTACCCGGGGAGCAGTTGGGGGTTCAGTCGTGTCCTGTTGGTTCAGGGGGTCGAACCGGCGACTTTCGGGTCACAAGACCGGATCCCTAACCTTCAGCCCACAGCTGCCCTGTGACACGGCAGTGGAAAATAGACAGTTCAGATGTTCTGAGGTTTAAAGAAAACTTGAGTGTATACTTTATTTAACAACGTGAGCTTTCGCTATGTGCCCCAATCAATGCAGTTGAATCACAGTCTTCAGATCGATGCATGGCGATCAGTGGGTAGAGAGTAAATGAAGGTAGTTTCCAGCTATTGAATGAGGCGGAGGAGCCCAGAACCTCAGTGACGTGTATTATCTGAGATTATCAAAGATTCTCTGTTTCTGAGTGTTTTTCCAGTCGATGGCGCGTCTGCGTTATCTAATGGAAGCTTCCTTTCAGCTCATTCATGTTCAGTGGCTTTGAGAGGAACTCTGGATGATACGAAATAAAAGCTCTCCGGGTCCAAACACAGAGAGCGGGGAGAATTATTCCAGTCGATAGACTTTCAAAAGCCCTACTTTTGTTGGTTGTATGGAGTTAATTGACGATGAATCACCATTGTGTCCACTAGAACCTGGAGTACAGGCTTCAGAGGCCAGATAGCGCCTGGTCACCTGCAAACGAATGCTCAGTGCACCTGTGTTTAGTTTGTGGTTGATTTGATCAGTTTGTATTAAGTGTCTGGTTTCGTATTGTTAAGCACTGAGAGTCTTTGTAATGTGTTTCTATATCTAGAACTCGTGAGTAGAACAGCGCTGTGTATTCTGACTGTAGGCACAAAACTCCAACTCCTACATTAGAAAGCTGAAAATACATACTGAAACTTTCTTTAATGCTGCACTAATGAGTCATAGTTAAAATCTCTTTAGATAAATCCACTGCATGGACAAAAACTATTTGGACACCGCTTTTAATGGAGTTTAGGTGTTTTGGCCAAACCCACTCTGGATGTATGAAGTCACATAGCCATGCAGTCTCCATAAACACACATTGACAGTGTAATAGATCATACTGGGGTGGCGCCCGTCAGTTTTCTGCCTTGCTAGATCTGCCCCAGACAGCTGTAAGTGCTATAATTGTGAAATGGAATAGTCAGTGAAACGAACTACTTCTGAAAGCAACATGAGCACAAAGGTCTGTGTGCAGCTGCTCAAGCATGTAAACCCTCAGTTTAAGATCACCGTGTGCAATGCCAAGCGTCGGCTGGAGGGATGTAAAGCATCGCCACTGGACTCTGAAGCAGTGGAAACAAGTTCTGTAGAGTAATGAGTCACGCTTCTTTATCTGTGAGTTTGGAGGATGAATCCAAGAGACCCTACTTACTAGAACGCTTAGTGCCAGCAGTAAAGTTTGGTGGAGGGGGGATAATAGTCTGAGGGGTGTTTCAGGTTTTGGCCACAGACCCCAGTTCCAGTGAAGGGTGATGTTAATGCTGCAGCACATGTAAAATTCGCAACTATGTGCTACCAACATTGTGCAGCAGTTTGGGGACAAACTCATTCTAGTTCCAGCATAACTGTGTCTGTGTGCACAAAGCAGGGCACGAGTTTGAGAAGTTTGGGGTGAAAAAACTCCAGTGGTCCTGCACAGAGCCCTGGCCTCAACTCCAGGGTTTTTTTATCATCAGTGCGTGACTGAATGGACACAGATTTCCACAGACAAAGCCTTTCCAGTAGAGTGGAGGCTGTTATAGCTGCAAAGAGCAGGAGTCGAGTCAAGTTTATTTGTGTAGCGCTTTTTACAATGATGTTGTCTCAAAGCAGCTTTACAGAGTTTTGAGAACAGACAGTTACAACATATACCCTCCAGTGAGCAAACCAGAGACCCCCTCAGACTGGAGGAAGAAACCTTGGGAGGAACCAAGACTCACAAGGAGAGACCCGTCCTCCTCTGATCAAATAGTATCTACAGTTTAAAAAACTAAACACCAAAGAAAAGAGTCTCTGTTTGAAATCTGGATAGCAAAGCTTTAGAAGCTGCACAGGTAGAGGCAGTCTCTGACTGAGGCAGTCTCTGACTGAGGCAGTCTCTGACTGAGGCAGTCTCTGACTGAGGCAGTCTCTGACTAAGGCAGTCTCTGACTGAGGCTTTATGTAAAGTGGGTGTGAGCTGAAACAGTCCCATCCTATCTCAGTGCTGGTGCATCTGGATGGTACAGTGATGTAACTGAGGGTGTAGCAGTTGACACAGATGGACAGGAGAGCTGGTTAGTGATGGTGAGGTGGAGGCCCTGATGGTCAGTCCTCCAACAGCGTTCAACAGACGGGAGGACAGTCATTACCTCAGGAAGAGTAAAGAGAGAAAGTTAGTTTGGCTCAGGAGACCCTGAGACACTGGGATCCCCCCACTCCACCGTCAACAAACCTGTGTGATTGTGTGAACTGGTGGGACAGAGCACCCAGTCAGTTTACCATAAACCTCTGTGTCCAAGAACCCCCAGATCTCCTGCCTTTATCTAAAGGAGAAGAATACTCAGCAAAAGCTAAACTAAACAAGTATGTTTTCAGTTCCATTAACATCACCAGATCTGTAGCGAGCATTCAGCAGTTTGCAGTTCGGTTGTTGAGGTGGTTTTAGGTTTGTGTATTTTGAGTATTTCCCAGCAGCACATTCTGTATGTTGTTATTTGAAACTTGTCCTCCAGTCCTCTCCTCGCTGGGGGTTTCTCTGCTCTAACACGGTATCTCCCTCTCGTTTCTCCCTGCAGTGCACGTGTCGTAGGGACATGGTGAAGATCTCCATGGACGTTTTTGTTCGCTGCCTGCAGCCCGAACGCTACGAGCTATGGAAGCAGGGAAAGGACACGACAGTGCTGGATCATCTGAAGCCCACCACACTCACCAGCCCTGAGCTGGAGCACTGGAGGAAGCACCGGGTCACCTTCAGAGAGAAGATGCTCCGCAGGTGAGAGGGGGGTCGATAAGATTAGATATATTTACATCCGCTGGCATTTTAAGCACAGTAACATGAACAGGCTGCGTGATGGTGGGGGATGAACAGAAGCTGGAAAATGCTAATGGAAAAATAATTTGCAGCTGTTTTTGGTAAATAAAATGCAGCAGGTGCCCAAACCCTTCGTGCTGACAACAGCCGGCAGAGACGGCGGGGGGGGGGGCCTGTCTGACACGAGTAACTGTGGCTGGTGGGGGTCGACGGCCACAAGGGATGACAGCAAGAGCCATGAGCGGTGCGATGACGGCACCAGTGCTGCAAACCCGGCCTCTTGGATCCACCGTTCCCGCTCTGCAGCTTGGCCACTGATACTTTATATCAGGAATAATACTGATCTGGAGTCGGGGCCCAGGAGGCGGTGTTTGTGGGACAGATGCCGAACTCATGCCTCTCGTGACACAAACTACTGTGAAAATAAAAGAAGCTAATTAAAAACAATTGTGATATTGGCCCTTTAAGAAGCTCAGTCGTTGAGATCAGTCGTTGTTGTCATTGTATATGGTCTGTAATACTTAAGGTCTGCTCTACTGACTCATTCTGTTGTCATGAATTCTCAAAATATTACAAACCGCCACCAACCGCCAGTCCTATGTGAGTTGTCATGGAGTATATCCGGTTCTCACGTTTCCTGATTATCGGATTTCTACTTATTATAATACATCTGTGCATCCTGTGGAATTCTTCAGCCAAACTGTAGGTCTGTCTCAAATCCTAGTGAGTGTCTAAGTAGGCTGTCTAGGTAGTGAGTGTGTAAGTAGCAGCGTTCTCTCCTCATCTCTCCTCATAAAACAGATTACTGAGACGCTCTAGTTAGAGAGAGACTGCGTCACGGCTTGTTCCCGCCCACTGCAGCACGCCACCGGTGGTTTAGCTGGCTGCTGAGTTACCAGCCGGCATCCAAAACAATAGCCCGAGGCTTAAAAATCCGCTAGCATAAATGCTAACGTCTGGAGTATAAAAGTGTAAATGGTGAAGGACTCGTTACAGAGTTGATAATAAAATACTGTTTTGTGTGATTATATGACCAGAAACACATTAAAACTCCAGAGAATAAAAATAACTCACATTTTAAAACCACTTCACTGCTCCTAGATTAGCCTGCGGTGCATCATGGGATTGTTTTAGCGGCTGAGGAAGAGTTCAATACTTCTTTAAAATCAGGTGTAAATAAGGTTTCTCAGTAGACAGTATGTTTAAGGTATGTAAGAATTGGGACAGTCTACATGTCGGGAGCGCATACTATGATGTAAAATGCTGCCTATGCAGGAGATCAGCAGGTTTTGAGACGCACCCTGTATGTCAGAGAAATTTAAATGAGCACCATGTGATTAGTGAGTAGTTTACTAATATGTGTGTTATTTATTGTGAATTTTAAATATCATTATTTTTGTTGTGTGTTTCCTCAGAGCTCAGCAGAAAATAAAGCAGGTGCGCAGGCTGAAGCTGGAGGAGCTGAAGGTGCTGGCGGAAGAGGGCATTGAGCTGGACGTGGCTGATTATCAGCGGCGCGTGGAGGAGAAGGAGGCGGAGAGGAGGCAGCTGAGGGAGGAGAAGATGGCCAGGGAGGCCATGGCGACGCTGGAAGCTCTGGAGCGAGAGGAGCAGGAGGCAGCGCTGCGAGAAGAGGGTGAGACTTGAGGACGCTGATGATGATGATTCACTGTGTAGGCCGGGAGTTTAAACAGTGGTTCAGCGAGAAATCAGCCAATCAGTCGTTTGGTGTTTGAAGTTCCAGCTTTCGCTGGAGTGACGATCCAAAAGTGGCTAACGAGTAGCGAGTTGTTAAAGGGCACGCACTTTCTTGAAAATCCGAATTTCTCTGGTTTTAGCCGGAACTTTGATGTATTATATAAACATACTTTCAAAATGCTCCGCTCACTCGCCACTCCATTCGGTCCTTATGTGGAAACTGAGTCGCAAGAGCATCCTACTGTGAGGATTTTGTGATGTCATAACAACCAACACATCTACATATATCCCCTACTCTGCCTACAGCTGCCCATTCACATTATGTTCTAAGGAGTTTCTCAACCAAAAAAAAAGGTTTGAATGAGGCTCAATGCACTGCGTCCAATCACAGCAGATCTAATTTGCATATCATTTGCTTTTACTTTCAGTGTAAGGTCAAGGTAAAGAGATTTTGGAGCATTTCTATTGGTCCATTCATCATGAAACTTTCACAGGAGATAAAGATCAGCGCTCGTGTTCAAATGGAGATGAATGTTTTTCTCTGGAGCAGGAAGAATATAAAAAACAGCTTGTTTAATTTTGCAGGCTAAAGAGTAGAGATGGAAAGATCGATCGGCTATGTATCGGTATCGGACGATTTTTAATCAAATATGTGATCAGTGATCGGACGATATTTCTCCAATTTAGCCGAACCCGAGAGCTGATCGATGGCGGTACACAAATGAGCCTAATTTCTGTTTCCAGCTAGCGTTTCATCCAGGAAGAGGGGCCCTCCGTGAAACCCCCTCCGGCCAGCTCCCTGCAATTCCTATCTGAACCACTAGGTGGAAAAACATACCGTTAAATTTTCCACAGGCTGACTAAAGCAGCGGCCTTACGAGAACAGTTCATGCGCTGATCGAAAACATGTCCGTCTGGCAGTGTTTACCGTATGTGACTCAGACTCATCCAGGACGTTTTTAAAATGTGTAAAATTAGTGTGTCTCGTGGGAACCAAGATATTTAACACACTAATCTGATACGACACTGCACACAACTGAATACAGAGTATCAGTAACAGCAGAGCTAGCACACACAGCTAACACAAAACTAACAATCCAGAACACCATACAGACCAGATCTGACCGGTACGAACAGAACAGCAGCAGCAATTCAATATTCTACATTTAATGATTACAGATTTAGTTTAAAATAACAAAGTCTGAGTTTAATGACTGCAGTTTTTACTGTATTTATTTAATTATCTTTTTTAAAAAGTTTTAAATTAAGGGTCTAAATGTAATGATTGCAGTATTTGGGGATATTAGTTTGATTTACTTTGTTTATTTACTGTTAATTTAGTTAAAAATATACTGTTTCATATGAGCTCGTTAAAAATGGTAATAAACCAGTTTAGATCATGTTTCATAACTTGCTTGCGCTAATAACTCCTTGTAGCCCTGCCGTAGCATAGAGCCCCGCCCTCGATCAGTATCAGCTATCGGCCAAACTCGCTTAAAGATGATCAGCGATCCGAATCGGCTTCAAAAAGGCTGATCAGTCCATCTTTTCTGAAGAGAGGTTGGAAGTGGACCTCAGGGGGGGAAATAATCAAGTAAAAGTGTAGCATATGAGCCCTTTAATTGTAGGATATGAGTCCTTTAATTGTAGGATATGAGCCCTTTAAGTGATGTCTAGTACATTTGCCTATGTGCTTGTCGGTTTACACAGAGGCAGAGTTTCCGTGAATGTGGAAATCAGTGAATTCCGCTGTAACTCCTGTCCTGCTTTATATTTTCCATGTGCTGTCATTGACCCTCTTCCTCCTTTGGCTGTGCCAGCTGACGCCCAGGTGGACGTTAAGAACGAAGAAGAAGAAAAGGAAGAAGAGAATGAAGGAGTAAAGGAAGAAAAGAAGAAGAAAAAGAAGAAGAAGCGGTTGCCACCTGAGCAGGTGACTTTCCAGCAGGCCTTCGAGCAGTTTGCCGCGTCCAGGATAACTGAAGGACAGAACAACGGCACCGCAGTCTCCGATCCGGTTCTGCAGGTGAGCGTTTATCAGCTTTTAGCTCTCCTCCCCCACCCCCCACCTTCAAGACACCAGCCCACAACTGAACTCTGTGGTGTTTCATTGCATCATGCGCTCACAGGAGTGGAGTTGTAGTTTGTTATGAGGATACTAAGTTTAAGTTTTAATTTTTTAAGGCACATTAAATGATGGGATGTTTTGTATTGAAGTGATATATTGTGTTTGGTTTGGTGCTGTAGTGATAACAAATGAAAGCTGAAATCTACCCAGCTGATTTCCTGATGTGTTATTATTGCCACTTCACAAACTGCGTACTAGCACAGTATAAAACATGCAAAGCATGTGGGTCTGAACGTGAATGTCCCTGTTGGTCTCCTGCCTGCAGGCTAATTCATTCCCGAAGATGAAGATGAAGGTGGAGGTGAAAAAGAGTCGCAGGCATCCGTTCAGCAAGCCGCCCACTCGCACCCCGCTCTTCATCGTCAAACAAGAGGCTTCCAGCGATGAGGGTGAGTTCAGCAGTCATGATGTCACCAAGAGGTGTTTTAAAAGGGGAATCCCACCCAATCTGTGCATAATTTAGTGTTTGAGATATAATTTGAGATATATTTGAGATAGTGGGTGGAGTATAGAAGTGCTCTCGGTAGTGTAGTAGGTGGAGTATAGTAGTGCTCTCGGTAGTGTAGTGGGTGGAGTACAGAAGTGCGCTCGGTAGTGTAGTAGGTGGAGTATAGAAGTGCGCTCTGTAGTGTAGTAGGTGGAGTACAGAAGTGCGCTCGGTAGTGTAGTAGGTGGAGTATAGTAGTGCTCTCGGTAGTGTAGTGGGTGGAGTACAGAAGTGCGCTCGGTAGTGTAGTGGGTGGAGTACAGAAGTGCGCTCGGTAGTGTAGTAGGTGGAGTATAGAAGTGCTCTCTGTAGTGTAGTAGGTGGAGTACAGAAGTGCGCGCGGTAGTGTAGTAGGTGGAGTATAGTAGTGCTCTCGGTAGTGTAGTGGGTGGAGTACAGAAGTGCGCTCGGTAGTGTAGTAGGTGGATTATAGAAGTGCTCTCGGTAGTGTAGTGGGTGGAGTACAGAAGTGCGCTCGGTAGTGTAGTGGGTGGAGTACAGAAGTGCGCTCGGTAGTGTAGTAGGTGGAGTATAGAAGTGCTCTCTGTAGTGTAGTGGGTGGAGTACAGAAGTGCGCTCGGTAGTGTAGTGGGTGGAGTACAGAAGTGCTCTCGGTAGTGTAGTGGGTGGAGCACAGAAGTGCGCTCTGTAGTGTTGTAGGTGGAGTACAGAAGTGCGCTCTGTAGTGTAGTAGGTGGAGTATAGTAGTGCTCTCGGTAGTGTAGTGGGTGGAGTATAGTAGTGCTCTCGGTAGTGTAGTGGGTGGAGTATAGTAGTGCTCTCGGTAGTGTAGTGGGTGGAGTATAGAAGTGCTCTCGGTAGTGTAGTGGGTGGAGTATAGAAGTGCTCTCGGTAGTGTAGTAGGTGGAGTGTAGAAGTGCTCTCGGTAGTGTAGTGGGTGGAGTATAGAAGTGCTCTCGGTAGTGTAGTAGGTGGAGTATAGAAGTGCTCTCGGTAGTGTAGTAGGTGGAGTATAGTAGTGCTCTCGGTAGTGTAGTGGGTGGAGTGTAGAAGTGCTCTCGGTAGTGTAGTGGGTGGAGTGTAGAAGTGCTCTCGGTAGTGTAGTGGGTGGAGTATAGAAGTGCTCTCGGTAGTGTAGTAGGTGGAGTGTAGAAGTGCTCTCGGTAGTGTAGTGGGTGGAGTATAGAAGTGCTCTCGGTAGTGTAGTAGGTGGAGTATAGTAGTGCTCTCGGTAGTGTAGTGGGTGGAGTGTAGAAGTGCTCTCGGTAGTGTAGTGGGTGGAGTGTAGAAGTGCTCTCGGTAGTGTAGTGGGTGGAGTATAGAAGTGCTCTCGGTAGTGTAGTAGGTGGAGTATAGTAGTGCTCTCGGTAGTGTAGTGGGTGGAGTGTAGAAGTGCTCTCGGTAGTGTAGTGGGTGGAGTGTAGAAGTGCTCTCAGTAGTGTAGTAGGTGGAGTATAGAAGTGCTCTCAGTAGTGTAGTAGGTGGAGTGTAGAAGTGCTCTCGGTAGTGTAGTGGGTGGAGTATAGAAGTGCTCTCGGTAGTGTAGTAGGTGGAGTATAGTAGTGCTCTCGGTAGTGTAGTGGGTGGAGTGTAGAAGTGCTCTCGGTAGTGTAGTGGGTGGAGTGTAGAAGTGCTCTCAGTAGTGTAGTAGGTGGAGTGTAGAAGTGCTCTCGGTAGTGTAGTGGGTGGAGTATAGAAGTGCTCTCGGTAGTGTAGTAGGTGGAGTATAGTAGTGCTCTCGGTAGTGTAGTAGGTGGAGTATAGTAGTGCTCTCGGTAGTGTAGTGGGTGGAGTGTAGAAGTGCTCTCGGTAGTGTAGTGGGTGGAGTGTAGAAGTGCTCTCGGTAGTGTAGTGGGTGGAGTGTAGAAGTGCTCTCGGTAGTGTAGTGGGTGGAGTGTAGAAGTGCTCTCAGTAGTGTAGTAGGTGGAGTATAGAAGTGCTCTCAGTAGTGTAGTGGGTGGAGTATAGAAGTGCTCTCAGTAGTGTAGTAGGTGGAGTATAGAAGTGCTCTCTGTAGTGTAGTGGGTGGAGTACAGAAGTGCGCTCGGTAGTGTAGTGGGTGGAGTACAGAAGTGCTCTCGGTAGTGTAGTGGGTGGAGCACAGAAGTGCGCTCTGTAGTGTTGTAGGTGGAGTACAGAAGTGCGCTCTGTAGTGTAGTAGGTGGAGTATAGTAGTGCTCTCGGTAGTGTAGTGGGTGGAGTATAGTAGTGCTCTCGGTAGTGTAGTGGGTGGAGTATAGTAGTGCTCTCGGTAGTGTAGTGGGTGGAGTATAGAAGTGCTCTCGGTAGTGTAGTGGGTGGAGTATAGAAGTGCTCTCGGTAGTGTAGTAGGTGGAGTGTAGAAGTGCTCTCGGTAGTGTAGTGGGTGGAGTATAGAAGTGCTCTCGGTAGTGTAGTAGGTGGAGTATAGAAGTGCTCTCGGTAGTGTAGTAGGTGGAGTATAGTAGTGCTCTCGGTAGTGTAGTGGGTGGAGTGTAGAAGTGCTCTCGGTAGTGTAGTGGGTGGAGTGTAGAAGTGCTCTCGGTAGTGTAGTGGGTGGAGTATAGAAGTGCTCTCGGTAGTGTAGTAGGTGGAGTGTAGAAGTGCTCTCGGTAGTGTAGTGGGTGGAGTATAGAAGTGCTCTCGGTAGTGTAGTAGGTGGAGTATAGTAGTGCTCTCGGTAGTGTAGTGGGTGGAGTGTAGAAGTGCTCTCGGTAGTGTAGTGGGTGGAGTGTAGAAGTGCTCTCGGTAGTGTAGTGGGTGGAGTGTAGAAGTGCTCTCGGTAGTGTAGTGGGTGGAGTATAGAAGTGCTCTCGGTAGTGTAGTAGGTGGAGTATAGTAGTGCTCTCGGTAGTGTAGTGGGTGGAGTGTAGAAGTGCTCTCGGTAGTGTAGTGGGTGGAGTGTAGAAGTGCTCTCAGTAGTGTAGTAGGTGGAGTATAGAAGTGCTCTCAGTAGTGTAGTAGGTGGAGTGTAGAAGTGCTCTCGGTAGTGTAGTGGGTGGAGTATAGAAGTGCTCTCGGTAGTGTAGTAGGTGGAGTATAGTAGTGCTCTCGGTAGTGTAGTGGGTGGAGTGTAGAAGTGCTCTCGGTAGTGTAGTGGGTGGAGTGTAGAAGTGCTCTCAGTAGTGTAGTGGGTGGAGTATAGAAGTGCTCTCGGTAGTGTAGTGGGTGGAGTGTAGAAGTGCTCTCAGTAGTGTAGTAGGTGGAGTATAGAAGTGCTCTCAGTAGTGTAGTAGGTGGAGTGTAGAAGTGCTCTCGGTAGTGTAGTGGGTGGAGTATAGAAGTGCTCTCGGTAGTGTAGTAGGTGGAGTGTAGAAGTGCTCTCGGTAGTGTAGTGGGTGGAGTGTAGAAGTGCTCTCGGTAGTGTAGTGGGTGGAGTATAGAAGTGCTCTCAGTAGTGTAGTAGGTGGAGTATAGAAGTGCTCTCAGTAGTGTAGTAGGTGGAGTATAGAATTGAAAAGACTCTTGTGAATATCTGTGTATAGTCACTGTCCTAGATAGCTGGCTATGTAGATGGTTTTCAAGCTCAGAGCACGTCTGTTTTCTCTCTGGTGCTCTCTCTCACTCTCTCCTCCTCATTCTCTGTCTCTCTCTCTCTCACTCTCTCCTCCTCATTCTCTGTCTCTCTCTCTCTCACTCTCTCCTCCTCATTCTCTGTCTCTCTCTCTCTCTCACTCTCTCCTCCTCATTCTCTGTCTCTCTCACTTACTCGCTGTCTTCTCACCCTTCTGTCTTTCTGTTTTTTCCTCTCTGCTGCGACTGACACGTATTGATCTGGGGATCATGACTCCCAATTACCTGCTTTCAAAGTCACTTTGAGCCTTCAGCAGGAGGACATCTGCAGCTGCTCTGTGAGAGAGAGAGAAAAGAAGAGGGGATAGTGAGGATTATGATGGGGGAAGAAAGAGAACATGTAGCTGGAGTGCTGGTTTAACCAGTAACCTTCCGCAGCCTGGTTACAGGACTCTTAAAGGACTGTTATATGCTTCTCCTGCTCTTCTGGGTTGCTGGTTGAACCGTCTGTGCAGAGCATTAACTTATCAAAACTGCCGAGAGGACCAGCACAGCTAAGACATGCTCGAGTATAAAATGTATTTATTTATTTTTTTTATAACGTACAGAATTTAAGACGTTTCTCAGACATTTTCAGACAATCTGCTGTTTCCTCTGCTCTCCTGCAGCGCTAACCACTGACACACTCCGTCTCAGCAGCCTGACCAGCGTGGCCAGATTGGGCTGAATCCCCCCAAATCGAATTTTTATGCCACTTGCTGTCATTTGTTTATCATTAGTGTCTTTTGTTTTAAACTTGTTTTATTATGAACTAAAAAAAGGATAAAATGTGCTCATGTGGATCTTTTCAGGATTGACGTTTGCCCACTAATGACAGATAAGAGTCTCGTGTAGGATAATTTCTGATATTTCTTTAGTTTGAGTAACATGAACACCGAGAGCAGTGAAGGAAGCAGCGCAGACTCCTAATCCTGTCTGTGTTTCCCTGCAGAGCTGTACTCAGGGCTGCCAGTCGGGGACGGTGTGGAGCAGGAAACGAAGAAGTCAGAAGAGGGGCTTCTGTGGCAGAACCGCTCGCCCAACTTCCTCGCGGAGAAGCAGTTCAATGCTGCCATGGCAACCATCGAGCCTCACTGCGCAGTCTGCATGCTGTTCTGCCCGTACTCGCAGGTATTGACCGGATAGCCTCATAGGTGTGGAGCTGGACTCGGTTTTAACGCTGACAGCATCAGTAATGAACCCATATCTACTCGTTAGTTACTTTTTATTACATTCTCCACGCCCCCTACATAGCCCTCTCAATTCCCCCTACATAGCCCTCTCCACGCCCCCTACATAGCCCTCTCCATGCCCCCTACATAGCCCTCTCCACACCCCATTACATAGCCCTCTCCACGCCCCCTACATAGCCCTCTCCACGCCCCCTACATAGCCCTCTCCATGCCCCCTACATAGCCCTCTCCACGCCCCCTACATAGCCCTCTCCATGCCCCCTTACATAGCCCTCTCCATGCCCCCTTACATAGTCCTCTCCACGCCCCCTACATAGCCCTCTCCACGCCCCCTACATAGCCCTCTCAATTCCCCCTACATAGCCCTCTCCACGCCCCCTACATAGCCCTCTCCATGCCCCCTACATAGCCCTCTCCACACCCCATTACATAGCCCTCTCCACGCCCCCTACATAGCCCTCTCCACGCCCCCTACATAGTCCTCTCCACGCCCCCTACATAGCCCTCTCCACGCCCCCTACATAGTCCTCTCCACGCCCCCTACATAGCCCTCTCCACGCCCCCTACATAGCCCTCTCCACGCCCCCTACATTGCCCTCTCCACGCCCCTACATAGCCCTCTCCACGCCCCCTTACATAGTCCTCTCCACGCCCCCTACATAGCCCTCTCCACGCCCCCTACATAGTCCTCTCCACGCCCCCTACATAGTCCTCTCCACGCCCCCTACATAGTCCTCTCCACGCCCCCTACATAGCCCTCTCCACGCCCCCTACATAGCCCTCTCCACGCCCCCTACATAGCCCTCTCCACGCCCCCTACATTGCCCTCTCCACGCCCCCTACATTGCCCTCTCCACACCCCATTACATAGCTCTCTCCACGACCTCCTCACGTAGCCTTCTCCACGCCCCCTTAAGTGGCATTCTTCACGCCCCCTACGTAGCCCTCTTCACGCCCCCTACGTAGCCCTCTTCATGCCCCCTACGTAGCCTTCTCCACGCCCCCCTTACAAGCCCTCTCCACGCCCCCTACGTAGCTCTCTCCACGCCCCCTTACGTAGCCCTCTCCACGCCCCCTTACATAGTCCTTTCCACGCCCCCTTACATAGCCCTCTCCACGCACCCTTACATAGTCCTCTCGACGCCCCCTACTTAGCCCTCTCGACGCCCCCTTATGTAGCCCTCTCCACGCCCCCTTACGTAGCTCTCTCCACGCCCCCTTACGTAGCCCTCTCCACGCCCCCTTATGTAGCCCTCTCCACGCCCCCTTACGTAGCCCTCTCCACGCCCCCTTACATAGTCCTTTCCACGCCCCCTTACATAGCCTTCTCCACGCCCACCTTACAAGCTCTCTCCACGCCCCCTACGTAGCTCTCTCCACGCCCCCTACGTAGCCCTCTCCACGCCCCCTTACGTAGCCCTCTCCACGCCCCCTACTTAGCCCTCTCCACGCCCCCTTACATAGTCCTCTCGACGCCCCCTACGTAGCCCTCTCCACGCCCCCTACGTAGCCCTCTCCACGCCCCCTACGTAGCCCTCTCCACGCCCCCTTACGTAGCCCTCTCCACGCCCCCTTACGTAGCCCTCTCCACGCCCCCTTACGTAGCCTTCTCCACGCACCCTTACATAGCCCTCTCCACGCCCCCTTACATAGCCCTCTCCACGCACCCTTACATAGCCTTCTCCACGCCCACCTTACAAGCCCTCTCCACGCCCCCTACGTAGCTCTTTCCACGCCCCCTACGTAGCCCTCTCCACGCCCCCTTACGTAGCCCTCTCCACGCCCCCTACGTAGCCCTCTCCACGCCCCCTACTTAGCCCTCTCCACGCACCCTTACATAGTCCTCTTGACACCCCTACATAGCCTTCTCCACGCCCCCTTACGTAGCCCTCTCCACGCCCCCTTACGTAGCCCTCTCCACGCCCCCTTACGTAGCCCTCTCCACGCACCCTTACATAGCCTTCTCCACGCCCACCTTACAAGCCCTCTCCACGCCCCCTACGTAGCCCTCTCCACGCCCCCTACGTAGCCCTCTCCACGCCCCCTACGTAGCCCTCTCGACGCCCCCCTACTTAGCCCTCTCCACGCCCCCTACGTAGCTCTCTCCACGCCCCCTACGTAGCCCTCTCGACGCCCCCTACGTAGCCCTCTCGACGCCCCCTACGTAGCCCTCTCCACGCCCCCTACGTAGCCCTCTCGACGCCCCCTACGTAGCCTTCTCCACGCCCCCTACGTAGCCTTCTCCAAGCCCCATACATAGCCCTGTCCACGCCCCCCTTACATAGCCTTCTCTACGCCCCCCATACATAGCCCTCTCCACGCCCCCTACATAGTCCTCTCCAGAACACCTTCATGACTGTTGGTCTCGTCTGTGATTTTGTTGTTTACAGCCTCATAAGGAGCCGTCAGCTGGCTCCGTGTCTCTGTGTGGAACTCGGACCCGGCCGCTGGTTCCAGAGATGTGTTTTAGTGCCGGAGCGGAGAACACGGAGCCGCTGCCCTCCAGCGCCCGCATCGGAGAGGACGGCACCAGCGTCCTGCTGGCCTGCACCAGCTGCAACCTGCAGGTCCATGCCAGTGAGTATGCCACCTAGCCAGCCCTGCTGTAACTGCACCCTAACCGCTCAGCGGTTGGCCAGTGTGATGGGGGGACACTAAGACATTATTGATTAGGATTTTTTTTTTTACCACCTGCTGCAACACATTGACGCAAGCGAACGTCAGGCGGCCTGTAGAGGCGGCACAAATCGCTACACGTCGATCAAAGATTACAGAGAAACATCTTTAGACTGATATGACGTGATTGTGAGATGATTGTGCTTCAGGCTGCCTTTTAAAGAAGCGTGTTTTGAAAGTGTTTCTGTTGTGGCCGTGGTCCTCAGGCCTGCTTCTCAGGGACAAATAATAATAAAAAAAAAAAGTGACCCCTGTAGCATCTCCTTTTGTGGGGTGTTTGTTTGTAGGAGTTTGTGTAATAACAGTAATTATTTATTGTAGTTGAAGAATAAACGCTGTACAACATTGTGATCAGATGTTCCCAGTAAAATAACAGCGAAGTTACAGGCAGCAGGAGGGAAGAGGGGAAGCAACTGTTGGTGAATGTTGGTACAGACCTGGTGCTGAACCTCAGTCTACCCTGTCGTGTTCTCTGTAGAGCGTTTCTCCTCCTGAGCCCGCTCCTCTTCCCACGCTGTGTATTAATCATCGTTTCCCGCTCGTCTTTCCTCGCCGGCCAGACAGCAGTCCTTTTCCCGGCACCACAG
Organism: Megaleporinus macrocephalus; assembly: GCA_021613375.1. NCBI lineage: Eukaryota > Metazoa > Chordata > Actinopteri > Characiformes > Anostomidae > Megaleporinus > Megaleporinus macrocephalus. The sequence continues at coordinate 39,204,376 of CM038721.1, read as the reverse complement.
TGTCAATCAAACGATTCCAGCCAATTTGTTGCCACTCGGGCTGAACCCTGAAAGTCCGTATTTACTTTGAAAAACATTCTGCTTGTGCACAGATTTAAGGGAGGGGGCCGTTAGGGCGGGGGGTAGCGCAGATAGAGAAATAGTTTGTTCAGTTTCTGCTTCTCCTCTGGCCGAGTGTAAGCCGCGTAGCCAATTAGTGTGTGTGTGTGTGTGTGTGTGTGTGTGTGTGTGTGTGTGTGTGTGTGTGTGTGTGTGTGTGTGTGTGTGTGGACTGCTCAGTGAGGTGACGCTGCTGTATGATTGCTCTCATCAGCTCTCTCCCTCTCTCTGTGTGTGTGGTGGTGTTGTGTACAGTGAGACCAAAGCAAACTCGAAGAAAAACAAACTTGTAGAGCTGCACAGACTTCCTGCTGGAGCACTGATTGGTGGGGATATTTTGATGTGGTGTTTGAATGTTTATATGATTGAGTGTTTATATGATTAAATGTTTATTGGGTTGAGTGTTTATATGATTGAGTTTTTGTGTTGGGTGTTCATTGGGTTGAGTGTTTGTTGGTTCAAGTGTTTATATAATTGAGTGTTTATTGGGTTGATTTTTTGTGTTGGGTGTTTGTTGGGTTGAGGGTTTATTGGGTTTAGTGTTTATAGGGTTTAGTGTTTATATGATTGAGTGTTTATTGGGTTGAGATTTTGTGTTGGGTGTTTATTGGGTTGAGTGTTTATATGATTGTGTTGGATGTTTATTGGGTTGAGTGTTTATTGGGATGAGTGTTTGTATGATTGAGTGTTTATTGGGTTGAGTGTTTATTATTGAGTGTTTGATGTTTATATGATTGAGTGTTTATTGGGTTGAGTGTTTATATGATTTAGTGTTTATATTATTGAGTGTTTGATGTTTATATGATTGAGTGTTTGATGTTTATATGATTGAGTGTTTGTTGGGTTGAGTGTTTATATAATTAAGTGTTTGTGTTGGATGTTTATTGGGTTGAGTGTTTATATGATTGAGTGTTTATATTATTGAGTGTTTGATGTTTAAATGATTGAGTGTTTATTGGGTTGAGTTTTTGTGTTGGGTGTTTGTTGGGTTGAGGGTTTATATGATTGAGTGTTTATTGGGTTGAGTTTTTGTGTTGGGTGTTTGTTGGGTCGAGTGTTTGTGTTGAGTGTTTGTTGGGTTCAGTTTTTGTGTTGGTGTTTATTGGGTCGAGTGTTTGTGTTGAGTGTTTGTTGGGTTGAGTGTTTGTTGGGTTGAGTGTTTATATGGTTGGGTGTTTGTGTTTAGTGTTTATTGGGTTAAGTGTTTATATGATGTAGTGTTTGTTGGGTTTAGTGTTTATATGATCAAGTGTTTATTGGGTTCAGTTTTTGTGTTGGGTGTTTATTGGGTTGAGTATTTATATGATTGAGTGTCTGTGTTGGGCGTTTATTGGGTTGAGTGTTTATGTTGGGTGAGTGTTTGTTGGGTTGAGTGTTTGTTGGGTTGAGTGTTTGTTGGGTTGAGTGTTTGTTGGGTTGAGTGTTTGTTGGGTTGAGTGTTTGCGTTGGGTTGAGTGTTTGCGTTGGGTTGAGTGTTTGCGTTGGGTTGAGTGTTTGCGTTGGGTTGAGTGTTTGTTGGGTTGAGTGTTTGCGTTGGGTTGAGTGTTTGCGTTGGGTTGAGTGTTTGCGTTGGGTTGAGTGTTTGCGTTGGGTTGAGTGTTTGCGTTGGGTTGAGTGTTTGTTGGGTTGAGTGTTTGCGTTGAGTTGAGTGTTTGTGTTTAGTGTTTGTGTTGGGTTGAGTGTTTGTTGTTTGAAAAGTGTATGTTAGTGTTTGTATTAAAGTAAGACCACCGGAGTTCTGTTTTGTTACTGAGGTGCTGTTTTACTTTTGATCAGCTGCTGTTAGTTTTCTTGTACAGTTACATCATCATCTGTACAGCTCAGTGATTTCTCTCTCTCTCTCTCTTTCCGTTTCATTCTTACTCCTCCCTCTCTTTCACTCTCTCTTTCGTCCCCCTTCTCTCTCTTTATCTGCATCTGTCTCTTTCACTTTTTTCTTTTTCTATATCTTATGTTTTCTTTATCTCTCTGCATCACTCCCTTCCTCTGTTATTCTGTTGCTCGCTCTCTCTCTCTCTCTCTCTCTCTCTCATTTAGATTCTTTTCTTTTGTTTCTCTGTATCTCACTGGCTTTGTATCATTGTTTTCTTTCTCTCTCCTCATACTCCTTGTGCTTATTTTCTTTCTCTCCCTTTCTCTCATTTGTTCTCTGAATCTCTCTCCTTCTTTCTGTCTTTCTCTTTCCGCCCTGTCTATCATTATTTCTCCGTCTTTGTATTTATCTCAAGAATGTGTTATGTATGTAAAGCTTAAGCTAAATATAGGGAGAGAGAGAGGGAGAGAGAGCTGGTGAAGTCAATGGTGTCGGAGCTCGTTCGCCCCCTGTGAAGATTGAAGGGCTTTCTGTTTAAATGCTCCTCCAGCTGTTTGAGCGGCCGAGCTGGACTGAGTGTGTGTTGAAGAGGAAAATAAAGCCAAACTTCTGAGCTGTTACTCCTCTTTACTCTCGTCTGTAGGTGAGGATCAGTTCAGACAGCTTGTTAAAGACGGAACACAAACGTTCTTCTGTGTTTAAGAGAGTTGAGCTTGTTTCTCTAGAGGAAATGAAGAAAGCTCACACTTCTTAAATGACATGCAGCACAACAGTTTCCTGAGCCTGGGCTGGGAGATTGATCAGCGCTAGCTTCGTTCACAGATACGATCTCTCCGACCGACTGCGCAAGCTGACAAAATCAATCCGTTCAGCCTTCCGAGACACTGTAACGCACAACTCTGTGTTTGTCCAAATACATTTCTAATGCGTTATATTATATTTATTTTGTGTTGTGTAGTATTGTTAGTTGTGTAGTCAAGCCGACATTAGCATAGAAGCAGATTTATCATTGTTTTAAACCTGCCTAGCATTTTAAACTAGTAACTCAATGTTTTGCTTATTTTAGCATCTGAAATGGTTTTATTTAACAATATATGTTTAACTGAAACCAGTTTAGGGTGGTGAGTAAACTTCTGTAGAATTGTACACTATATTGGCAAAAGTATTTGCTCGTCTTCCTTCACACGCATATGAACTTAAGCGAAGTCCTTAAGTTTTTAATCCATGGGGTTTAATATGATGTCGGCCCAACCTTCGCAGCTATAACAGCTTCAACTCTTCTAGGAAGTTTCTCCACACGGTTTAGGAGAGTGTTTATGGGAATGTTAGACCGATAATTCTTCCAGAAGTACATTTGTGAGGTCAGACATGTTGGACGAGAAGGTCTGGCTCACAGTCTCCGCTCTAATTCATCCCGAAGGTGTTCTACTGGGTTGAGGTCAGGACTCTGTGTAGGCCAGTCAAGTTCTTCCACACCAAACTCGCTCCTCCATGTCTTTTATGGAGCCGCTTCGTGCACTGGTGGGCCGTCGTGTTGGAACAGGAAGGGGCCGTCCCCAAACTGTCCCCACAAAGTTGGGAGCATTAAATTGTCCAGAGTCTCTTGGTCTGCTGAAGCATTTAGAGTTCCTTTCACTGGAACTAACAACCCAATACCATTAAGTCCCTCCACCAAACTTTACACTCGGCACAGTGCAGTCAGACCAAACCTAGAATCATTCATCGGTTTGCCAGACGGAGAAGCGTGATTGGTCACTCCAGAGAACACGTCTCCACTGCTCTAGAGTCCAGTGGCGGCGTGCTTTACACCACTGCATCCAGTGCTTTGCATTGCGCTTGGTAATGTAAGGCTTGGATGCAGCTGGCCTTGGAAACCCATTCCATGAAGCTCTCTACGCTCTGTTCTTGAGCTGATCTGAAGGCCACATGAGATTTGGAGATCTGTGGTGATTGCAAATATTCCATAACGATTGCTCCGACCAGTTG
>CM038721.1:39180478-39195478 GCA_021613375.1 Megaleporinus macrocephalus | reverse complement strand
GAGACAAACAAGCATCTCCAAAATGGTAACTTAAAGTAAAGAAAAGGTTTTTGGAGCATTTCTATTGGTCAAATTCTCATTAATTTTTGGCACAGTGTGAAGTGCAGCTGCCTTGTTTAAATAATTCAAGTAAAACGGAGAGATTTGTTTTTGTCCACTTTTAGTGAATGAATTTAGCTACTTTAATGTCACCTGTTGCTGAGACAGGTGTTCAGTTTCATACACACAGTTTGTATAATCTCAGTAGAAAAGCACTCTCTAATAGAATGGACCAACCATGCAGGGGCCTAAGATCTCTGTACCCATGTTAAGCATCAGCTATAGGAATATAAAGCCCCTCAACCGCATTTTCTGGAGTGATGGAGCTCCACCTTCGGGATGAGTTGTAGTGATCCAACACTGATCATCCAACAGTCTCTGACCTCACCTTGTTACTTTATGCGTGTTGAGTGTCAGAATTATATCCAGATAAAACAAAGTTACATTAAAATGCACTCAAGACACATACAATAGAAATCTGATCAAATATGATGGAGGTGGAGCAGTGTGAACGCATCCATCTCTCCAAGACACATTCCACAACCCAAAACTCGTCCCGGTGCAACCAAAACCTTTCCCCTATACAACCCAAACCTCCTCCAGTACAACCAAAACTCATTCCAGTGCAACACAGACCTCTCCCTGTACAACCGAGCTCAGTGCAGTACAATCCACACACCTCCCAGTACAACCAAAACTCATTCCAGTCTAACCCAGACCTCTCCCAGTACAACCAAACTCATTGCAGTACCATCAACACCCCATCTAGTACAACCAAAACTCATTGCAGTCCAACCCAAACCTCCTCCAGTACAACCAAAACTCATTCCAGTCTAACCCAGACCTCTCCCAGTACAACCAAACTCATTGCAGTACAATCAACACACCTTCCAGTAGAACCAAAACTCATTCCGGTCGAACCAAAACTCATTCCAGTACAATCCACACCCCTCCCAGTACACTCATCCTGGTACCATCAGAATTCATCTTCATGCAGTGCTTAACTGGAAGACGATTGGGTTGTACTGGGATGAGTTTTCTCTCCAAAACACATTCGCCAACCCAAACTTCTCCCATTACAACTAAACCCTTCTTGGTCCAACCAAAACGTATCACAGTTCCCAGTACAACCAGAACTTCTCCCAGTGCCACCAAAACCGCTCCCAGTATGACCCAAACTCCTTTATATGCAGGGCTTTACTAGGAGAAGTTTCAGTTGTACTGTGTGGGGTTTTAGTTGTTCTGGAATGAGTTTTCTTCCCAAGACACATTCATTCCACATCAAAACCCCACTAGTCCAACCCTCACCCCTCCCAGTACAACCAAAACTCCTGCCCCAGCACTGCAACGCTGGACACCAGTCTGCATATTCCAGCCTACACACCAATCTGATTTCGGTCCGACTAACCGGCGACGCATGTAACTACCAAGTGTAAATGCATGTGGTTAAAATCTTGTCAGGATACAATCCATATACTAGTCACACAAAGTGGCTGAATACAATCAGATCCTCACAGCAGTGTTTCAACATGTAGTGTAAAGCCTTTCAGGAAGTGTAGAAGCTGTTACTGCAACAAACTGCTTTTTAACCGGCCTTTCATTTCAGAAGAAACGCTGTATGAGTACGTGTCCACAAACTTTTGTCCCTTCTGGTGTCGCGTACATCCACACTTACACTTCTCAGAGTCCTGAAGTGACTGAAAATATACGGTCTAATTCTATAAACCGTTTATAGAAGCCAGTTAGTGGCGTATTGCTTTCAGATGCCCTTCAATTAGGCCGTAATCAAATCAGGGAATATACAGGCCAGCCTGGGTTTCCAAAAGCCACCGCAGCATAACGATGACTGTAATTGGAACAGTGATTCACTTTGCTGTGACGGTTCTGGGAAAGCTGCAGGGTTGCTGGGACTTGGCTATGCTAAGTGATTTGCCCATTTCCTTCGTCATAAATTCAGCAGGTTCGCTTCAGCCTGCTAGTGACTTCCTCCGTATTCAGAGCATTAAAGTGTTAAATAGTGGCCTCAGCTTGTTAGTCAGCACTGAGTCATTTAAGTTCAGTCTTAATGGGAACCCCGGCTGGCAACACTTGTAAGTCTTAATATGTTGTAATGACTATTTTATTAAGACACATAAAAAATCACAAAAGTATCAGATTTATTTATAAATTAACACTTTTATTTTAAATATTTAACATACGGACGCAGACATTATTTCTGACGTGCAATGCCTGCTGGGTAGATGAGGTCAAATAGTGTCAGTGCTAAACTGGACTGTGGTGTGAAGGAGTGAATGTTAGTTACTAACCTAGCTTAAAGAAAACCATGTACATTGTGTTGTTGATGTTGTTTCAGTGAAAGTCAGTGTGAAGACTGATATTAGTCTAAACAGCTTCACAAACATAATCAAAGAGAATAGTTAGTGAAGCAGCGTGTGGACCAACACAGCTACCCGAAGACCCCCGCTCTGCTCTCCTCACTTCAGTCTGGATGAGTTTGAGTCAGTAGACCACCACTGGTGAGAGACTTGACGGAGGCTGTTGGTTTTAAGTGTAGACTAAAACACAATGCAGTGCCACAGTTTCCCCACACAGGAGTTCCAAAAGCTCCAGATTATGGAGAACCGTGAGAAGAACCGTGAACGTGAACATGCGCTGGATTCTCTCCTGAGAACGTTTAGCGTTAGCGTCAGCTGCTTCTCCTCGTTTGTGGATCCTGAAGGTGAAAGTAGAGTCTTAGTAGTGAACATACTACTTCACTAATAAAGGAGTGTGAAGCTCAGAGACACTCCCGTTCAGTGTATCTAGCTGTTTACTGAGCGTGAATGTTTCCTGCTAGAAAGCGGAGCTCCTTTAACAGACACTCTCCTTCTCCGTCAACACCAACACACAGCTTCACAACAACTCCAGCACTGTGTCACTCTCTCCTCCACCCTCTCTGTTCACCATTTACACTAACGTGGTGTGTGATGTCACCGCTGATGTCAGAAATGTTGAGTTGTAGTTCAAACTGTAAAGACTGAACAGTAGCATGTTTAGTAGCTAGCTGTGCTCAAGCGTGACGGCCGGTTACTGCAACCATTTGACGTCACTACCCGCTGATCACGTCAGTAGATACAACAATGGAGACCAACGTGCAGCGGATTTTACACAAAATCTAATAAATCTGATACTTTTAGTGACTTTTAACAACGTCTTAATAATTTAGTCATAAGGCTTACAAGGGTTACCAGCCGGGGTTCCCTTTAAAGCCTGGAATCCTGCCTGTAGGCTCTACTTGTGCTGTTGTATCTCTAGCTGTTCTTCAGAGTTTGTAGAGTTCTTGGATTTTTTCCTCCTGTGCACACGTTTGACTTCCTACTCTGTGTTTTTGTTTCTGAACTGATTGCAGTGGTTGGTTATTTAAGCGCGCTGGGACTCTGGGGTAAAACAAACTATACAACAAGAGAAAAGAAAAAAAGTTAATAGGTTCTCAGCGTGACTCAGACAAGTGAGCAGTTCAGTAATTGTTGAAACACTGTGTTGATAAAGCACTACGGGATGTTTGCGACCCAGTGATCGTGCCTAGCAGTTGTACTGTGGTATTTTTTGCTGGTACTAGCATAACCAGTCTGTGCTGACTTTAATAAGAACCTTTAATAATTGCATTAATTACATATGTATTAACTCTCTTATGTAAATCAAATGCATCACAGCATAATCTATTTTTGGTGCCACTTTAGAATAAGACTGCTCTTACAAAGGATTATGAATGATTTCAAATGAGTGTGTTAATGGTTATTAATTAGATCATAGTTGCCCTTTTATTAATGTTATTACTGCTTATTAACACCTAGTATTGTGCTTAGGACCTAACAAATAACATTAATAAGATAATTTAAGTCCATTCATAAACTCTCTATAATGGTAGTCTGGTTTTAAAGAGGTACCCCTTCACCTGTCCCACTATAGAAACCCAGCCTCTCCTCACATACTGATCAGATTTTTCCCATAAACCCCTGAGCTATTTTTGATAGACCCACCTAACAAACATCCCACCACACAGTGTGAGTCAGTGGAGAGATTTGTTACCAGATTAGCTCACATTCATCTCACCCCACCTCACCCCAGCACACCCCAGCCCAATAGCCAGTAAAGCATGTTCCGTACTGACACCTGGAATCAGATCCGTACCGTCTCTAATAGCAATAACTCCGGATTTCAAAGGCTCCTGGTGAATGATCATGTCCGCACCACTTCTTAGCTCTCGAGTCCAGCATTCAGACGCCTCCCAGATCCATGTATAAATAAAAACACCAGCCATCGATCCCATAAATCCCACCCCGTTCCTTCTCCTCACCGCACAGCCTGTCATGATTCTGCCCCGTGGAATATTAAATCAAGCCGTGTGCGGCGATGTGCTGGAGAGCCTGTTGGACGTTCGTGCGGTCAGCGTGCTGGAGCCGAAATGAAGTATTGACAATTTCATAAAGAAGTTTTATTAGCTATCAATAAAAGCCAGGTCAGCAGGGAGGTGTGGGCTCGCAGTCTGCGGAAATGCAGAGAACATATTGAGATCATATGAGGATTTTATTGCCACGCTAAAGTGGGTGTGGCTTCATAGCGCCGCCGTCTGAGGGCCAGCATAGTGAGATTCTGTAATAGGGGTTTAAAGAGGCTTTATCTTGTGTTTCTGGTACTTGGAAGAACATATAAAACTAAAATAATAATAATAAGACTTATAATAAAAGTCAGTGAGCCGATTTTCCACACTGTTTTTTCAGACGCAGTAAATTTTATGACCTCCCGTCTCCACTTTGAATTGTCTTTTTTTTGCTTTTTATGCCTGATAAGAAAAACTGTAATCAAATAAGGAATAAAAGAACCTCTCTGACTCTGTGGTTAGTACGGTGGTGTAGTGGTTAGTAAGGTGGTGTAGTGGTTAGTACTGTGGTGTAGTGGTTAGTATGGTGGTGTAGTGGTTAGTATGGTGGTGTAGTGGTTAGTATTGTGGTGTAGTGGTTAGTATGGTGGTGTAGTGGTTAGTATGGTGGTGTAGTGGTTAGTATGGTGGTGTAGTGGTTAGTATGGTGGTGTAGTGGTTAGTATGGTGGTGTAGTGGTTAGTATGATGGTGTAGTGGTTAGTATGATGGTGTAGTGGTTAGTATGATGGTGTAGTGGTTAGTACGGTGGTGTAGTGGTTAGTACGGTGGTGTAGTGGTTAGTACGGTGGTGTAGTGGTTAGTACGGTGGTGTAGTGGTTAGTACGGTGGTGTAGTGGTTAGTACGGTGGTGTAGTGGTTAGTATGGTGGTGTAGTGGTTAGTATGGTGGTGTAGTGGTTAGTATGGTGGTGTAGTGGTTAGTATGGTGGTGTAGTGGTTAGTACGGTGGTGTAGTGGTTAGTATGGTGGTGTGGTGGTCAGTATGGTGGTGTGGTGGTCAGTATGGTGGTGTAGTGGTTAGTATGATGGTGTAGTGGTTAGTATGGTGGTGTAGTGGTTAGTATGGTGATGTAGAGGTTAGTATGGTGGTGTAGTGGTTAGTATGGTGGTGTAGTGGTCAGTATGGTGGTGTAGTGGTTAGTATGGTGGTGTAGTGGTTAGTATGGTGGTGTAGTGGTTAGTACGGTGGTGTAGTGGTCAGTACGGTGGTGTAGTGGTCAGTATGGTGGTGTAGTGGTCAGTATGGTGGTGTAGTGGTTAGTATGGTGGTGTAGTGGTTAGTATGGTGGTGTAGTGGTCAGTATGGTGGTGTAGTGGTTAGTATGGTGATGTAGTGGTTAGTATGGTGATGTAGTGGTTAGTACGGTGGTGTAGTGGTTAGTACGGTGGTGTAGTGGTTAGTACGGTGGTGTAGTGGTCAGTATGGTGGTGTAGTGGTTAGTATGGTGGTGTAGTGGTTAGTACGGTGGTGTAGTGGTCAGTACGGTGGTGTAGTGGTCAGTATGGTGGTGTAGTGGTTAGTACGGTGGTGTAGTGGTCAGTATGGTGGTGTAGTGGTCAGTATGGTGGTGTAGTGGTTAGTATGGTGGTGTTGTGGTTAGTACGGTGGTGTAGTGGTTAGTACGGTGGTGTAGTGGTTAGTACGGTGGTGTAGTGGTTAGTACGGTGGTGTAGTGGTTAGTATGGTGGTGTAGTGGTTAGTACGGTGGTGTAGTGGTCAGTACGGTGGTGTAGTGGTTAGTACGGTGGTGTAGTGGTTAGTACGGTGGTGTAGTGGTTAGTACGGTGGTGTAGTGGTTAGTACGGTGGTGTAGTGGTTAGTACGGTGGTGTAGTGGTCAGTACGGTGGTGTAGTGGTTAGTACGGTGGTGTAGTGGTTAGTACGGTGGTGTAGTGGTCAGTACGGTGGTGTAGTGGTCAGTACGGTGGTGTAGTGGTTAGTACGGTGGTGTAGTGGTCAGTATGGTGGTGTAGTGGTCAGTACGGTGGTGTAGTGGTCAGTACGGTGGTGTAGTGGTCAGTACGGTGGTGTAGTGGTCAGTACGGTGGTGTAGTGGTCAGTACGGTGGTGTAGTGGTTAGTACGGTGGTGTAGTGGTTAGTACGGTGGTGTAGTGGTCAGTACGGTGGTGTAGTGGTCAGTACGGTGGTGTAGTGGTCAGTACGGTGGTGTAGTGGTTAGTACGGTGGTGTAGTGGTTAGTACGGTGGTGTAGTGGTCAGTATGGTGGTGTAGTGGTTAGTATGGTGGTGTAGTGGTTAGTACGGTGGTGTAGTGGTCAGTACGGTGGTGTAGTGGTTAGTACGGTGGTGTAGTGGTTAGTACGGTGGTGTAGTGGTTAGTACGGTGGTGTAGTGGTTAGTACGGTGGTGTAGTGGTCAGTATGGTGGTGTAGTGGTTAGTATGGTGGTGTAGTGGTTAGTACGGTGGTGTAGTGGTTAGTACGGTGGTGTAGTGGTTAGTATGGTGGTGTAGTGGTTAGTACGGTGGTGTAGTGGTTAGTACGGTGGTGTAGTGGTTAGTACGGTGGTGTAGTGGTTAGTATGGTGGTGTAGTGGTTAGTACGGTGGTGTAGTGGTTAGTACGGTGGTGTAGTGGTCAGTATGGTGGTGTAGTGGTTAGTATGGTGGTGTAGTGGTCAGTATGGTGGTGTAGTGGTTAGTAAGGTGGTGTAGTAGTTAGTATGGTGGTGTAGTGGTTAGTATGGTGGTGTAGTGGTTAGTACGGTGGTGTAGTGGTTAGTACGGTGGTGTAGTGGTCAGTATGGTGGTGTAGTGGTCAGTATGGTGGTGTAGTGGTTAGTACGGTGGTGTAGTGGTTAGTACGGTGGTGTAGTGGTCAGTACGGTGGTGTAGTGGTCAGTACGGTGGTGTAGTGGTTAGTACGGTGGTGTAGTGGTCAGTATGGTGGTGTAGTGGTCAGTACGGTGGTGTAGTGGTTAGTACGGTGGTGTAGTGGTCAGTATAGTGGTGTAGTGGTCAGTACGGTGGTGTAGTGGTTAGTACGGTGGTGTAGTGGTCAGTATGGTGGTGTAGTGGTTAGTATGGTGGTGTAGTGGTTAGTATGGTGGTGTAGTGGTTAGTATGGTAGTGTAGTGGTTAGTATGGTGGTGTAGTGGTTAGTATGGTGGTGTAGTGGTTAGTACGGTGGTGTAGTGGTTAGTACGGTGGTCCATAGAGAGAAATCTCATCTGTAGCTCACTGAAACAGTTTAGACTATAATCTTTAAAAGCAGTCCATTCGTTTTGGTGTATAGAGGAGCAAATATTTAGGGGTGATTTGAAGCTGGTGAGGGTGGTGTTGTGTTTTCAGTCTTGTTTTGTGAAGTCCTTTAATTTTTTTTGTGATGTTTTGGTGGTTGTTTTCACGTCAGAGCTAACAGTTTAATTACAGCTGCTGCTTGTACAAAAGTGACCAAAATTCATGTCCATTTTCAAGAGTTTGGATGAGTTAATAAGAAAATAAGTAATAAAATTACTAATAATAGACACAAAGGTTCTACAACATTGCCGTCTGGGGGTCTTTTTTTCTCAACAGGCTGTTACTGTAGACGGGAGTTTGCAGTAGAGCAACTACAAATGTGTGTTACAAACAAATACACAACAAAAAAGCTATAATTGCTGTGAAATGTGTCTCCATCTTTACAGAAGTGCATCTACTGCCACAAGACCACTAAGCAGATCTGTGGAGCGTGTATCCAGTGTTCATATGAGAACTGCTCCACCTCCTTCCACGTCACCTGCGCCCACCTGGCCGGAGTGGTCATGAAGCCTGCTGATTGGCCGTATGTGGTGTCCGTTACATGTCACAAGCACAGGCAGATCATTCCGAAGGTATGTGGGTTCTGGCTTTGAATTCTTTAAAGAGATGTTTTTGAGGGTAATTGTGAATTGTGTAATTTCTGTTGATGATTTTTTTTTTACATAAGCTTCTGAAATCAAATTAAACAGAACACTAAACATAAAAAAACAAATAAATAATTAATATCTACTGATCACAAATACGTTCTTTTGTAGCTTGGGTGACCAGTTAATTTTTCCTTAGAGAACCAGTGTAGCGTACTGTGTAACTAAATATAACAACTAGCCAACAGCTTTGTTTGTACCTGTCTTTGCTTTAAATGTACATCAATAGGAACAGAATTCTTCTTAGTAACTTTGGTCTATTTCTATTGGTCCATTTATAATGAAACATTCACACCATATAAACAACAGCTGTCATGTTCAAATGATGTTCAAATGAACAATGCATATCTACAAAGCTGGAGATTTCTTTGGAAAGTGACTGTGTTGTTACATGTATATTTTTATTTTATTTTTATTTTTTTTCGGATTGTACTAATTGCTAAGCACATTAAACTGGCTTGTAACTCACTCACTCATGTTTAGATGGCTGGAAAGTTTTCACAAGGGGCCACCATTAGCAGTCACATGCTTCATAATAGTGATGCTTTATATCAGTGACACTGCGTTTCCTCGTGCTTACAAATAGTAAACTAATAACTAATGTAGCTAAAGCAAAAATAAAGTTATACCAAAATAATTCCTTCTTGTGCTCGAGTGAGAGAAGAGTTTCAGACCAAATCAGACGTCCTTGCTCCACTTTGCAACTCTGTAAATCTGTAAGACGGGCTTTTCAGAGCATTGTGAAAATTTCTGTTGGAGTTTGGATTCATGAGTCTGATTTCCAGATGCTGTGCTACCGAGCTAGACTGGGCAGATTCAAAAACAGCAAATGTTTCTCCATCATCACTCAAAAGAACTATACTTAGTCTTTGCTGCAGTTTGTCTGCTCAGACAAATAAATATAATATGATGTAATAATACAACAATAACAAATTATATTAGTAATACAGTTTCTTATTGAGTGGGACTTCAATCAATAAGGGCCTTTAATGTCACACAGTCACAAGTACAAGTACAAGAACCGGCGAAATGTTAGTAATACAGTTTCTTCTTGTGTGGGACTTTGCTGTTGCTCTGTAACCCTGCGTTGACACCTACAGTGACTTTTCACCGCTTGTCGGCCAAATCTACAGTATCTACCGAGTACAAAATACAAGTTTTGACCAAAAATCAGATACTTGCCCAGTTTTTTACCACCAGTTTTTTTTTAAGTCCATTAAAAAGATCAGGGAGTGAAAATTGACTGTCTATAAGTTTTATTTCTGGATAGTGCATCACTGTCTGTGCCAAAAAACTGTTTACTTTTTGCGTGATGCGGCGACAACGGGTTTCTCATCAATCTTTAGTCGGAACAATTATCTAGAAACCATAAAAGGAACAAACCGTTTGATGGTGATGGAGATAACGCAGGTTCCACGCCGCTCAATGCTCAGTTCCTATTAGTAATCGCTTCGCTCCTAATTTGCATAAAGTTAAACTTTGATCAGCTTTGTCGCGTCACCCACCCAATCTCCAGCTTTCACTGTAAATGAATGACCCCCTGTCGCTTTGTTTGACCGTCGTGTCGCTGTCAGTGTGTACGCAGAGTAAAGCTCCTTCAGTCGTACAACAGTGGAAATGAAGGAATGCCGACGTGGGCAGTGTGTAGGTCAGTGTTATTATAGTAGTACGTAATGGAATGTATTGTGACTCTTCGCTGTGGTGTAGGTGAAGGTGGGTCCACGGGACCTCTCCCTGGGACAGGAGGCCATTGGCCGGAACAGCGATGGCTGGTTTTATCGCTGCACCATCATCGGAGTAGCTTCTCAGACCTTCTATGAGGTCAACTTCGACGATGGCTCGTACTGCGACAACATCTACCCCGAGAACGTACTGGTGAGTTCACGACGACACAGACTAGCCTGTAGACCACCTTTACTTTCAGTGTCTGTATTTTTGTTCTTAATCCAAACTGAAAAACACAGAATATCAGTCAAAAGTTTACACACACCTACTCAGGTTGTTCTTAATTGTACTATATTAATAGTAATAATATTAGTGAATAAGTGTGAGGAGATCAGAACTATAGAATAAGAGGTATGGAATTCTTCCTGGAGCAGAATTAAACATCTGGTTGTGTTTAAAGAATGTTTAGAGGGTCTTTTAGAAATGAGCTCATTTGCTCTGATGCAGGTTTACATACTTTGAACATTCTGACCAGCAGCTTCATGAGGAGCCACATGAGCTGCTTCTCTAACAGGACTGAAGAAGATAGGGTTGTGTGTGTGTGTGTGTGTGTGTGTGTATGTATATGTATGTATATATATATATATATATATATATATATATATATATATATATATATATATATATATATATATATATATATATAATATAAAACTCTATCTATATATATATGGAGACTTAATGTATTTAAGTGTATCTTAAACGCACATGATCTATAAATGGTTAAAGACTAAGAGTCTACGCTCTGACTCGACTTTTAGAGGCAACACATGACACGTAGCCTATACGCCTCACACACAAGTAATCGGACAGTTTGTGGACGATACATTTTGACAGAGTCTCATTAGAGAAACTGTGTGTTTTTGCAGACTGCATTAGAGAAAATGCGTGTTTTAAAGCTCCCGCGGTATCTAGAACAGTCTTGGGTTCTACACTGGACGATTAAGAAACGGTTAGCAATGAGACTTTTCAAGTGACTCTACTGAAAGAAACATGTTACACGTGTTAATAATCTTAAAATAATCTGCCAAGATTAGATAAACAGGTAAACAGGTGCTGTCCTGCTGCTGTGTCGATGAAGCTCTACTGGATGTTTGATCTTCAAGGTCTCGTGTATAGCAGCTGTACTGTTGTGATCATCTCCACTGTGCAGAGCTGACAGAGCACCACACTGTTGTGTTTCTGTGTGAAACACTCCCACAACTTTAGATATAACTATATCTTAGTTAGGTATGTCCATACTAGTCCAAGTGTGATTGCTTCTTGGTGATAAGTATTAAAATCTGGTTGAATGAGCTGTGACTAAACACATTTGTTGAATTATGAGTTATTCTTTGTTTATGCACCAAACTAATAATCTTTCATTATTGCTTGGCAGCCACAGCAGTAGAACATATACATCATATGCATCTTTGTGTATATATATTTGTTTTATATCTCAGAGTCATGACTGTCTGCGTAACGGTCCTCCGGAGCTGGGAGAGTTGGTGGTTGTAAACACGATAGATGGACGTGTTCTCAACGCTTCCTTCGTCAAAGAGCACACCCACAGGTTCTACCAGGTAGGTTCTCTGTTTGTTTATTGTTTTGTTGCTGGTTGCTGTCTGATGTTCTAGTACTGTGCCAAAGTTTGAGGCACTTGAGGACGTTATTATATTTAAAAAGCTATTTTATTTATATATCTGTTTTATTTAAATATTTAAACAGTATTAATACAGTAAGCAGTGCTTCGGTGCCTCAGACTTTTGCACAGTAGTCGGTGAGTGTTTATTATTATTATTATTATTTATGAGGGTGTAGCTGGAGTGCATCAGTCAGTCACTCTCCGCTCATTCTCCTCATCCTCCCTCTCTTATCATCTCCCTCTGTTCCTGATTTCTGATCAGCCAAAATCAGGCCACCTTTAGTCTCCCTTAAAAAAAACCCACTCTTTTAAATAAAAGCTTTGCTCAGTGTGAAGCGGCTGCGGCTCCACTCGGGGCTGCAGGCTCACGGCGGGTTTGACGAGCTGTCACTGAACGTTGCACCAGGCTCGAGCTTCTCACATCTGTTAAAGCTGCGTACAACATTTCTTAGCGCTGTCTTCAGTGGGAGCTTCAGGGAATTCAGATGAGCTGGAGAGAGAAAAATCCTGATACTGGATGTTACAGATAAAGAACGAGACAGACAGACCTAGCTTTCACCAGGACCAGATCTGGTGTGTGTTTTCTGTGTACTGGCTTAAGTACGCTGGGAGAAGAGGGAAAAAACAGTGTAATAAAGGCCTCTTCACAAACAAAGACCACCTAAAAGAAGTGTTTTTAATGGATTGGACAGATTCCATTTCCCATTTTATTTCATGCTAAGACCCACATGTGGAGGAGGTCTTGAGATGTCTTGAGACCAATTGAATGTTTGATGGAGTGAAATAAGACAAAGCCTCATCACAAACAGTCTTAAATGCTCGTTTTCTTGTATTTAATTTTTAAATGCACAGTCGAGTCACATTATGACCACCAGCTAATACCCAAAGTAACCACTGTGTGCTGTACGGACAGCAGCTAGACGGACTGGGAGACTCAGTAAGGTCCTGGTAGGTGGTCACAGGTATCTGGAGCTATGTTGACTGCAGTGCATCCCACAGCTGCTGGTGGGAGCGTGGAGGAGGATCCATAGAGCCAACACCACCATCCAGGTGGTCCCACAGATGCTCAATTGGGTTCAAGTCTGAAGGATTAGGGGTCCAGGGTCATACTTGGAAGTCTTCCAACCAATGTGGGACATTTCTTGTCGTGTGACGTGTCGCAGCGTCTTGCTGGAAGATCCCATCTGCCTCATAGAAGACAATCAGCATGTATGGTGTACATGATCTGCGAGGATGGATTTAGACCCAAATTGCTTGAGAGTGTCTTCCACATGGATGAGTGGGTCCAGAGAATAACACAACACCAGAACACTGCCACCTACACGCTGCTGCCATGATAATACGACTCAACTGTGCATTTGTAAATGAGTTCTGTTCTGATTTGCAGCTCAGAATTCAGAAAGCAGTCCTAGCAGAAAGACTACTTATGATGTCAGTATGAATGGGCAAAGCTGAGCTGCTGTATATGCGTGTAAAACCACCAGTGAATTCCAAATAGTCTATTATGGCCACTAAGTTTCCATATATGGACTATATGACCTCATAGGGAGGGACATACATTTACATTTACGGTATTTAGCAGAAACTCTTATCCAGAGCGATTTACATAATGGCTATGTGTTCATTCAGAGTACTAGTATCTCTATCTATTACAAACAGGTTTAAGTCCAAACTACTCAAGCTCAAACACTGCCATGAACAAGAGCCAGTGCTGATACCTAGAAAGAAAACAACAAAATATAAGATTAGACACAGAGCAACACCTAGCAAGACTGGAACACCTACAGAGAAGAGAATAAATACAAGACTACATACAGTATAAGTGCGATACTCAGCCAGTGTTCCTAGAAGATCAAGTTTAATTATGGTTTCTACCCATGCTTCTGTAGATCAGTGCTTATAAGTGCTGCGTTTGAAGACCGCAAGACAGTACGATGTTTGGACATACCCAGCCTTTTAACATACTGCATCAAGCTCTTATTTCCAAAGAGTGAAAAATGATTGGTTTCTTCATCATATGGTCCCACAAGTCTTTAAGGTTTTAGTCCAGTTTACGGCAGCAAGACAGGACAGGACTTCAGAGTTCAGACCGTGATATGATTCTGGTTTTTTAGGCACCACTGTGCAGAGTCAAGCTATACGATTCTCTTCTTGCCTCAGGTTATCAAGCTAACTGAGCAGTCCTGCATATATTATTTTAATATTTATATATTATAAAGTGACCCCGGGGCAGATGTGTATGTGTTTCAGTTCTTTGGGGCAGCTTCTCTCCACCTGCTTCTCTGCTCTTGTGGAAAAAAGAAAGATCTGTAGTTGCTTCCTTGTGGTCTGCTCGTCCCCTCCGACCCACATTTAGTCTTTCAGTCCCCCCTGTGAGGATTTATGGGTTATTTCTCTGCAGTAGTTTGATATTCCTTCATCAGCATCTCAAGAGCTGCTTCTTTGGCTCTCTGGATGTTGAAGGATTTTCAGAAGGTCTATCCGTGTCTCAGATTCTGTTTAGTGAAATCCAGGTGTTCTAGAGCGAGTAAGTAATCTCTTTGATTACTTCTCTCTGTCTCTCTCTCAGGTGGAGTTTCAGGATGAGTCTCAGTTGATGCTGAAGCAGAGTGAGATCCACTCTCTGAACCAGGAGCTGCCCAAGAGAGTGATGACTCGTCTGGTAAGTTTGAGACTGAGCTTTGAACCAGCAGGAGTTGCAGTTAACACAAGCATAACATCATTTTGCTGAGGACTACTCAGGGGCAGACCAACAGGTAGAGCAGGGGTTCCAGCCTTTTCATTACTATTGAGAAGTGAAGCATTTTCTGTTGCTTTGCTCCGTCTAATTAAAAATAACATTAAAAGTCCATGAACCGCACTAACCATCCCACTAGCAGTACCACCATGACCCACTAGGAGGCGGCTCTGTTTGTATTGGTCCATATGGGATGTAACATTTGGGTTTGTCTGCTCTGCTGGCGTAAAGGTTCTGCACAGGGGTCATTCATATACAAATACTTTTAAATGAAATACAGTATATTTTTAAAACCCATATACTTTCACATGGGATCATAACATCCCTTCAGGTCCAGTCAAGCCAAAGCAGTAGACCACATACATGGAGAAGCTGAAGTCCCATCAGCAGGATGTGAACTAAAGAGGCCATATAGGGAATATTATTAATATGACATGCCTCAATAAGGATCATAAAGCAGCTCACGGAGCGTGTAGCTCAGACTCTGGCATTATTGATCATCCCAAAAATCTTTCATTGTTTTTAAAAATATTAGATATGCATTACTAAAT